>VMRN01000054.1:298859-541362 GCA_010277015.1 Poeciliopsis turrubarensis
AAAAAAAAAAAAAAAAAAAAAAAAAAAAAAAAGAAGAAGAAGAACAAACTGATATGCCAAATCCAGGCGAATATCTTTTGAATCTTGGCTGTATATTGGAAATGTCTGACCATTTATTCACTCTCTAGCTGAGTGCAGCCTCTCTTTAGCATCTGTTCGGTCAGTCTGTTCAGCCGTGGTTTTTTTTTTAAAGCTATTTTCCACCTCTGAGCAGCTTTGAACTCTGAGAGCTGTTGAGTTTTGTGTGATCGTGATGATGTCTGTGCAGTTGGGATCATTAAGAAAATGTGGGCTGGTATAAAAGCCATATGTTGTTGTTTGTGCTTGTGTTTCAGCCTACTGTACCATATTATAACTTGTTTTACAGCAGAGGTATCATAACAAAATTACTTTTAGCACCTGTAGTACCAATGTTTACATTGTCAAGTAAATGTATCTTACGTCTCCAGTGTGTTTTTCATGAAACTGTAACTGTGAAGAATGTACTAAAGGTATGCAGCATGCAGTGCATTTAATCTTTGCTTTCTTTGCTACTCTGAAATGGTTCAGATCAGACAAATGTTATCAAATGCACCATAACCGCAGATGTAGGCTTAATTTTACTTGCCCAAGCTTCGTCGTGTCTACGAGACCTAGTTGATTTGCCGTAATTAATGGAACCCTGAGTTCTGCTCTTTCGCACAAATACTGATGGGAATGTTTGGCCATCAAGGATCCTTAAGTTTGACAGCAGAAATACGATCCAAAGGATTAAACGAGCCTTTTTGAACAGCTATATTTACTCAACAGTAGCCAAGCACTTCAAATCGTACCATAATCCAGTGGTTTCCAAAGATTTTCTGGGCCCCCTTATGGATTACAATAAAATCCCCCGCAAAAAAGAAAAAAAAAAAAAAAAAAAAATCAACTGGGCACACACATCGTTCAACCTGACATAAACCTATACTGTACATATATTTTGTTTTCAAACTCCACCAAAGTTTATTTAACACTTCAGGTTGCAACAAATCACACTACAAACAATCTGTACAGTGCAACACTTTTGTGTAACTGTTTTTGTTTTTTTTTTTTTTAATTCATCCATACCATTTCCCCTACACGACGTCCCCCCCTCGGGGCCGGGCCCCACACTTTGGGAACCACTGCCACAATCCAACTGTATCTGCACCAGGAAGCAGGTTGTGTCATCTTTGGCGTTCTTAGTTTCTCTCTCAAACTCCCATTCAACATATTCGATCCTCGCATGACTATTATTAATAAGAGAAGATGTCCCAGTCAGCTGTGAGTTACTGTCGACACCAGTGTGCTCAAGAATACATAGTTGCTACTTTCACTCAAAGGCTATTTACTACTGCATAGCTGTGGAAGCCACACACATTCCTATAAGCTGAACAGTGTGACTGTATCGCTGTTATCACGATCAAAGTCTGTCAGCTAAGAACTGACAGAAGCGGTCACCCACATTTAAGTGAAGCCAGTGGATATCATCAGTTCGTGACAGCCTGCTAAGCTAACTTTTTTTTTTTTCCTATTAGAGCTTCCTGTGTTTTGAATCGACTCCTTGCTAAATTGGTTTGCGTTGCACATCAGAAAGTGCTTTGTGCCTGCGTTCATTTGTAGCTGCAGAAAGCAATTGATGCTGCTCAAATGGGAAGGTGGCTCCATGACAATTTATTCATGCAGAAAATAAAAAAAAAAAAAAAGCAACTGCCTTCTGTCAGGCCACTATTACAAAGTATTTGATCATAGAGTTTGTGTGGCAGTTGAGCTCCTGGGCCTGAAGAGGCAAGCAAATGGAATTGGAATTGGAGTTGTCTCCAAGTTCATAAAAGCACTAAGAAAACTCATTTTCACAGAGCAATAGTGGCTTCAAGTGATTTACCTGTACTGAACTGCCATGGCACAGACCATTTGATGAATCTGCTGTCAGTTTGCCACCTTGCTGTCAAAGTTAGTTTTGTCGTTAAACAGCTATTAATGCCTAAAAACATAATGTGCAATTGTACCAATATTTTGTGGGGTTTTTTTTTTTCGTAGACTTTTGAACTGGTAGACATTCTGGTTGGATAAATCGGTAACATTTTATTTAAAGCGGTGTGCAAAAGACTGACTTTACAATGTCATGAAAATAGCACCTGTCATAAACATGAAGGAGTCTTCATGAACATTTATGACTGTTGTGATGAAATGTTATTCAGTAAATAATGACACTTAATGCAAATTTCACTCATTAAATTGACTTTTAATGTAAGTTTTAATGCAACTGTGCAAAAGAAATGTCATTATTTACCAAAAAATGCTAACTTGACACTTTTAAGCAACCTAAAATGCGAATTGGCATTAACAGTATTATTATTTACCAAATGACACTTCTTGGCAACAGTGATAAATGTTCATGAAGACTCCTCCATGTTCATAGCAGGTGTTATGCTTAAGATAGTGTAATGTCAGTCTAATGTAAAGTATTACCGATAAGTGTCAGGTTACCACAGCAACAAACAGTTTTGTTTTGTCAAAATCAAGGGTTATTATACGTAGCTTCAACTATTTTAAGTCTACCAAATCAGGACTGAGGAACATGCAAATGTTCCAAGATGACTTTATGCTTTTCCCACATCTTGGATTAATATTTTAAGTCACACATTTTAGACTAAGGGTTGCAGTAATTATATGCGTAAATTAGGGATTAATGACAAATGGCATTATTAAAAGAAATAAAGGTCAATGCAGCGGAACAAGTTGCTTTAAATTATTTCTGAATTTAATGGTCTCTTTTTTTTTCTTCCACATGCCACCAAGTGTTTGGCACATTTTTGTCTGTTCAAAAGTGAATGTCCATGTGACGCACATGCTGTGACGCATTTAATCCTCCCTGAGTCTGTGTGCAAGATACAAAACTCATATGATACCATTCTGCAAGTCTTCCACCACTTGCTTGTACAAATTGACAGTATTAATTGCTTTACTCTGAAAGTAGATGGGGCATTTAATAATCTTTATTAAGGGCTGCTTATATGTATTAGTTCATGTCTCTCATTAATCTAAACCGCCAGATTAGTTTCCACACTTTAGATTCAGGCACGCTTAGATACTGAAACGTTTGCTTTGAAGAAAAGAAATATTGTGCCAGAGACTATTTCACATGTACAGCGATAACCCGGCATGGCAGATGAAGCGACTATGCACTGTGTGCTTCCAGACTGGTCACCGTTGTCAACTGTTAACATGAAATTGCCCCAAACATCTTACATGTGATTTGTAGACAACCTGACCATGTGTCGACCATGTTGACTTTAGCCATTTGAGATGCACCACTGACAGCACCAACGTGTGCCACCAGAAGGACGAGCCCAGACCGGACTAAGAAGTGGGAATCTAAATTATTTAATCAGGAAGGAGGCGGCAAATTGAAAACTGGAACATTTGGAAGGCAAGGCAGCTTCTTTTGAAGTTTTGCAAAGTCCCGGGTGATTAGAAATTAACTCTGCGCAGCTGTTCACGAGTAGCATTCTTCCACACTGCGGTATCTGTATATGTTCAGACCACACTGGTCTGAACATATACTAAAATTGGTTCACATTAGATTATTCTATCTGGCAGCTGAGGTTGGTGGCTTACTGTGTTTGTGACTGAGTCGACGAACGAAGACCTGTCTGACAACACAGTTGCATAAAAGTTGAAGGAACCTTGATCACTTTGATATAACATGAAACATCTGATACAGTTAGCATATGTGCTATAGGAGTAGACTACAAATCAATTTTATTGATTATGTTAGTCTTTTTTGGGAAGTGAGCGGGGCAATACATCGTCTACTCAATCTTGACGTATATTTACATTTTTGTGATTTATGAAACTTGTTTCTTATTGATAAATATTCCCAAATATATGATCCCATTCTCATGAGCTCATTATTTTGTATTGTCATCTCAAGAATTCATCATTGCGCTCTCAGTTGCCATAAATGTGCCAAAATAGACAACTATGGAAAATAGCATCACAACAAAACGCCAAGAACTCCAATTTGCCCTTTTTGTCGGAAAAGTTTCTTTGATCGGTTTTACCAAATTAGTTTGACCGAATATTGAATTATTTCATTTTAATAATTTTGTTTTTCCATTGACAAACTTGGCTGCGTTTGTTGTTGTTTGCAGCAATTAGCAGATGGAATCCAAGCAAATTCTTCTTCAATCAGGTCTGTCCACTGCTGCAAGGTCTCTAAATGTCATGAGCACTCACTGCGAAATTGCAATTAAGAACATAATAAATAAGTGATCGAGAAACACTTTGTCTGCGGAGCCTGCATGGACTGAGAGACGTCCAACTAATTAAGATTTTATGATCAATTAGAAGCGTTCATGGTGAGGCGGGGGGGGGGATCGTTTGGCATAAAGTGACACAGGGAAGTAACGAAGTGGAAAAAGTCACCTTTTTTTTTTTTTTTTTTCCTTTTTCTTTTTAATCCAAATATCCAGCACAAGACACGGTGTGCTTACAAGGAGATACTCCTCACTCATCCTCAGACAAACTCGCATAGTTCTCACCTCGAAACAGGTCGGCGTGGGAAAGGGCTGCGAAGTTCATCTGGCAGATTTAAACTGGCTAAAAAAAAAAAAAAAAAAAAAGTTCACCGCTGTGCCTTTTCTCTGCCTTTCACACAGAGCGCAGAAAGCGGAGCTGGATTTATTGTCTGTTCACAGAGGGGCAGAGCGAGAGCGGGCCGAAAGAGGGGGGGGAAAAAAAAAAAAAAAAAGGATGGAGGAAGCAAAGAGAGTGAGTCCTCAGAGGCTGCAGACTGTAATGCGTTTCAGGTTGAAACTAGATCAGACAATTAGAGAAGAAACGGCTGACTTGGTAAACAGTGGTCCTCCGCGGACCCATCTCAGATGGAAACTAATTCGCCTCTGTGTGTCAGCGAGGAAGTGTTTTCTGTTGCTGTCATTAGCAGCAGCAGTTTGGATCCCTTCAAACTCCTGCTTGATTGTTTGAATCATAAAAAAAAAAAAAAAAAAAACACACAAAAAAAAAGAAAGAACATTTAGATCCCATTGTCTTCCTCGGGGAGTCAGGCGCCATCTGACTGTCTTTCTCCACTTTTGGCGCTCGTCTCCTCAGTTGTGGAGTCCAAGTATAAATCAGAAGTGCCTCCTCTCATCCACTTTCGATATCATAAAGAGGGAGATTAGACACAAAAACACAACAGATGTAGGAAGGCAGTAAGAATTTGAGAAATGAGGGCGGGGGAGAGAGAGAGAGGGAGAGAGAGAGAGACAGAGAGAAGGGTAAATTAGGCTGAGAATGAGAGTTTACTGTAATGAGCGTGACAGATTGGCCTCTAAACACACTAATTGTAAAAAGGCATATTCCCTTTTAAAAATAGATGAGGAGTAATGAGGCAGGGACACAGAGGACAATGCTTGAAGTAATGGCGTGTGTGAGGCGAGTATCCGTCAGCGGGCGCTTTTGCCATAAGCCAACACGGTGGCTGAGGACAGAGAACTGCTTGTGGGGTCCGAGGTTCAGCACTCGAGGGCTTTGGGTCATTTGGCCACTTTTTGTGTTCCTTCTGTGTTAGAATCGGTGATAAGTGAACAAAAAGAGGAGTGAAGAGGATTAGAGGGGAGAAAGGATTGTATCGGGAATAAGTGGGAGGGACAATTGGTTATAAGAAGGGGTGCAGGATGTCCCTTTGGGCTTATTATTTGGATGGAGGGTTACTGACACGTTCAAAATGTTCAAAATGTCTTCTCGCAGCTTTGACAAAATCTTCCTGCGACCAGCAGAAATTTGCTGGAATCACACCACTAAAACGTGAGTTAAAAACCAAAAAGTGCAACTTCCTTTAGTGATGAAAGCAACAATGACTTTGCAGTTGCTAATGTTATATTTACGCGGGCCTCAATCGATTCTAACACATAGACATGGACATGGAGAGCGAAACAAAATGGCATTTGCATATTTTTCCCGTGGCGGGTTGAGAGTCTGATGGAAATGATTTGCAAGTAGCATTTTTAAAAAAAAAAACATAAAGGTGAAAAAAATGAGCTCTTACTGAGGAGACAGATGTAGAGATGCCTTTAAAGTCATGCAGACCTGAAATGTCACAAGAAGTACTGCTTAGCAAAATACGGAATAAACACCTGCTTAATTTAGCGGATGTGTTTTAAAGTAAACAAAAGAAAAAAGATAACTTAATAATCACCTCTAAACATTCAAGTAACACTGAAAGTTTAACAAGGTTATATTAGTTGGTTAATTTTGCTGGACTGGCATTAAGCATTGACTTAAAACCACTAATTGGCTCCACTTCTTAGTCCACATTAGGGCTTTACAATTAGCCGACTTACTGACTTGTGAAGTCTTGTGAGCCGTGTGTGGGAGAGACCGGTACAATCCCAGAACAGGTCAGGGAGGAGCGCTCTGCTCACTCAGTTGGAGGACACAATGTTCACTCCAGAAATGTTATTCATTTAGTTTTTTTTTTTTGTTTGTTTGTTTGTTTTTTGTTTTTTTTTTTTCCTGGCATCTCACTAAAGTCGTAAAGGAAATGTGTAACAAGTACAACCTGGTCGACAAGAAGGCAACTTTACACAAAGTGCCTTCCCGTTTCGCTGCTGTGAAACTGGGAACGTAGGAACGAATTGAAAGGCGCGGTTGGGATTAAAAAGAGGCAGAGATTTGTCGGGGGATTAAAGATGTTTCGAGTGGACCATCGTTGGTGATTGCGTCAGAGGAGGCGGTGGCTCAGTGGGGAAACATCGTCATCTTGCAACGGAAGGTGACGATGATTGAACCCGGTAACCCTTTCCCACAGGCTGATGAGTCCCTGGTCAAATTACTTAACCTCGGTTTGCCTGTTTGTCGATCTGGGTATCGGTGGAGTCATTTGGGCCCATTGAGTAAATGACCTACATAAATTCAGCTCATGATCAGTTCTGGTGGCGGTCAGATTCATGACTCCCGAGGAAGTATCTTAACCAGATCATACTGAAAAATTCACACCATATCAAAGATCGGTGTAAACAGTGAACCTTCGATGTAGAAGGAAGTTTGAGGACCTGCAATCACTCCCTATAAAAACACCTGAATCCAACTGGTTACTTTAATTGTTTAAACATCACATATCACTTAAAATAGATTAAAATGCGCAGTGGGAACCATTTCTCATTTTAAATGTTACCTTGAGGCTGTCTCTGTGATAAACAAAACATCTTTTGTTCATTGTTATCCAAATTCACCAAGAAAAAGTAACCGAGGCTAAAATACTGCCTTCATGACATTGAAACATAACAAATTTAAAGCCTTTTTTTTTTTTGACAAAACAAAACAGTTTGAATTAAGTGACACTAACAAAAGTGCCATGTCTTTCCTCATGGTTTTTGCTTATAATAACATCTCTGTAAATATAATATGTACAGTGGAAAGCTGCCCATTGGCAGTTCTGTGTAAGTGGATTCACTTTTTTTGCATTTTTCTGCAGAATGTGACTTCAAATTATTTGTGATGAACCCAGTTCTTTTTTGACTTTTTTTTTTCTTTTTTATGTAGAGTGTATCTAAGATATTTTAAATAAAATGTAACTAAAGTCACAATGCCACTTGATACACTGTTGTCTGGTGTTTGCAAGTTTTTTTTTTAACGTTAGTGCTAACATGGGTTAATGCATATCGAGATATATAAACCACTGCAATATTTCACAGATTCTTTATTAATTTCCTGTATCTGTTTTGTGCTACTGTGTCTTATGCTCCGTCTTATTGTAGAGCGATGTGGCCCAGCAGTTGTGGTTTCGTACACAACTGAATGGTTTTATGCAAAAATGTTTCTCATTTTCAGATTTATTTATTTATTTTATCCCTCACACACTGCCCAGAATAAAACGGAAAAATAAAAAGACAGTGGATTTCAGGCACACTGAAATAAGAGCCGATCCTGGCTTGTATTGGTTAAAAATCAAACATGGATGAGACACGACTGGCTAAGTTGTCACATTAACACCTTAAGTAATGAAGCCTCGAATCGTCTTTTCGCTCGTCTGCTTTTCCTTCAACATGTACTAGACATGAGGCCTGCGTAGTAAGAGGGGAGTAAACTGTCCAGTAAAAGCGGTGTCACTGGAGTAATACTTGGCTGCCGTGACATGTGAGCAGTTTGCTCCGTTTTCCGCACTCCCGCAGAGTTATAGCCCTTCTGCCCGTTCAGACGGCATTACCTCTCCTGTAAGGAATGCTGCGTAAGGGAGGAAAAGGGCTTAATGAGGTGTCAGCCTGGAAGCGCCGGGTGTCACAAGTTATGTCATGCGGCATCATCGCAAGACCCATATGGTCTCCCTTGGTGTCACTTCCTGTGTGTTGTGCGGTGCCACTTCCTGGGGATGACGAGGCAAATGAAGGGCTGCTGGTTGCTCGGACCAGAAATGGGCTTTTCCACAATTTGAGCTATGTGGGTTGATCCACAGTTGATGTTTATTTGGCCTCGGTTGGAATATTTGTGACATACAACGTTTATGTGAAATGCCGTTTTTCATCGATCGAAGCATAGACCTGCATTATATTTTGAGATGGCAGTTCTTTCAGCCTTCGTAACACGTTTGGTGTTGATCTCTGAGTGAAAGCAGTCGTTTCGTGTGGTACGTGGTGAATGGGGGGGAGAAAACAGTTGTATAACATCAGGTTGCAAGGTTACCTGGTGGTTTGCTCCGTCCTTTTAAACTGAGATGTCAAAAATAGAGAAAAAGCCAAACACAAAACAACTTCCACAGGTTATAAATTGTGATGGCTAAGTGAGGGTCAATCTCCTTGACCTCTGTAGATTGGGGAATTCTTTTTACAGTGGTCAACGGAGGATAGATGAAGTTCAAATAAACAGTAAAAAAAAATAAGAAGTGGTTTGGCAGGAACTCCTTTAAAACCACAACAGCTTTTAGTCTGTTTCTGAGTCCATGGAAACTGATCCGACCACACAGTGATGCGTGCCTGATCCTACTGTCTGAAGAGAAAACAAGATTTTTTTACATTTTTTATTTTTACTGTCCTGCCAACAGGATTAAAGTTCTGTCACTGTAAACCTGCATAAATCTTACGCCAGCACCAGTTAGCTGACCTGCTGTCGAACTACCTAATTAACCCAAATTAGCTGACTCTGTTGCATACGAAGTGAATCGTTTTTTGTTTTTTTTTTCCCAGCTTCTTGTCTGTGTTAAAGTTAGGATAGAAGCTGGCCGAAGCAAAAATAATTAAAAAAAAAAAGCCCAACTTTTTCATCCGTCATCATTAGATAACTTTGTGCATTTAAGGCTGAAGACAAGAATAGAAGGATACGGAGAGCATTAGAAGAATGACGAAATAAATGCTTTCAAAATTTTTCTCTTGCCAACTTGTATCTAGAGAGCTATCTCTCAAACATGAATCGTATGAATATTTTAGGACTGTCGAGGAAAGCTAAGTACCCAGAGAAAATCCCTGCATTCCCAGGGACGGCACGCAAGCTGCCACGGAGAGGAATTTGAATCTTTGCAGAATTTTTTTGTGCTTCTATTTTGTGCAGCACTTAAATAACGCAGATCATCAATGATGCTGTAACGTCATGCAAAAAAGAGACTGCATGAACTTTATCTGTTAAGATGAAGCGTATCCAAACCGAGCTGATTTGTTTGGAATTTCACATTGAAAGACTTGCAAAGTAAAAGCATATACAGGAGAAGTATTTATCTGGGCAAAGATGTTTCCATGAGACAGTCGTGGAGATCGTTGCCGTCGGAAAGTGAAACGGTCTTCCAGATGTACTTAGAAAGAAACGAGCTGTTTGTTTGTTTCTTCAGTTCAGAAAAGAATAGAGACAGCACAACCCCCAAACCATCAGGAGTGCCAGTAATAGAACATATTTCTAGAAACTTCCATTATTATTATTATTTTTTTCTTTTAAAGAAACAATGAAAAAACTGTAAAGAGAAGAATACTGGGCGAAAACAAAAACTGAATTAAAAAAAAACAAAAAACTATTTGCTGTAACAATTAGACAAAGGGGGAATAAAACACCTAAAACAATTTATTGCTTGCTTTTACTTATTGGCAGCATATATTTTTAACTTTGTTCGAAATCAACATCATTGGAATTGGTGACAAAATCTGGTATTTTCAATGGAAAGAATCTCATTAGACTTTGTGTGACAAACTGTTTTGTTTTAACTTCTGTCCAACAATTAAATTGTTTTTTTTTTTTTTTGCTATTCAAATGAAACTTAATCAAGTCACATCTGCTGTTTTCCAAAGGCTTGCCACCAAATTCAAGTCTAAAACTTGGAATTAGACTCTTGGGATTTTTGGCTAAATGAAGCACAGAAACCTCCAGACATCATCAGTGTGCGTGCGCGACCAGCAGATCCGCATCCATCAAACCGATGTAAAACCTACGCTATTACCCAACGTCTTAATGGCCCATTCAGATTAAAGCTACAGTTAACGAGGCAGTTATCCATTTCAGGGCTATTGATCTGAGGAGACAATTATCTTCTTTAAACTGAGGGGTCAAGAAATAGTCAGCAAAGACAGTAACACTGAACTGTCTTGTAATTTGGACATATGCTTCATGTGAATGCTGAAAGCTCAAGCGAGAGCAGCGACCTTTCACCTCTGAAAGGCAAAAGGGAGAGCGGCTGGCGGGAGGGGAGGGGCGCCAAATCAGGACTGTTCCTCTGTTATTGATCATTTCATACAGAAACAGCCGTTAAGTACATAAAATGCTGACAAGAAAGAAAAAAATTCGAAGACGAGTGTTTTTTCCGTGCCTTTAATTCTAATAGCTGTACAAAGGTTAAAAAGCATGCCTTCAAAATGACAGTAAACACCAGGTGGTGTTAGCATAACCTGCTATGAATGGTTTATTCAACTCAGGTTGTCCTGCACTGCTGCTTCGTATCTAAATTGCAATTGCAAAACAGCGTTAATAAGTTTAAGTGCTGCATGTAAAGGCATCTATTTGCACTTCTAATTAGATAAGTAATCAGATATAATGGCATGTTATTTTATGAAACTAGTTCAAAAGCGACCCCGGTTAATCATGGAAAATGCTTATTTGAAAAAAAATAAATAAATAAATAAACCCATTAGATCCTTTTCTGTGAGACTGAACTGTGGTAGCTGTGTCCTAGAATAACTTCACCCACATATCGACAAAAATAGATACCTCTCAGATCCTTAATGCAACTAAAATCAGCCAGACATTAAAAGAAAGGCCAATCTGCGTTGCTGCGGTGAGGCAACACAATGCAAGTCAATTTGATTTTAATGCTTATGTTAGGATTTTTTTTTTTTTCCTTCTTTTTTTTCTTGCGAGGTGCACCGGTGGGCCAAGGTTCAGGGTTTTCCATCAGCTTCCCAGGGCACAGAAAAATGCTGCTGGCACAAGCAGGATCTGTTTACGTTCATAAGAATAAAAAAAAAAAAAAAAAAGAAAAGAAAAACAATACTCCATAATGGAAGCAGATTGGGGAGGGAAAATGGGACCTGATTGTGGTCACTAAATTATGTTTGCTTGTGTTTTCCATCTGGTCACGCCATCTCGGAGGGAGCTATTTTCTGCAACGTGTCGGCCAAGGCGTGAGCTGGACCCCCCGCCGAGCCAGCCTCTGCTTACGCTCCGAAACGCTCTGCCTTATTTCCTACGCTGCTGACTTGAGTCCCATTCAGGTGGGATTAACGCCGCAGAGGAGGCAGGGAAAAACATATTCACTTTCGTCTGCAGTATTTTAAGTCGTAATTTTCGACGGCAGGAAAAATAGACTAAATTCATTCAACGGGAGAGCGCCAAAAAAAAAAAAAAACAACAATAAGAAGGACGGAGGAGCAGAAACGGGTCTCGAATGAAAGCTCGCACACAGACGTGTTACATCTCTTACATCGTCTCACAAAATCACATAACGACTCAAGAGCATGCATTTGAATCGCAGTTACTTCTTTTTCATCCAGATTTCTAAGATGTTGTAAAAACTGCAGGTCACATTACTGGTGAAACCTGAGGCATGAGGCGCAATGAATAAAGCATATTATATATTAACTAAAGCGATCAAGCTGAAGCTGGAGTTTCTTCAGCGTTAGGTAATCGTAAAGAAAACATTCGTAAGGGGATGTAAGGCATTTTCAGTTAAACCTGAAAGCCCAAAGCGGTTTGAGCTTCACGGCGTGAATGAAGTAAATACAAGTTAAGGCAGGTGGTAACTTTCACACTGGAGAGGAAAAAGCCAGAATGTGACGAGCCGCACTGCTGGCTTTGAAACCAATGTAGATGGTACAAAAAAACAATCAAGTGCTAGAAGTTGGTATTTCTAATCCAGAGAAAGAAAACTGTAACTGCTGTAACTTTTCAAACGATTTGTTTACTTAGTTCACTACATTACCAATAGATGACTGATGTTTAAGCAAGTTTAAACTGATTGTCACGCTGCTGTATGTTTTACAGCAGCATGAGCAGCAGACAAATAATGCGCTATTCCATTTTTCTGAAACTTATGGATTGTACACTTTTTGTGCTCTTCGTGGCAATTCGTATCATCAGATCCACCATTCATTTCCACTTTTAAGCATGCAAAGAAAAGGAGTTGATGAACAAAAAGCAAAACTCACTCCAACAAACACGTCAAGCCAAACACATGGAGACCTTTGGCATGAGCTTATTTTCCTCTGAGCACTTCTATTTTCTCCCCACCCCACTCTCACTGTCCAAATCCATACAGGCTGGGTTGAATGGCAACTCTAAATTGACTACAGAAGTGTGAGTAAATGCGGGTGTCACGTATCCCTCTGTTAGTAGCCTGATGGTCTGGTGACCTTGGTGTCCCCCCTCTGCCTTTCAGCTGAGACTTTTTCTAAAGGTAAAACCTGTAAAGACGCCTGGGGAATTGCATAATCTAAAAAGCTTCGGATGAACCTTTTCGAAGGGAGAAGGGAAAACATCGACAGAAGTGACAATCATAGCTAAAACTCACTATTCAATAGCTGTAATTTTATTGAGTCATGCATTGTGCAGCGGAAACTATTATGTAACGGCAAGGTCTCAGGAAAGGCTTCGGAAAAGCACTGTGGGTTTCAAAAGAACAACTGCAAGTTAAAACACAATAGTAACTCTCGGTTTATTTCACCCTGGACTTTCGAAATCCCTGAAGCAAAGTGAAATCACGTCACGAGATCTGACCAAATTAACTTGGAATGTCTCTTTTGTAAATGATGAAAAACAGATTCTTGAGACCTAATGAATTGCCTAGTTTATCAGTCCAACATAAGTGTGAAACTCCTGCATTTATGATGCAACAGGGTGGCAACAATGGAACTGAACTATTTGACTCTTGAAGGCGAAGTAGAGATTTTCAGAGCTCCAGTCAGGTGGGGGAATCTGTCCGTCATCTCAGTGAATAGACAGCGGACTGTCCCATACATCAGCGTGTGTGAGATGAAACGCGTGACACCAACGAGGAATCTAAAATATTGCTTTCTTTTATTTTCACGTGGACTCCGGAGTTTGTTCAGAATATTTGGTCTATGATTTTGGAAGGCTCTACAACGTTGCTTCTCTTTTATCCCACACAAAGAAAGTACAAACAAAACTATGAGGAAAGTCTTGTTCTGTATTAAATCAATCTTTAATGCAGAAGAAAGAAAAGAAATGGTGGAGGTTAAAGTGCAGATGTAACCCCAAGTCCAGGAAATTTAAGAACAATACCTGCACTGCTGAGATAAAGACGTAAAACACTTCTTAGCCTGCTAGCAGCTTTGAAAATTCATAAAATATGACTTTGAATTAGGACATGTATGGAGTGATATATATATATGCATTTTTATTTTTTTTTCTTATTTGCTCACACAGGGCCAGTGCGGCATTTGACAATGAAAACATGCTGCAAGTGGCACTGAAACATTTTCCGTCTTTGTGTTCCATCCATCTTCCGCGTCCTCACTGGCTGGCTTTCCCACCATTTGTCCCCCGAAGGCAGAATACTGGAGGAGTCTTTAATCATCTTCACAGCCCACTCCATAATCCCTGCTACGAGACTAATCTATGGTGGGCCACTATGGAGACCAACCTCACCAAGGAAAAGAAAGGAGGAGGGGTTGGGGGGGAGGAGAACAGAAACGAACAGCGAAATTCAGCCTTGGTACAAACGTGTAACGTTGCACACAGAGACTTGGATTGCAGGAAAAAGGAAAATATGCATACTCAGAAAGAATTCCAATTCGCAAGTCTAAATTGCATCAAAGATCATATGTGATGTTTGACATCAAACATCAGACATACATGGTCAAAGTTTATTTCATGCTTTGAGATTAATTACACATAGATTTGATATTTTCAAGCCTTTGTTTTTCTTAATGATTTGATGTTAATATATCTAATACCTATACTTTTAGCTGAGGCAGAAGGAAAACTTTCAAAATATAGTACCAAGGGAGTCATGCTCTGCTGTGTGAGTCTATCATCTTATCTCGATGAGCGGTAAGTACTTTGGTGTGATTTGATTCATACCCCTTGGCTTTCTTTTTTTTTTTCTTTTTCTTTTTTTTTTTTTTTTTTCAGAGTCATATTTTAGACCTAAACAGACGGGTCTAATTCTGTTTGTTAGACTCACAAACAGAAATCCTGTCACCGTGAGGACGGTCAAATTGGTCGGACTGCAAGCGATCTACACCTTACGACAGCACACGCCGACAGGTTGCGGCGCGGCTCGTCAGTTCACGGATATTGCAGAAGTGGGCCAATACAGGAAAGATTAACGGACTTCACCCGAGGACAGTCTTATCCAGAAGCTTTGCCGACGCTCCGAGGTTCGAAAGCAAAAAAAAAAAAAAAAAAAAAAAAAGTTTGTTTTTTTTCTTGTGTCTCTGAGGAAACTGTTCTGCTTTGCCAGTTTAATGAACCGTCGCAGCTCGAAACAAAGAAGCGTGGACTGACTGATTGAAGTGTTTGTGTCGTCTCAACTTGCAGTATTGAATCCTAGCAGTAGCGTCAATTTGCCTGAGATGTTAGTTTGACATATCAATGTTGCTTTGTTTACTGTATTTACTTTTAAGCTCATTACAACCCTCACAACGAAACACAACTAAGCAAGTTTGTTGGTTATTATCATTATGGTGCATGTGTGCTTGCTTGCTACCTTTTAATCTATTCTGTTGTCCAAGTGGGAGTATGTAGTGTTGCTATTGTTTTTCTTCATGTTTATCGCTAAGCTATGTTAAGCCAACAGCTTTTCTCCAAGCGCACCACATTTCTTGCGTTAAGACTTCTTCAAAAGCAGCGGAAAAAAAGAAAGAAAAAAAATAACGATTTTATTCCAATGCAATACAGATAAGTAATTGTTGGTCGATCCTACTATGATTTTTGATTATGTTTTTAACTTGTAGCGATTCCTTTGAGGGTGATATCTGGCACTTACCATCATCTGCATTCTTGTCAAGAGGTCGCTGAAAACGAGGCTGCTTAAAAATGAAGATTTTTCCCAAAAACTTTTTCAATTAGTTTTGCACCTCGGTCTGAGTGCGAAGTGATTTGAATCAAAATGAAAATATTGTCTTCACTCGGTGAAGTGGGGGTTTAATACAAACATCCAGTTCTGGTTTAATTATAAATTCAGTGTTTCCGAAAGCACAAGATGATGAGTCCTACTCCAGAATTAAAGTAAAATCAATTTTCACCATGCTCCGGTTGAGTGTAGGAAATTAGATGTTCTATCAGCACGGTCTGTCAAAGTGTTCTAAGCACAGCTCCACCCATGAAACTCATTATCTATTGAAATTTAATAGAAACCTGCTTCCAGAGCTCCCGATTATTTCCAAAAGAACCAAAAACTCTTAAGCTTTCAACAGGGAATCCGTTTAATATTGATCCCAAATTCAAAAGCGGATGTCCTCCTCTGTTCTGTAAAATCATTTCTTCCGGATCAATGAAGAATAAATTGTTCTGTCTGACCAGCTCATTATTTAGACGGTTACAAAGAATAAGGCTGCGACATCTAAGAAAGATCTTATCCAGCAGCTTCAATTAGGTGGAGATCGAAATGCTCAGTGTGAAAACCGCCTCTGTTTGTTTAGTTTTTTTTTTTTTTTTTTTTTCTAAGAACGTGCAACTCTTAAAGGGATATGCTTTTGCTGTCAGTTTGTTGTTGGGCCTTTTATGTTGGAGTAAAACTAAAAAAAAATTTAAAAAAAAAATTTTTTTAATTGTAACAAAATCATGTTAAGCCAGCAGACGGTACATTACTTTACATTACAAAACCTTTTATAACCCTAATGCCTCTTCAGAAGGAAGGTGTTTGTATGGTACTTGGATTTAATTGATTTTGTAATTTTTTGTGATCAAAGCAAAGTCTGTGAAAGTGCTATCTAGTTATCCTATGTGTGTGTGCATGCAACTTCCTCTAGTCAATTTCCTGTAGGTGTAATCTATTGATGTGGGCTCTTGGGATCAAGTCTTGTACTGTAAATCCCTGTTTAAGCTTTTCTTTAATCATCCAGTAAAGAAAATTATTTCTTTCAATGTTTTTGTACTGAAATCTAAGCAGACGTCAGAAAGTGCCAGTTACATCAGCGTCAGTAACTTAAAAAATAAAAAGAAATGAATATGGATGGAAGGTCATGTTTAAGCTTTTCTAGGTATTCAACTTTGATCCCAGGGAGTTCCAAATCAGCTCCAAAGCATTTCTAAAGTTACTAGTGAAACCTAAATATGGGGAGCGAAGCCGACCAGTTTGGGTCCAAATTTTGTTGAAGCCTTTGAAGTCGGACGTCGGCGTGCTTCTCTCTAACCGGAAAAAAACGTCCTCGTGCATTTAGCCTAGCAGCGTAAAGGCTGGCAGCACAAGATCTCCGCGTCTCACTTCAGGCATCTCACGTGCGGCGCCCTGAAGAGCCCATCTGCTGTACGTGAGGCTCTGCGTATGTTTGGTTGAACACAACTGCCATATTGGAAGGGAAAAGAGCGTCGTCTGAAGAGCTTTTGCATGTATGCCGACACACAAACACTGGCAGGAGAAAGCGTTTGCTTCTGGACGCATTTCTTCTGTTTTTGCTCAACTTTATTCCACTTGAAATGTCTTAGATCAGGAGTGTCCAAACTTTTTTGCTATTTTGACCAAAATCGCCAAGTTGAAAATGCCAATGGGACACACACACACAAAAAAAGTTCAACAAAATGCAGAAAACAATTATTTGTTTCTGAGCAGTAATCTAAATATACAGAATTTTATTGAAACAAAATATTTTTTTTTGTGTGTGGAAAGTGTATCTGTACATCATCGTAGAGACATCCAGCTTCAAATTGCAATTTTTGAAAGCGAAAACCGTATTCTCAGCCATGACAACCAGAAATTGGGTCGCTCTTCATTTGAAAACATTCACTTTTATCAAAATTAAATAAATAAAACGCAGATTTGGTTCTGTGGCCCCGGGTCGGTTTGGCTTTAAAGTTGTTGGATATTTGTGGTCCTCTACTAATCAATGAAGAATCAATCAAAACGTATTATGATTCCACACTGGTCAGCAACAACTGTCATGTTGTCGCTACTGAGCACTTTAAGTAGGCCGTTATGCACAGGTACGCAAGTCCAGCACTTTTAAGTTTCCCTCCTTTGGTGTACCTGGAATTTATATGTATATATCAGGTAAAGGTAGGTAATTTTGCTACAGCGCCATATTTAAGGCCAGGCCTTGTACTGGGAACAAATATATCTTACAGAAGGATGTTATAACCATAATGAACTGTATTTGACAGGGTGTGCATAAGACTGACATGACGCTGTCATAAACATGACATTACACACCTTCCAAAAACGTATATTTTGTCAGTCCAAAAGTTCCTTGGGATCATGAAGATGCTCATTGTCAAACAAGACTCTGGTCTATTCTGTGAGGTCAGCAAAGCTTTTGGCCCTGTAATCCTCCCAAGATCGCAAATGTCGCCCTTGATAGCCCGTTATTTTTTTTTTTTTTTTTTTTTACTGTTGAACCATGGAAGCTGACCTCACATGCAGCGAGTGAGATCTCCAGTGCTTTTGTCTCGGGGACTCTGCTTTTAGCAGAGGTTTTTCTCTTTAGATCTTTGAGCCTGCTTCACGTTGTCAGACAGGCTCGGTTGAAAAGTGCCACCTCGACTCACCGGCCCTGTCGGCGTGTGCCAGAATTTGCGACTAGTGAAACCGAACGTTAAAGAAAAAAAAAAAAACTGAAGGAAACTGTGAAAGAGGGGAAAGACTTTTTCACAGCACAGCGTAAAGTGTGTCAGGGTATGAATAAAGTGGGACGATGAGTCTGGGGAGGAAGTGAAAATATGCTTCCTTGAACAGCCCTGTTTAGCATCAGAAGCACACAGGTGTGTGTGAACTGCAGCTCTCTGAGAACGAATGCAAGACATGTTTGAAGATTTAATGTCTTGTGGAGATGCGGTAAAACTTTGGCGCACATGTGTCGCCGTGTGTCTGATGTGATTGGACAAGTCTTTTGAACTTCCGCCAGAGAAGAAGAGTCAGCCTCAGACCTGTTTGTCTGCGCCTATACGAATGAGAGTAATGATCAGAATCGGCAGGAGAAGAACTCAGTTGTACATCTGGCCCAAAATCCCACCCACCTGCATCCTCCTTCGTACTTTCTTTCATTTCCTCTTCTTTTCTTTTCTTTTCTTTTCTAAACCCACCGATCAGCTCCTCGCTCTGCTGACTCTTGTCTACATCTGTATGCGCTCCTGATTTCTAACACGAGCGCAGATGCATATTTTCCCACCTTTCGCTGTCACATTATCACATCTGTCTCTGCGGCTTTGTTTTTGCCGCACAGCAGCAAGCATTAAAGCGGCTACTTTGGAGTGTGTGTGTGTGCGTGTGTGTGTGCGTGTGCGTGTGTGTGTGTGTGTGTCTGAGCGCTTATTGCTGAGGCACTTACTCTTCCACCTGCCTGCAGTCACTGTCAGACTTTTTTTTTTTTTTTTTTTTGTCTCATAAACACCAAGATGTAGTAGAGGCAGAACAGATGTGCTGCTGCGCGGCGCTCCAGGGGCAGCGGCGGCTGAAATATGGCACACTGGAACTTCAGGGCAAAAGTGCTTTCAATTTAGGCACAAAGATCTATTTATACACAGATGATGCAGCGGTGCGAGTGTGTGTGTAAAACCGGAGACATCGGAGGCTCTGAAGCGTGCGCGTGCATGAAAACAAGTGTAATCCCCTTGTTTTTTGGGGGCAGGGGGGTTGGGGGGGGTTTCTGCCATTAGCTGTGCCCTGCTATTGCTATTAACGATGTACAATAAGACAGATGGATGCAATTTGAACAGATTTTGTATCAGATTGCAGTTCTCTCATTAGTCACGCAGACAATGGGTGCAATGTTGAATGAAAACACTTTTATTTTTTTTTTTCGCTTTTATTTCATTCTCATGGTGCCTGGCACATTTTCAAAATTCTTTTAACAGTGTTGATGCAAATAGGATGTAATTTGGTGAGGTTGTGTGTTTCGGGTGATTTTTACATTTTTATTATAGTTTTTTTTTTTAGCTCCACTTCTAGTTTCTTTCATTTTCTTTTCGTGGAGAAACTGAATTTTCTCTATAAAACTCAAAATCCATTTTTCGAATATGCTGCTCTCCCAACTGATTTTCTGTGTTGATTTTATTCTTTTTTTTTTTTTTTTTTTTTTTTACTCATGCCATGTTATTTAAACGCTTTCAGTATCTCATTTGGACGTCAGACTTGACACTTAAGAAAACACGTAAACAACGTACCTTCAGAGGACTGAAGAAGGTGATCGCAAAAATAAAAACTGAAAAAAAAAAATATTATCTCATGACATTTCTCATGACAATCTTTAAAACAGCTCTGTTGTGTCCTCGGGACCCAGGTGGAGCAACGAATAAAGGAATAAAAACTCCAGGAACCGACTTGATGAGGCATCCCTTCCCGTTCTTTCACGGTGTGCGTTCTCAATCTCCTGTCGCCGTTTGGACCAGACTCTATGCACTTCCTGTTCCATTTCAAAACACTCGAGATCCAAACGTTTCAAATCCACGACTTCTTTTCTGCGCCCATTTTGTGCCGTGACCCAACATAGACATATATCTATTATTCATTAGGTTTCTTGTTTGCTGAAAAACATCTTCTACCGACATGTATAGCCCACTCCGAGCACGGGATGTGACGGGTGGGAAGGGGCTACTCGATTGTGGTGCCACGCAGCTGCAGCGATGATTTTTTTTTTTTTTTAATTGTTGTTGTTATTAAATGGCATCAGATTATTTGTGTGTTTGTTTGTTTTTTTTTTGAAACGTTGAACACTTTTTGAGGAAGGCAGAAAACAAAAATTTACTCGACATCTTTATTGCTACTTCTTATAGCAAGTAGCAATAAAAAAAACAAAAACTAGGTGTTAATTAATGAACCGCCACACATTCCTTGGCTAAAAAAAAAAAAAAAAAACACCATCATAACATGAGATATGCTGCCAGTCATCACCTGAACTGGTCTGCAGTAAACGGCTTATGACTTTGAAATAGAGCTGTGCTATAAATCAAATCATAGTTGCAATGGACTTCTGGTGGCAATAAGTGCTATGATATAGTGGAAATAATGTTACAATCATTTTTGGGGGGCTTTTCCTAATTTGATGCAGTCCTGCTTTGAGTGCTTCACGTTTCTTTTGGAAAGGTGTTCACCCCTTTATTACAGACTACTAATATAAAAGCCATGTTTCAGTTGATTTCTGAGAGAACAAGGGAGAAATAAATGATGTTTCAGGGCAGTGACGCTTCTCAGTGAGTCGGTCCAATGAAAGAAGGCGCTCTGCCGTAATGGAGTTAGAGAGGATAGGAAGAGATGCAAGTTAAACCCTGCAAGAGATCAATTTCTTTTCACTTTGGCTAAATATGAAAGCGGGATGTTTCATTATCTCTTCCAGCTGTAGAGACGGTGACGCCCTTCATTTTGAGCTAACCTCTGCTGTTCGGAAACTGCATTAGGAAACGCTTGCCTTAGATCGCATCTCGTTATGATTGCCTCTTGATTCTGGCAACATAATCTGGCCATTTCCCAGGAACCTTTTGACATCAGTCATCGCTACATTAAAGATATCCCGAGCTTCCCACCCAAATATTCCTATCTGCTCTGCAGTCGGCTTGGCTCGATTGCTGCTATCGATTAGCGCCGGCTCTCTTGGAAGCTCTGGATGCCACCCAGTATTGATCCAGTATTAGCATGGCCGTTAAGAGTTATTGACCCTAATCATCAGAGTGTAAAACATGGATTTGTGGCAACGGGCCCAGGAGGGTGGAGGGCAGAGGGACTGGAGATGCAGTATGAGGGGGTTGCTGATGTTTCAGTTCGCTTTCATTTTAAAGTGACAGTGATATATTTGAGGAAATACATTTGGCGACGAGACCGTTTTGTAATTTGCACATCAATCACGGTGAAAACTTTCTTGGATGCTTGACTTTTTCCCTCTCCCGGAGGAAATTGGGAGGTACACGAAGTTCTGCCAGGTTGTGTGGTTGCAAGTTCCAGATGCCTGAAGATGACACATATATCTGCTCAATCATATGAAACTCTACAGTGCATATTATGGGAATATCCAGCCATTGTGCTGTTTGGGGAGAAGACGGGTTCTTTACTCTAGAAATGAGTACGTGCCAATCGCAGAACAGAAGTAAAACATCCAATGAGCGTGCTGGCCAAAGCTCTGAGAGCATCATCACACACACTAAGTTCTCTTTCAACGTGAGCTTAGACGTCACTCAGAGAGGAGGAAGCCACGACAAAAGCATTAACATTTGCTGGTGGACAAAGTCCTTAACCCTTCCAGACCAAACGTTCTGGAAGGTGCATATGAAATACGTGGACGGAGCTAAACAGGTGAGCGTAAATGAGACAGCATACAAGAAAAATGATACCAAATGCAAAGTCTATCTAAAGAACAACAGATATATCAGCCTTTATTTTGGCACTCACCTAATAAAAGCATTTTTTTTTTTTTTTTTTTTTTTTGGTAATCCTAGTTTAGTCAGATTTGACCTATTATAGTCAGTAAAAAGGCGATTCTTGTATGCATAGAATATAACCATCCGCTTTCCACTTGTAAATGAGCATCAGATGATGCTTCCTGTGTCTGACAAACTGCTATCTCATCCGTTGCTGATGTGTGAAAGTGATGCGTCTTCCTCAACGGGACAAGAAGTCTCAGCTTGAGCCGTACTCTCTGTGCACCATTGCGCCTACGTTCCGCAGCACATTCGGTATCTAAGCGCAATTAATACCGACCTGTACGGCTACATATTTCATTAAGCCTTTCTTTTTTTACTCAGCTCAGAGTTTTGACTGTCTCTGACACATTTCAAGAGGGACCGAGCCAGATTTCCGCTTCCTCAGTCTCCGGGGTTGTTTAAGGGACGCCTACACATCTCTGTAAATTCATTATATTCCAGAGCCACGGTGGATGGCTTTTTTTATTATTATTTTTTCGTAATAACTAGAAAATAAAAGCCTGCATAACTGAAATCCAAGAATTCATTTGTGTGATTATTCCTGGGTTTTGCCTTTTTTTTTTTTTTTAAGGATGAAAACATGCAGTGTGTGACTTGCAGAGCCTCGATTCTGCTGCTTTACTCCAAGATTCCTGGCTGTGGCAAAAAAAAAAAACAAAAAAAAATATCCCAGCCAGTCCATGAGAGGCTCTGTTGAAAAGGAATTACTTATCGTGGACTGGCAAAGACATTGAAACGGTGTTAGAGTAATGAAACGGCAGAGGAAGCGTTCCTTGTCTGCGCTTCAGACCCGATAAATCCCCGTTTCCATCACTGTTTTGTTCTTCGGAGGCTTTCTTAAGGGATCCTCACCGAATGTAGCACACACTGTGCGTCTCCTGCCCAGGTGGTTTCATGGCCCGCGTCTTGCCTTTGTCTTAAGCGGATTGGCACGTCGAGCTTGCCGGCTGAAATCAGCCAGCCATTCATCTGGGGTAAGCAGAAAGCAAAAGGGAAGATGGCAGCGCACACCAGGCAGGTCACAAATTTATTCCAACAGAAACTTAGGTCTTTTCTGTCTCTTCACTGGGCTAAAAAAGGGGCTGATCTCGACACCTACTTTAATTCTTCCGTACTGCTTCAGGGAGATTGCACATGACAAAACAGTTTCAATAAGTGTCAACCCCAAAGCTTTCTCAAAGAAGAATTTGGTCCTCAATTGGTTTTGGTAATGAACTACTATTAAGCTTTTCTTCTTTTGATTATTTCACAACTTAACACAACCCCGTTGTGTTAAGTTGGTGCTCCTGTTATCAAGGAAGAAAAAACCACAACGACTGAGCTGCAACACACACTGGAGGAGTTTTTAAGCCACCATCAGTTTACCACAGATTTTTTTTCCACCCTAATTATGTGGATGTTTGGAATAAATAATTGTGTTTTTCTTCTATCTCTTCTAGCTAGTTGCAAAAGCTAAAGAGAAAGAAAATGGCACGTTAGGAAATACCCTCAAAGCTGGGGTTAAAGGAAATGAGACACTTGGGATCGCCCTCTTTAGGATGCAGCTTGGATAGAGGCTAAGAAACTACAAACTTTTGCTTGATGCCGTTTTGTCCTGCTAGCTCCTAAAGGTAGCATGAGAAATGAACCGGTTGTATTTTATTATTAATGAATGGAATTCATAAATTCTACTCGCTGACTCTTCTTCAACCTCATACATCAAGAATTTAGCATGGAGGACGGGCAATTCCCCACATGGGTCAAAATGACGGCTTGAAATGTCTTCAATTAGTTTTTGTTTCAAAAGTAAGTTGACCTTAAATATCACAGGCCTTAACCTTTGTCTTGGCAAGACTATTTCAGCATATGTTTGATGTAATTTTTTAACTTTTCCGTCAGACAAAACACGCAGTCATCCTCACTGCATTCTGCGACTCACGGCCAGCGCTAGCACTAGCGCTAGCTGTAATTTAAGAGATTTAGGCCTTAAATTACAGAATGTCCTTAAAAAGTCTTAAAACTGAGCTGGTGAAAACTGCAGAAACTTTGTTCAAACTTAGGTATTCACAGTTTCAATAGTAAGTGCAAATTATTATTATTATTATTGCTGTCTTGCTTTTGTAGTCGGAAGTTTCAGAACTTGCTTCACACAGGAAGTTCATATCAAGTTATTGTATATGATTCAATTTGCAGACTGAAATTATAAATAAATCTTGTGTATCCAGTTATGCATGGTGCAGATGGTTTAAAGGTTCATGCATCACCTTCACCATAAACCGCTGTGCCTCTTTTTAAGATTCGACTTCTGCATAAAAGTAAATGTCTACTTTGGTCTTGGCCCCTCTTGGAGCCGCTGGGTCCTGCTAATCTGGATTCACACAAATCGAGATGCAAAGAGAGCGATCTACTGCAGATAAGATATCATCACAACTTCACAGAACGATAGTTCAAAGCCGCTTTTTTCTGAATACGGTGGAAACCGACGTCTTGACTTTGGCATTAATCCGATTATTATTGTGGAAACATTTAGACTCGGTGAAAAACAACAAAAACTAGTTGACCCCTGGCTTAGCTACTCCTGTTTGTTGCTTTAATGAGTTCAGGACCGTAAGACATTTCAACTTCCTACTATCAACTTCAAAACCATAGAAGGACTTTGGTCTTGCTTCGTTTTTTTCCTCCTTGTACATTTCTCACTTTGTTCCAGCCTTTATTTCAGTGGCTGAGTTCGAACTCTTTGATTTCTTCTCCGTGTTCCTGGCTGCGCATCCAGCAGATGAGCAGCCATCCCCGAACCTCATCTTTCATCTCTCCCCCCACACAGTACATAGTCATCTCAGAGGCAGTATGCTTTCTCTCTCTCTCTCTCTCTCTCTCTCCTCCTGTTTCTTCTTGTTGACAGTCTTAACCTTGCCAACCAGCTTGTCTCTTCTGCTGCAGCCCTGAGATGTGAGCACTAACCGTGAATCGGTTACAAATCACTTCTGGAATTTACTGTTTCACATGCTATGGCGCAGAGCGGGTCCGCGAGGCTTCGCGCGCCTCGAGATCACGACGTTTCTCTGTTCCAGTCCAGTCACGAGGAAAGCAAATTTCGGAGTACAGCATCCAGCCAAGTAGCGGGGTGATAATGATGTGTAAAATTAGAGGTTTAAATTTAGCAGCGCTGCTTCTTTAGCGCATAAATAAAGCCTGAGGGCCAGTCACAGGGTTCCCCCCCCCCTTTCTAAATCCCTCCTGGATTGTTCTACAAACAAAATAAATAAATCAGATCTAAGTACCCAGGAGCAAACTGTCTGAGTGGGCGCCCTGCTCCCATTTTGAAGTCACAATGTCTGAATGAAGTTTTTATTCCCGTTTCCTTTAGATATATTCTCTATCTTTGCTGTTTCCTTCTCTCATTATTTCTTCTTTCCCCTACTTCTCCGGCCCGTCTCTCGGCAACATGCGGTAAGGCAAGCCGATAACTCTTTCTACAATTTGCTATAACTGAAGCTCTCCAGGTGCGTGTCAAGCGAAGTCCCAGGCAAGCGCGAGAACAGTGCGTCTCGCCTGCGTCTTTATCTCCTCGCTTTTTATTCTTTTATTCTCGTTAAGCGCGAATTTTCGGGTCGACGGGAAAAAAAAAAAAAAAAAAAAAAATTTAAATTAAAGGCCGCCCGAGTCGGGATCTCCACAAAGGTTTCTCGCGAGCTCTTTGTTCCCGCCCGAGTGCCTGCCGACGCCCGGCCGGGCGGGGTCGCAAATAGCACGGCGCCTTCCGCTTGAAAAATGGCGCCGGCGGTTCACTACGGGTCGTCTGCTATTGGAACAGCTGGAAACGGCGGTAGGAACCGAGATCTTCGCACAGAGATAAGATACAGTATTTCATGCAGGCTGGCGGATACAGATGGCTCTGCGTTTTAACCACCTCGCTGTGATAAGTAGGCCGACAGCAGCTTTGCGAGCGGGCTCCGCCGTCTGAATGCCAATGAGGACGCCGCCGTGCAATCAGAGCAGCTGCAGCAGAGAGCCCGAGCTGGACCAGTTAACTGATTCTTGACTCTCTCACCTCCTCCCGTGTGTGGTGGTGCATGAATAAGAGTCCAGAACTGTCCCGGAACCCGGAGACCCACGAGTGTCAAAACAAGACATAATTGGCACGCGTGAATCGTTTTGAATGCGACTCATTAAATGATCAATCTTTTCTGTGTTCTGAGCGTCCACACCGAATCGAGCGTAACACCATGACCCCTGACAGACGAGGTGGTGAATGCTGACTTTTTCATTTGATTGTGGTCTGTGGCAGATTTTGAAATGGACCATTTGGGCAGGGGATCCAGATGAAAAAAAAAAAGGAACTTATTTGTTTATTATTATTTTTTTTAACTCGGAAGTAATTCTGTTACTTCCAGACACAACTTTGTCATTTCGTCTCTTTGCTGTTCCATGCTTTTGCTTTGATTTATTTTCCCTTATAATTCATTACCTTTACTTTTATAGGTACAAAAATTCTTTTTTTTTTTTTTTTTTTTTTTTTTTTTTTTTGTAGTGGGGATTGTAGGAAACTGTTTTCTTTTACTTTTTCGCAAAAATAAAAGAAAGAAAGCGTTCATGAGAAGTGCCCTGCACTTCAGCTGGAGTGTGACAGCTGGATTTTCTACGAGCCATCTCCCAAAGATTAGTTACCCAGGAAAAAAAAATATCTAAGTGCCCGAATTTTGTCCACTCTTTTGACATGTTAAAATAATAAACTACTTTTAGAACAGCTCAAACGTAAATGTCACAATTTGATGCGCTGTACCAGATTATAGCGTGAGCTCATTCGCGTCCGTTTCACTTTACAGCCTGGTCGGAGGTGATAACGAACCTTAGCGCAATGACAAACAAAAGCAAAGAAGAAAGTTCATCGAACGTGTTGGGAGGACGAGGCAGCCGGCAGTTGGCTTGTCGGCTGGATATTTGTATTAACTTTCTGATGGTGGCTTGAGTGTGTGTTGAATGTGCAGCAAAGTTGTCATGTGATCACTGACCTTCAAGCCTTTACAGTGTCACGCTGGTGAAATGTTCCCACACCAGTGTCATTGCAGTCTTTGGCTAAAGCGAACAGCAAGGGAACACATTGATTCCCCTCTTTTAGCCATCATGGCAGAAATGGAAAGTCTTTCACTTTATTTAACGCCTGAATAGATCCAATGGGTTCAAGTCATGACATGAAGTTTGCCAAATTAAGACAAGGAAATGTAGTTGTGGAGTAAGCTACTGTACTAAAGAACCACTGTTGGAACCCGGGCTGGTAATTTACCAAACCTTGTGAAGTTTCGTCTTCGGGGAAATGAAGCACAACTCAGCTTCAGGTAAAGAATCGCCGATGTCTCATTTTTTGCTGATTCCTAGTTCAATTGGAGCGATTCCTCTTTGTAAAGGGGATTTGCAAAACATGGATTACACGTCAGACAGATCCAGATTATTGCATCAGAATCATTTGGACCGAGTTTTCTGCTCCTCTGACTGACAGCCAATAAAGGCAATTACATTTTGAAAGTGGTTTCCTATTTGCACTGTCAAAGAACAATATTAGCATTCAGTCAGAGTTGTGTTTCTGTTCCCTCTCCAAATATGAGCTGAACAGTCACCCCCGGTATCTGGCTCTTCACCTCGAGTATCTGGCTCTCTCGTCAGGCGCTGTTTAAAGATCTGCCAGTTCCAGAGACTAATCACCTGGGAATTTTCCAAAGAACTACACGTTCCCTTAGCCTTTTGTTACGGCGTCCTCCACTGGAGGCTAAAGCCTTATAAAGATCAGAAAAATTAGTCAGCTAAAAATTCAGGAAAGCAGTAACGTTTGTTTTTTTTTTGTTTGTTTGTTTGTTTGTTTTTTTACCTTTCATTCCTTGTTCACAGTAGCATACAAACATAACCAGAAAACTGTTTAAGGTTGTTGTTCTCATCAATGTTGTTTTCCTTGAATACTCAATGAAAATAAGGCAGTTGTTGTTTTTCATGTCATCATTACCCTTTTAAAATTGCTAGAGGCCTCAAGTTTACTTTATCCCAATAGTAATAATAAGAAGAAGAAGAAGAAGAAGAAGAAGAAGCAGAATTCACTTGTGTGGTAGAATGGCCCAGTCAAAGGCCAGAAAAACATCTGAAATTAAACAGAGTTTAAGCTATTTTGCAAAAGAAGAATGTGCAAAGGTTTCCAAGAAGCCTTGCTGCTGTAAATTACATACCAAAGGTGTTTTATACAATAGTGCTGACTCCAGGGTTACAAAGAAAAAATGTAAATAATCTATTATTTACTTTCACTTTACAATAATACGCTAGCTTGTCACCTTCATGACATAACATCCCAATAAAATCCGTCAAAGTTTGCTGGTTCTGACAGTCTGACACCGCTTGTGTGAACAAAACCCAAGCGGTGTAAATATGGTTTAAAACACTGCAGATGTTCAGCTGGGTTGTTTGGTTTTTGTTTTTGTTTTTTGTTTTTTTCTGACAATGAATTGTGTAGCACGTAACATTCAAATGTAGGTCACCGTTGGCAAGAGGCAGGGCAGGGAAGAGAAAATACAAACAAATGGTGCAGAAGGTAAATTATTCATGGAAACTCTGTTAAATTTAAACAGGAAGAAACAATCCGACGTTTCTTGCATTCCATCTTCCTGCTCTCCGAGCTGGGTTTATATTGGTAGCAGGCTCATCTGAACCCCGACGTCCCCCCCGTCAGCGGGAGCAGTTTCCAGTTTCCAGTTTCCAGTTTCTGGCGGTGTTCATGTAGCTCACTCTGGTGAGTTCTGGGTTTTGTCCCAGGATTTCGCTTCAGGTGGACGTGCCTGGGAAGCTGCGAAGAAAGGCTTCCAGATCAAATGCCTTCAAACAACATCCTTTCAGTCTTAATGCTTAATTTGGTCTGGATTATTGGAGTATGCAGAATGTTTAAAGCACGGTTTCTGAGCTGTGTGGCATGTATGTTGTTTGTGAAAAGAAAAATAGCTGTCGGAGAGACACCGAACAAGCTGAATGAGATGGCTGCTAACCAGCGCTCTGGGCTCTGCGAGGCACATTTAAGAATCGGTGGCCAAGACGGACCGAGTGCCTTCGTTCATTTCCTCCACTGCCATTGCCAAAGTACAACTACAGAAACACGGCATCATCATTCATGACTCATCTTTCTGCTCGCCCAGGATGAAACGCATCCTGAGAAACTGAGCTCAATGGGAAAAGTCCCAGATGGAGTCCTGAAGGCAAACGAGAATCAAGTGGAATTGCGTAGGAAGGCAATGGCCAGGCTGGATTATTAACAGATCCTTAAAACGATGTATAACTGCTGCTGCTGTGTGTGTGTGTGTGTGTGTGTGTTCAATGCTCCTTTGGACTTGTGCCACTCCTTTGTTTATTAAATGTCTGTGAATGAAAAGATTAAAACCAGTTCCAGAGTGTGAACACTGTGAAATGATCAGGAGTCAGAGTAGAACTGAGAGTTAATCCCGACTGCAGCCGTCACTCCTCCTCTTTCCCTCTCCTGACATGGATGAGAGGTTTCTCTTTACACCTTCCTGTGGAGTCTATCTGAGTTAAGTTAACAAGTGTTTTGCTGTGTCATTGGTTATGGCTCCGTTGCTGAAAACTTTAAGTCGGTAATGGAAGTGTCTCTCCCACTCTTGGTGGCTGAGTGAGAACCTGTACACGCTGCAGCGGGAGAAATTACTTGCTTACTGTCTGCTGATCCAACAGCCCCGTTTGACAGTGGAAGTGCTCACAGAAAGATGAGTAAGTGAAAAGTGAAAGAACAGAATTGTTTGGGTCTTGTGGTCAAAATGTGCCTTGAAACAGCGATGTGGTAAATGGAAGGAAAAAAAAAAAAGTTTTCTGAATATTCTGTATTTCTGGAGCCGTGTTTCCACATAAGGTTTTTACCCTGATTTGGTTATTCAGACTTGGAAAATAATACAATCCAATTCTGTGCTTTCCCAGACTTCTCGCAGCTTCGTAGGAAACATGTTAGCTCATGTGCTTCTTCCTGGGATTTTTGTTATTTGCATCATAAATTAAGGCCAAAGCAAAGGGCTGGAATGGGCCCTCTGCCCAGATTAAATACTTTTTCACCTTGTGGATGAAATATTTCAACGAGACCACACCAGAAATGCACCACTATTACTCTCGACCAGGAGGTCCAAACTACTGTCAAAATGTCTAGATGTGAAAACACACCTAAATCAAATGACTTGGTTCCTTGGGTTTCTGGAAGTTTGTTTGTTTGAATGCTGCTTCTCTGCGCTCGGTTCTGGTTCTGGGGAACAAACCACACAAAAGACTTTCAGAATGAAACAACAACAAATACGGATCAAACGCAAGTGCGAAGTTCTGAGCTGCGTTTGAAGCCAAGATAAAATAAGATTTCTAACCCACACGCAAGACAGAAAAAAAAACAATAAAAGCCTCTGTCGGGAGTTCCCAATCTTCCAGGCGGCCCTCGGATGCTGGTGTTTTTTGTGTCCTTTGGAGTGCTCGTCTGTGTTCCCCGTTTCCAACCTGCCACTCTCCTTCCATCTACGCTCCCTGACATGCCTCTTGAGATAACAGATGGCATGATGGGACGGGTTCCAGAGAGCCCCTTCCTACCGGGCCCCTGCCTCACTGTCATCTCGCTGGCACAGCCTCAGTCTTAATCAGGGGCTAGACGGATGCCACTTCCCACCTGCACTCTGTCTTTCAGCCAGAGCGCACCCATGCAGATGAGGTTGATGTAAGGAACAGAAGGCAATGTCTCATCTTCTTCTGCCCCCCCCCCCCACCTCCCCCTGCCTCTTTTCTGACAGTGCCATCTCAGAAGATAGGAGAATCGTTGAAAAGTTTATGGGAACGGAGTCGGCACGGGAAAAACAAGACAGATGGTTTCAGAGCATTTGAGCTCTGATCGTCCCATTCCATTTCTTTCTAACGTGCTCGAAATGAATGTCAAGCAACTGCTCCTGTATTTAATTCTGCCCTTGCTCCGTTTGCCTGACAGACGTGGTCGGGCTTTTATGTTTGTCATATTTCAGGGGTTTGTCTTTCTGGGAACTCCACGGCTCAAATTTCTCGAACTAAATTTTCAGTTTGCTTAAAAATGCAGGGCACCATCTGTCGAAAGCCTGTCTCTGATGTTCAGAGCTGAAACAACACCAGAAAAACGCCTGCTTTCGCCGGCCAACTCTGCAGGTTTCCAGAGATTGAGTTGCGGTATCGGCTTTTAGACTCGGGATCCTCTCTTTGGAAGGACGACCGAACAAACAGATGTGGAGGGTAGCGTCGGTTTGCTGGCAGGAGTCTACCTTTTATTATGTTTGAGCGCGCTAGTTCTCTAACTCTCATTCTGAGCACAACAACCCGTAAGTAGCATCAAATATTTATCGTTGTACCTGTCTTCCATCAAAGCTATTGGCTGCCTTTGCCTGTCTTTGCCCTCAGGTTAGCAATACACTGTTGAAAAAAGTTGGAGTGAAGAAAAAGTCTATTATTTTTTATCTGCCTTTCTGCCTTCTTCACGCGCGTCGTACATATTGTATTTATGACCTTGGCGGGGCTGGAAGAACTTTAAATCAGAAACAAACCTAATGCTCTTGTACCTCCATTGAATTCCAAAATTGAGTCCTTGCCCAGTGTTTGGATTGCAATCAGCCGTCCGGACAGCACAGCGCAGCATTACGCCCAAATTCCTATTTCTCACTCCTTCATGTGTCTTATCTGCTGGCGGGTAGCGGATGTTGCATTAAACGTTGACAAGCCCCGCATGAAAGCCAGAGCCGTCTAAAGGACTGGACAATGGCCGTCCACTACTGTGGAAAAGTATTTGCTCCCTTAATGATGGAATTTTTTTGCTTTATGTCAGTCATAAACGTTCCACGTCAAAGACTTTTTAATAGCAGACGAGTCCAATTGGAGTGAACACAAAATGCGGGTTTTGAAACGTGTTGTTAACCCAATCTGAATTTGTCAGTGTTCTCCATGCTGCAATGTGAATTAAAAGTGATTAACTACAACTTTTTAGACAGTTGAGATCACTTCCAATTGGCACACCCAATTCTGTTTACGATCAGACAGAATGAAAACATCGCTTAAGTCAAATATGTACGGCAGTATGGAGTAGGCTTAAATATATAGCACAAAGTGTCGTATATGTATTTATATGGCGGTTGATTTAAGCAGAAATGCTTAACCCTCCTTTGTGTACTTGTATGACATATTCATATATTGTATGAACATATTGGGTTTAGGTTCGCAAAATGTATTTCTTGACCAGTTGTAACCAATCTCAGGACTTCCAAATGTTACTACAGCATTCTGCACGGCGTGTAATTAATCACTGTTCAGATTTTGTCAAACGCTGCAAGATCATGACAGCCAGCATGTAAGGACATGAAACACTTTGCACCTGGAGATGTCTCTTTACATAACTGTGCACAGGCGCTATTACGGTGGCCACGGCGATCGTTCTGAAGCCTGTTCTGATGGAATTTTGCCAAAAGTGAACCCCGTCCTCCACAGGACAGGTGCTCTTCCATGCTGGCATCGTTGGACACTGGGACCTTTCAGTGGGAGATCAAGGAAGCATGCATTCAGCCACAAAATCAGAATTGGCTTTAAAACAAATCCCAAATGTTTGCAGACAATCACGAATGCTGTTTTGAAGCAGAATCACAAAAACACAGTGGTGGGTTGAATTAATGCCGAGTTCAAGAATACATCCTGTACTCTACTTTCATTTAGAAAACTGCGACAAGCTGTTATCCAGATAATTGCTCAAAAATTGAGAAACTGGAAGCAAAAGAAGCGAGTGTGTCTCAAATAGGTCTAAAAAAAAAAAAAGAAAGAGAGAGAGAGAGAGAGCGAAATCTGGAACCTTGTGTGAGTCGGAAAGGGTGAAAGAGCAGGGAAAAAACACAGACAACAAATGTCACATACCAAATTAAAATGAATGCATTTAAACATCTAGATCCAGACAAATTGAGAAGGGAAACTGCAGTGTGGAATGCAGCAGAGATCTGGTATTTATTCTCTAACCAATGCGAGGTCACTTCAGCTGGATTTCCACTTGATTAAATCTTACCGTTCGTTAGAGTTGCTCTTGGTGTTTCTTTATAGGAAAGTCCTTGAGTGATTGCAGTTAGGAATATAGGCTCGGTTTATGCTGCCAGGTTTTAGACGAAACATAAACTGGGATTTCATATCCTTATTTTATTTTCAGGCAGATACGAACTCCATACGTGACAGTAACATCACTCAAAATCAAATCTTTTTCAGAGGCATTGTGAGTACAAAAATCAGAGTGAATATAATTCCTTCACATTTTTCTGATAACAACTGTAAAATCAAACTTATTATTAGAGATGCATAAGCAAATGCCATGGTCTGATATTTATACATGGAGTCAACATACAGGACAAACGCTTCAACTTTGCAGTACTTTATAGTTCTCTTTGGAGAAAATACCGACCTTTTTTTTTTTTTTATACTTCTGGGTAAAACTTTAAATGAAGCGGTGTGAACAAGACTGGCATGACACTGGCATGACACTGGCATGACACTGTCATAAACGTGACACCTGTTCTGAACACGAAGGAGTCTTCATGAATGTTAACAACTGCTGTCATTGAAGTGTCATTCAGAAGATATTAACACCTTCGATGCAAAGTCGTACTAAAAGTGTCAGTATTTACTCAATTACATTTCATGACAACAGTCATAACCATTCATAAAGACTCCTTCATGTTCATAACATGTGTTATGTCATGTTTATGACAGTGTCGTGCCAATCTAATGCTTCAAATAAAGTGTTACGTAATTCTGTCAACAGAAGTATGACAGCTTGATGTTAGCTGTTTGGCTTGTTGAGGAATCTGCTCAGGTTTGCCGACCTGCAGTCTGATGTCTAACAAACAGTCCACCTGTAGCTTTTCCAGCTGTGGTTGCAGTAGCATGAGTGACGGACTTCCTTTGTTTCATTTCCAGGCACGTTGGTGTTTTTGGCAACAAAATGTTCCCAAAAGATTTCAGCGACGGTTGAATCATCGTTGCTCATCGAGCGGTGGCGGCGGACGTGAAATGACTTTCATTCAGTCGGGAAGTTTGATTTTTGAAGTGGATCAAGACAGGCATCAATCAAAAGATAAAAGTAATTTAAGACAAGTATTTAAAAAAAAAAAAAAAAAAAATGGAACAGCAAAAAAAATACATTTTCTGACCAACTTTTTGCTCGCCTCTATGTGATTTAAGTAAAGTTGTTTTTTTAGATGTAAGCTGTAGGAGAGAACGGGCAAATTAACAGATAAAATGTTCATTTTTAAAATGGCTAATGACACATTTTTCTTCAAATAAAATCACCGCATATCGTAAAAACAAACAATCTGACGTTAACTGAAAGCAGAAGCTTAGATGAAAGTAAAAAGACAACTCCCCACACGACTGAAATCGCTCCGCCTCGACTCATCTTCTGCTCTTAATTGTGAATCCATTCGCCAAATCGTGTATTTTAGACTCGATGGTGGTTTTATGAAACCGGCGGAATATTAAAAAGCTGGAGTTGGCGAATCTAGACGGGACAAAACGAAAAAAACCGGAGATCTGTGTTGGTATCGGACTCCCATTGAGCACTCTCTAGGTCAACAGGAGCGTACAAACAAAACCATTTGAATTTTAATTGCGTGCGTGTTGTCGTCTCGTGTGTCAGCGCGTAGCATAATTATGGGTAAAAGTCCTCCACGGTTCAAAATAACTGCCCAAAAGAAATAAATGACTCCTAACTTTATGAGAGGAAGATGGGAGGGGAGGCACCTCAAACAGAAACATTGCACTTTATTGAAATAACTCCCTGCTGTTCAGAATAAACTCTGACAAATATTCCCCCTAACAGGCATGGCTGGAAAAAGAATATTTAAAATCCAGAAGGTAGTAAATCTAGCAAACAGCCTCTGTGAGCCCAGCTTCAGAAATTAGCTCTGTATTATTCATAGAAATGTTCCTCGTTTTGGAAGCATTACTCTTATAGACACCACAAAGGAACGCGTCCAATGATGTTAGAAGCTGACAATTAGAATTGGGGGCGGGCGGGGACAATAAAAAAAGATTCATCCAGATAACTGTATCTATTAAAAAAAACATATGGGCTGTTGCATGACAGCAGAGTCTACTTTAAGGATTAATAATGCACAATTCTTCTTAAAGTCGACGCTCCTATAGAGACAAATTCTCCTGATCACAATCTGCTTACGGGATTAGAAGGGGAGGCAAAGTTCCTCATTTGTAAAGGCGCTGTTAGGCTTTCCTATTAAAAGAACCAAACCGAATACTGCATCAGTATTCACAAGCAGTCCTCCACCCTACAGCTAACGATTTAGAGAACTAGTAAAAGCAGGCATCTGTTATTTGGATTTATGTATGTTTTCGTGTCTTTTTGGCAGCTGCGCTCTTTGTATGTGTACAGGGGGTGGAGGTTCAGTTTTCCTTCTCCCTGTTGTATTCTAAAAATCTATAAATCAACTATAATTAGAGTTGTTTCAGTAATACAGTGACTGTCGAGTTATGAACGTGGCCTCGGAGTGACGCAAATGTTTTGCAAATTTTTCAGCTTCAGTTTTTGTGCTGGCAATTTACATTGTTGTTATATTTATGGGCACATTCATAAGATTTACATGTATTGAAAGTTAAAAAAAAAAAAAAAAAAGAAAGACAGATTTTGTTATCATCAACACAGGTAAAGTAGTGAAAAGGAGTGCTTGAATCACTCAATCATTTAGAGATGGACCAGTCAAAAAGAAATTTATGACCAGTTTCCAATTTTTTAATTTGCCAATTTTAGCCAATTCTGATATTGCTTCAAATACAATACATGATTTTGAGCTTTGCAGAGCGAACGAGCAGACAAGTTTTATTGAAACTTGCAGGTTTTAAATGGGACATGGCGCATGGATGATCATAACAAACAAGAATAGAAACTGAATGAAAGTCAGCCATAATAATGGATCATGGAATGAATGAATCCAACAGGAAATGACAGAAACAAAAGGGTTTAAGTACAGGGGGGGGTGATTACTGAACAAGAAACAGGAAGTTGCTTAGCAACCTGGTGCAGCTGTAAAGGAAGACCACACAGGCAGACTGAGGGAAAGAGCTACTGTAGATATAGACAATGAACCAAAGGAAGACCCTAAATTCAAATCTACAAAGAATAAACTAAAACTAAACAAAAGGAATGAACCCCTAAGGAAACAGCATCAAGATAGTTACGAGCACTCAGAAATGAAAACCCAAATGGCAGTAATTAACGCAATTTTGAACAAACGAGAACCAAAACAGAAACAGGACACTAAATATAGGAAAGCTGCTGTGTGAGAAAGCAATGACTAACAAAGAGGCTTATTCTAATGTAAAATCCTGACAAAAATCATTCTAGGGTTGACCTTGAAAATCTATTTTGCATCTTATTTCATTGATTAGCACGTGACTATCTGACATTTCAGAACAGGTGTATTTGTAATGTAATGCATTATGTGCCCTGCGTATTTATTTTGGAGAATGTGGAATAGAATATTAATTCTGAGTTTTCTGAAAGGTTGCAAACATTTCCGGAACCAACATGGTCCATGACCGACAAGCAGAAAAGCCCACATTGACAAATTTGAACAAGTTTGCTGTCCTCAGTTTCGCTTTCTTTTTATTTGCTGAAAGTTTCACTCTGCCAGGTCTTTCTGACTTGTGTCGGTGTGCTGCAGAAAACGCCGTTTCCTTTTAAAAAGCAGCTTAGTGTCTCTGTGCTTCACCTTCCATCCTTCCAAACATCGCTGCGGACACTAAAATGAAGTTAACACTGAGTCATCTTTCCTCAGTAACACCACCAAAGAGAGTTGTCGTCGTTCTTGCTGGTGCGCCCTTGAAGCGTGTAGCATGGTGCATTCAAACGGGTAAATGATGGGAAAACAATCAGCTTGTTGCGTTTGTGACCAACCAGCCAATCGCCACCCAGGACCGACGGAGGCTGTTCCAGTAAAGAGCTGGCATTTCTCTGCAGACTGAAAAACATTAGCAGATGAGATTAAAAATTCTTCTTTTTTTTTTTTTTTTTCTTTTGTCAGTTAATGTAAAAGAGAAGCGCGAAGCTCACGCTATTAAATTTGACCTCACACATAGAAACAACATATATCCATGAAAGCCAATTGACGACACACTGAAACGCTACAGGAAGCAGCCATTCCTTCTCCCCAATGTTAGAAGGTTCAGTTTTCAGTCTTTTTTTGTCCTACTTTGAGTAGGACAAAAATTGAGTCCTGTGTTACAATCACCGGAAGCTTAAATCTAATCTTTTGAACATGCATCATTCATTACAATCCGAAATCTTTTTTTTTGTTGTTTTTTTTATCTTGGTTTGATCTTTACGCTTGTCCTTGCCTCCCACAACCTTCACACTGCCAATAAGAGCTGAGCGGTGATCCTGTAAATCGCTACATAATTACAGCGCTTACTTGTGGCTTCCTGCACATGTTCTGTTAATTATATATCGGATGTTAAACGCTCAGACTTAACTGATGTAAAAATCGCAAACTCTAAAAGTAGTAGAGAAATAGAATTATAACCTTATTATTCAACGTGCAGGTATGAGCGCTACCCGATGTGCATTAGTGTGCATTAAGCCTTTTACAAGGTTAAAAATGAAACCTAAGTACATTTTTATAAATGAGTTCCCAGGGGTACAGAAGGTTGATTGGTTTCTTAATGCCCTACCGGATCTAATTAATTGCGTCTCTCTCCACCTACTGAGTTTAACAGCCTATTAGGACGGTTCAAAGGATCTCAGATAAGAGGAGCACGGACATGTGCTCTGATTGCACACCGGTACACAAGAGGAGTCGATACAGGCCGCGCTTCGCTGTTCTTCAAGAGTCTTCTACCGTAAGAACTTAAATAAATAAAAATAAAAATCTAAAAATCAAAGCAGATTAAATGAATCTTTTTATTACCCATTGATTTCATGGCGCAATTTTGAATTTCGACTCTGATAAAAACAACACTGGTCTTGCCATGAAAGAATATGTTCAGGGAGGACTTCAGAATGTTTGACGAAGTTCACACGATTTGACATCGCCTGGTGACTGGAGGTCAGGACCACACTGCAAAAACAAAAAAGTGTTTTTGGTCTGGCTTCTGGGAATAAGAGAAACTAACTTGAAAGAAACTTTTCAGCAACAAATACACACTTGCTTTAAGTAAATAGTTCCTTAATACTGATGGGAAAAATTGCAGTTCCATTGGCAGATAAATGAACTGATGACACGGTAAAACGTCTTGTTATAAGCAGTGATGGCGTTGTTACTTTGACTTTAACAATTACTGATTATTTCTTGAAAAAGTAACTTAGTTAAATTACTGATGACGTGATTTGGAAAATGACATGATCTGGTGATAAGTGGCATGATCTGTCGATGGAATTTATTGGCGGTTCAGTGCTTGGACCCTTGTCAACTCTCCGAGATGTTTTCCACTTGGCTGATTGTTGGATGATCATTTTAAAATGGACTGGAAATGACCATACTAAATTATAGGCATCAAATATTGATTTTATGTGATCATTATTGATGTATTTTCCACCTCGCTTCGCTTAGACACAGCCTCGCTTGTGTCTAATTCCTCGCTGTGTTCATCGACACAGCTGGGTAATCCAGACCAGAACTACCAGAACAAAACAAAGACATATATATATATATATTCTTTTCATGTTAACTGTTGATTTGGATTTTGTTTTTATGACTAACACCCGGTGTCGTACTGGATTCTTGCTCCTGTAGGTTTTCTTCCTCACAAACGTTGTCACATTGTTTTTTTTTTAAAAAAGAGAGTCCCTGGAAAAATGCAGTTAAATATCACATTTCTTTCCCCACTGCTGATCTCAGGCAGAGACCTTTCGGAGTTTTCTCAGTCTCCTGTCAAAGTCACCAGGTCAAATGCCCACATTTATTTCTGATTCCACAAGTAAAGACAGATGTGGTCCAGTGAAACTAGAGAAACAGCAAGCCATCGTGTCATAACAGGTGTTGCCTTTTGTATATATATATATATATATATATATGCTCAAAAAAGTAAAGGGAACACTCAAATAACGCATCCTAGATCTGAATGAATGAAATATTCTCATTGAATACTTTGTCCTGTACAAAGTTGAATGTGCTTTCAACAAAACATTGTTGATTGTCAATCAGTGTTGCTTCCTAAGTGGACAGTTTGATTTCACAGAAGTTTGATGTACTTGGAGTTATATTGTGTTGTTTGAGTGTTCCCTTTATTTTTTTTGAGCAGTATATAAATAAATTTATTTATTTTTGCAGTCTATCAGGTATACCTAATATAGATGCTCACCCTTTTTACAGTATTAACTGTAGCACTTGTACACACTTCACACTTCCACCAGTGACAGGATTTTTTTGCTGTTTTGTGTTTTTTGTATTGTGCCTCGTTTTCTACAAACTAATTCCAGTGTTATGCTTGTTTTCCTACAAAGGGAAGGGATCAAACTACTGCCCGCTGTATTCGGTCACCGAACCGAATCGTAGGGAGCAATACTTGGAACGTTGCTGGTGAATATATAGCGGCACTGAGCAGGATCACGGACTATCGGGCTCCTTGTCTTCTAACAGAATTGATTTGAACTGCTGCAGCTGTGCTTTTCTTCCCCACCGACTGAGCATGGCACAGCTTCTGAAAGTCTTCCCACTAATGCCACAGATCTGAGCTGAATCTTTCTCATTATGTAGCATTACTGGAACTGCTTTACTGACATTTGAGTCTGTAACTTGGCTGAGCTGCAGCCCACACAGCCTCGCTCGTGTCTAATTCCTCGCTGTGTTTCTTTTGTTGCACTTTTTCTTTTTCCTGTCTATGCAACCTCGCCTTGCCTTTTCGCATCCACCGTGCCGTTCTCATTCTCCAGTAAGCGCGTACATTCATGAGAGGACCAGCAATTTTGCTTGAATCAGGTCTAATATTTGTCAACTCGGCTGTGCACGTGCAGTCAATGCCCGTCTTTAGAAATCTTTTTGCGTTGTCGTCTGGTGGCTTTTAATGTTTAAAATGTCCCATGTAATTGCAGCACTGCTGCGGTCTAATAGCCGGACACGTGTAGCAGTTAGTGGGGGACTTCATTTCGTAACAAGGAGTAATTCGCCCTATTGATCTGCAACACTCAGACAGTGATGATGTCCCCGGTGTTTTTCATTACCAGTGCACGATGGCTATCTCCGCACCTACCTGCCCGCTCGGCAAAGTCGAGATTCATCTTCGCCGACTCGTTAATGTTCACTCAACTTGTTGCCTCTAATGTCGCGGCGGGCTTTGATCATCATCATCATCATCATCACTATCTGTCTAAGGGAGGGGAACCGGCACGCGGTTTTAGCAGGAACGTGATGGGAGCTCCCTCGGGGTGCTTGAGCAAAATGATGGCCGCGTCTCCTCCGGCCGTCTCCTGGGGCGATGTGCGCTAATGAACCCCGGAACATGCAAACAATCCGCAGGCCCAGCGTCGGACCTGCGATGACTTCACACCGCATGCCGGTGGCAACATGTCTGCGGATCTGTGATCCTGCCTGGTGCCAGTGTGTGAACTGTAGTGTCAGCTGGAAGGCTTGGAACCATGCAGTTGTTAACTTCAGCGGTTTTTTATGAAAGAGAGAAATAAATATTTGTTGAAACAAACTAAGACACACGTCCAGCGATCTGTCTCATAACAAAAATGATCTGAGACAGATAATCTGCGAAAACAAAGAGTCAGAGTCTTAGCATTGTCAATCACCCTACGTGTGACGCTGCTCAACCCTCTCTTTCTTTGCTATGGTATAGCGAAATCTGTACTGAATGCGAAGGCTAGTCAGAATTGCTGCCGATGTAGCGGTAAGTTCCTGGTAAGTTGTTTCTCCGCCATTGGCACATTGAGCAGCGAAGTACATGAAGTTGATTGACAGCATTAAGACCTTCCTCCTGCCTCTGATTGGTTGTTTTTAGTCGAGAGCCGCTAGAGTTGGTAGACGACTAGCTCAGAGATCAATCTGTTTTCCAGTTATGTCTCTCATATTACAACATAGAGACAGTTTTAAGAAATATGTAAAAAATATTTTTTTTTTTATATAAATGTTACATACTGCAGCTTTGAACACATGCTATAGCTGATTGCTCTGTGTTTTGTTTTTTTTTTTACAACTGTGATTGACTGATGTGCAGCTGCATTGGGGAGGAAATTATCTTTCTGGAACGTCAAAGCAAAACGGAAAGCAAGTTATTTACTTTCACACTCGGATGTTGCGCCTCTCTCGAACTCAAAATAAATTAGTGGTTCCCTCGAGGAAATATGTTTCTGCAGTCAGATTTAAAGCCTCTGCCGCAAATATCTTCTGGCCCTGCTAGGATCCCGCTTCTTGTGCTCAAAACCCCTTCTACTCGTGAGCAACACCAGCGCCTCCAATTTGGTTCTTCCTGCTCACGAATCTCCCTGGGGTGAGACCTGTGAGCGCAAGAGCCAAAGTCAGGAGGACGGCAGCGGGGAGAAATTCCCTCAGATGGCGTAAAACGGCAAACAAGGCGAAAGCCGAACCTGTTTTTGCACAAGTGTATGAAACAAGGGGGCGACGAAAGCCAAAAAAAAAAAATAAATGAATTATTTGAAATAAAAGGACTAATAAAACATCTAACTGAGGAAAGCACCCTATAAAACCAGACTAAGCACTGACTGGACACCAGAGATTGGTGTATAAAGATTCTTTATAGAAGAAGTTAGTACATGAGGGACCAGAGGCATTTAAGTGGAGCAGGAGCGATATCAGACAATTGCTACCGGAGCTGACAGTAATCCAGACAGCGAGTAAAAGTCTAACAGATCAATTTGCATGATCCGAATTAGTACTGATGAATCTTTAGGCAATGTTGTTATATTGAAGGCAAACCAAAAGCCTAATTGTGTGTATGTAATGGGTGAAATGCGTCTCTACTGCTCACACACATTATCCATTAACTTATCTTTCATTGACCTAAACGAACCATTGCCAATATGTGACTAACCCTAAACTTAATTCCTAAGCAAAACCTATAACCCTAAAACAGCAGTTCTTCTTGTGGGACCCGGGCTCTGGGCCTCACAATGTCCTATCTGATAGAAAAGAAATTAACTTACGAGGCGAGAAATCCTTAAACACACACACACGCACACGCGCACACACGCGCGCACACACGCGCGCACACACTATCCATTTTTGCAAACTATTTTTACAGGAAACATCCCAAGTCTAACCTTAACGAAACATCATGTACAACTTGGATTCACCGCCAATTAGAGGAATGTTAAAATGTCGGGGAGAGTTACATACACTTTTGAACATGTAATGAAATGGTGCCGTTCAGTTCAAAGCACCTCAAAAAAGCGACAGAACTTTAACTACATTTATGTGCAACGCTGCATTGTGACACCTGCCACGGAGATGCAAGAGAGACTGATATATGCCCCATTTTCTCCTTTTCTTAGGCACCTCAAACACCTTTCTTTTTAAGATTTGCCAACCATTATGACAAGATGAGAAACATTATGACAGTAGCTAAAGGGCCTAAATGTTATGCTGAGATTAGTTAACCTGTCCTGTGATGTGGTTGATAAAGTGTTCACCAATTTAGTCACTGAAGTTTCCTAAATCTTATCTTCAGGGCCTAAAATTCAAATGTTATTTTTGGCTTGTTGCATTTACTCTGGAGATAATGGAGGATGGTGGGTTTTTTTTTTTTGTTGTTGTTGTTGTTTGTGTTTTAATGAGTTGTAATTTACACCGGCTAAATGATTTCGAGCCCAAGTGGTTCAAAGTTCTTGGAAACTCGCTCGGTTCTCATTCAGTTCTAAGAGCTCTACGGGGGAAAAGAAAATGCCAGCATGCAATAAAGCTTTAATTATCAGCTGGAGAAAGAAAAAAAATATCAAGTTTGGGACATGAGCCGACCTCTGAAGCCACAGGTTTCCAGAGCATTTCTGTCACTGAATATGTAATATTTCTGTGTCATAAAGCCATCGCAGGAGGTCCCTTTTTCATGATTTAGACGACTTTTATGTTTGCATTCCGGCAGACTGCATTGAGACTGATAGGATAAGGTCATTACAGGCTAGACTAGACTGTACAGGAAGTTATGTATAATGCATGCAGTGGTTATAGACTTTGGCATACAGAGAGAGAGACAGAGAGAGAGAGAGAGAGAGAGAGAGAGAGAGAGAGAGAGAGAGAGAGAGAGAGAGAGAGAGAGAGAGAGAGAGAGAGAGAGAGTGGATCTGTGATATCAATTTTTTAGCTCCCTTTGAGAAACTCCTTTTTTTTTTCTTTTTTTTTTTTCTTTCTTTTAAGCCAAAAATGTGATGCCCAGTTTAGAGATGAGAAAGAATTGCAGCTTTTTAAAGACAGGTCATCCATCCATTCATGAAATTATACCACAACGACAAGGTTAATCACAATAAATTCATGACTGAATATGGGAGGCAATCGCATTTTCACATGTTGCAGGGTTGGTGTGGATAGATCCCCCTGACCCCCCAACACTCCCCTGTGTATCCTTCACAACTGGTATGACGTCCTCTTCACTGGAATGTTGTATTTGCTTAATGCCAAAAATGTCCTCCTTTCTTCTAACAAATTAATTAGATTTAGATGACAGCCGCCAGCCGACAAAAGTCCTTATGCAAAATATTAAAACCTTGCCGGCAAGTGCTTACGTAGCTATAATTTAAAATTGCAATTTACTACATTTACAAAATCTAAAAGCATATGGAAAGAAAAATGGTTTTAGTATAAGTCCACAACTTAGCAAAACGTGGAAAAAGTGAAGGAGGATGTATTCCCTCTCGAGGCATTCCATAACAAACAAAATTAGGTACATTTTATGAACCCATTGCTAACCTAAAAAAAAAAAAAATATGAGAATTAAAACCTTTTTCTGTAGCCTTTCCTGGTCTCCTCTTGCCTTGTTGTTGATGGTTGAAGCCCAGTTTGTGTTTCCTTTGTCGCAGCATCAGCACACGATACAAAACAATGACAATAAAATAACTTGGCAAACATAAACCTTGGACGTTAACAGAAAACGAGTTTGAAACAATGTCCTTTTTATGTGCTAAAGCACACAGAGGTGTCGACACAAGCGTCCTCATTAAAGCAAAACAAAGAGAAGTGGGCAATTTGTGTCAAAACTAAAAGTTTACTTGTCTTTTTGCATTATTGTGTCTTCGTAACAAGTGACATTTAGAAAACCACAAATTAGCAACTTTTTGGTTGCCTGTTTGTTGTAATCTGGTATCGCCATATCTTTATGTCGAATGTATAATTCATACACTCAGATATTTATTAAATGAATTCATGAGGCAAATGCAAGGAGATAAATAAGTCCTGGAAAAGGTGCTGAATCCAGATACAGCAGCACTGAAATCCACAGGCACATCTATGATGTATGACTGGTTCTCCGCAGTATAAATAAGGTCGACACACATTGTATACAGAATTTATTAAATACAAACTACACCGTCTTTCTGTCGCCACGCAATTAAAAAAAAAGTTGCCACTGCCTCTTTTTGTAGCAGTTTTCGGACGATAATGGAGCTCTTCGCTCGCCGTCGAGAGACAGGCGAGCCTCGGTTTCAGGCGTGCAATTGCTGGAATTTAAATAATGCGCTGATTATTGCAATATTCTCGACAAAAGACAGTGCAAAGAGCACGGCGGAGCGCTCCCTAACGTTGTTTGCGAGTCATCAGCATAAAAACGGTATAATCAGAGTGGCGGTGTAATGCCGGGACATGAGTTGGAGAGCTGTTTTTGTCGATTGTCATGCGAGCGTGTGATTCAGATGCCGGTGTGCAAGCAGCACACGGACCTGTGTTTGTCTGACAGGCTGGATTTGTATTTGATGATCGGAGCACAAGAGCCAGTGATTTTCACCAATGCATTCAGCGCACAATGTGAAAATATTCACAACACAAAACTGCTGCAAAATAATTAGGTTGCTGCTAACATGAGTGCTGAGACTCCAAATAAGGACCAGGCTGATTGAGATGTAGTACTTTTGCTTCGCTTGCGACCGTTCCAGCATATCTGCTGTGACTAATAATTGCGTTTGTGGGGGGAAAAAAAAAAACAATCAAACAAACAAAAAAACAAAAAAGACGTGGCTAAACAAAGTTCAAGTCAAATCATATCCATTAATTCACCAAGCGTGGCTGCGAACCAGCTGGCTAAATATAGTCAAATGTGATCTTTTACCCCCAACGGTGACGCTTTAAATTTCACTTTAATTGTAGGGGATTTTTATGAGTTCAATCTCTCTTCTGAAATTGCTTTTGTGCTCCAGTGGAGTTTTGTTTGCATCTTCAATCACCAAATAATCATTTACATACCCGAGATTGCCTCACACACGAGGCTGCAGGAGGGAAGTTCTCCCCGGAGCAGCGGAGTCGCCCCCGTAACGTCGGCAGCTATAGGTAGCCGTACCGTTTCGGAGAGATTATTGATCCCCGGGAGGTGTGGGCGGCCAATTAGGAGAAAGTGCAGCTTCCCCCCCCCCCCCCCCCCCCCCCCCCCCCCCGAAACGCACTCTTGTAGCGGCCGTTCCACATGTCAGTTCCTCTGTTATACACTAAATGCATTTACTCTCGGTGTCTTTGTATTGTTGAACGCTCTTTCCCATTTGTTAGCTGTCCTGCCTAACAGGGCCTCTCCGACTCAACAACATGCAAGCTGAGGAAAATCATTTCCCCATCGACACCAGATCACATCTCTGATGTATGTTTCCCTGCTTAACGTTCCTGTGATGGTCAGTCGTGGAGTAAGTTAGAAGAGTAAGCCGTCTCTCATTTTACATTGCTGCCTTAAAACTTAATACAAACTACACCGTTACGCTGATGGTTATACAGCGTAATTATCTCCAGTCCACCAATGGTCATTGATGGGTGGGGTTGGCATATAATTAAGCTGCAGTAAATGGACCTTTAACTCCATCGTTTGGTGGCATGTTTTGAGGATTACTGAAAACAACATATGATAGTTAAGTCCTCGTTCGTTTTCATGAATGAGCTGCTCTGGTATTTATCTTGCGTGGTTCTGCAGCGCTTGATGGTGAATCCCTCAGGTCAAAGAGCGAGATTTGGTATAATGGATACTGGATTACACACACATTAAGAACTGTGTTTGTTGGCTACTATATTTAGCACTTATCTTTTTATATATATGTATATATATATATATTAAAGCCAAGTTGCCAAAACTCAGTTCTTCTTTTCTCTAATTAGCGCAGATTTTCCAGGCAGCCCAGAGACTATAAAGTTTCGGAATGTATGGACTAAAAGTTTGAGTTTTCAGCTCTCCGGTGTAACTTCATGACATAAAATAACACAATACAGTCCGCAGCCTGAGAACTTCCCTTCCATCACCCTTCTACAAAACTTGTCGTTGCACATGTCACAACAATGAAATGCCGGTTGCATCCATCCAGAAGAAAAATAAAAATATATATCGCAACCGTAGAGTGAAGTTTAAAAAATGCTAACATTTTTGCTCAATAGTTTTTTTATATGTATATGTACAGTATATACAAATTGAATTTAAAGTTGTTTCAGTATTTGACAGACATTCCAATAATTTATATATATAGCACACCATAACCAAGTGCCTGAAACACTGTTAAAAAAAAACAAATATTGTGGACAACAGACCCACACCGACAAGCACGGCTAACAAGCCGGACAGTGTGGGCCACTGAGTAGATCCCAAACATGCTATTAGCTTACAAAAAAATTAAAAAAATAGATCACTCCACTGAGTGATCCAGAGACCGCTTACTCTTCCCTGGACCTTCCGGTTCTCTGGTGGATCATCCAGCTGGATGTGGAAGATCACAGGGCAACAGAGGGACAATAAAGCTAGCTTGCTGCTAGTTAATCTGTGTTTAACAGTTAGTAAATGCTGAACTGTGTTCACAAACTATTTGCATGCACCATTTCCTTGGTTGGATGCGCGCAGTAAAAGCTGTCCCTCTCTGGCTCTGCAAAACCAGACGGATGATGTTGAACGCAAACCGCTGCAGAAAGATAAGATGTCAAAACATTGAGTTGTTGTTTTTATTCATCATTCCTGCAACAACAACAACAAAAAAAAAGAACAACTTGCTATAATTATGCATTCTAAATTAGCTCTTTTTTTTTTCTTTTTCTTTTCTCTTTCTGTCAGCGTCGAATCACCGTGGCGGCAAATCAGAGCTTTGACAATCGGATGTTATGTAACGCACTTGGAGTTTCATGGTGGAATATTAATGCCTTCTCTTCTGGAGTCCTTCAATTTCTAGCCCGCTCGACATTTCGTCTCCGAGGATTTGGAAAACAAAAACACTAACCACTTCCTCTGCCTGATGAATAATGGCCTCAAAGGAAAAAAAGAAAAAAAGGAGAGAGAGAGAGAGAGAAAGAGACAGCAAGCTTTGAAAGAGAGAGATTAGATTTTCTTGGTCTTTTCAGAGGTCTCACCTCGCTCCTTTTAATTCATCAGGGAGCATGAAAAGGCTCAGTCTTCTCTGCCTCTGCCGCGTCTCCCTCGTCGGGCACTAAACTCGGCGCACCTTTCTCCTCCTGCGCGCGGCACTTATCTCTCTTTGCATCACTCCCTCTTACTCTCACTTCATCCTCTCAGACCATTGATTTTTCACAGCGTCTATAAAATATTTACAAAGTGTGGGCAGACTTCTTTCTCCAGGACTTTAAAGAAGGGAAGGAGGGATCATTTTTGAAAGGCGGCAGCACAAGGAGAGAAGGAACAGAGGGGGAGAAAAAGCAAAAGGATGGAAGGAGGCAGATAAGGGCATTGGAAGTCCAGCCAAAGCTGTGGCTTGAATAGCAATGCCAACCCCGAACCTGCCGATGATTACGAATGAATAAAAACACGTACTGTACTGATGACTATCGCTTGTGATGTATTGATTGGGACTGGGTTGGTGTTTTTTTTTGGTGTTGTTGTTGTTTTGTTGGGTTTTTTTTTTTTTTTTCTTATTTACTAGTTCACAAGCTAAAAGCTTGGTACCGCTCCTACATGACTCTGAAGGTGCAAAGTGAAGTGAGAAAAGTTCACAAAAAGGTCAAATAGACGACACGTTGTCTCCACTCTGCAAAAAACACAAAACCTTACAAAGTATTTTTCGTTCTAGTTTCTACTGCAAATGCTTTATTACACTTAAAATAAGACCAAGTTACAAAAACTTTTTAGCAAGATATAGAGGCTCGTTTTAGGTAAATAAGACTTTAATATTGATGGAATAGTACTATTGGCAAAAAAAATTAACTTAAAACATGGGAAATTTTTCTTTTTTATAAGTTAAATCTGCCAATACTGTCATCAATATTAAGAGATTATCTACCTGGAAATCTTGCTAAAAGTTACCTGTAAGTTAGTTTCGGCTTACTTCACATTTGCTAAGATATTTGCACTAGAAACTGGACCAAAAACACGGGGTAAGATTTTGTCTTTCTGCGGTGTATGAACAAGCAGAGTAGGGTTTGCCTCTCTGCTAAAGTTGTCCATAAGAAAATGTTTTGCATCATTTAGGAAGGAGCATTTCATCTCTAAAAATATTTTAGAGAGCTTTTAGTTTGGGCGCACTTTAAAATCTCGCTGCCGAGTTTTTTGACATTCAAAACCGCCATCCATCTATTTGTTAACTTAACTCCAACCGGCTCAAGCTGCTTGGTTCTGCCCACCTGTTCATTCTCATTTGAAGCGCGACATTTCACTCAGAAGTCCACATTTCTACCCACAGCCCAATGCGGGCCGGATGAAGCTGGATTTTAAAGGGAGGAAATACCAAGTAGTCGTTCCTCACCTGGACATAAATGTAGTTCTGCATTCTTGAGTTTCGGATAGGAGGAAATCAACCAAAAGGTCTGGAAAGCAGACATTACCACACCATATTTCTGAAGAAAAACGGGTGTAACAAACAACTGCCTGACCCCAAAAAATAACTGGTTTGATAAGTTTGCAAACTTAACCCCTTGTAAAACACCCATTGATATGGACATATTCAAAAAAAAATTGGATTATTGAAAAGTTTCTTTAATTCAGGAACTTAATTCACTAAGTGAAACACGTTGTATAAATGGATTTACACATGCTGATCATTTCTGTTTTTAACTATGAACATTTCTTTTTATGCGGACAGACGATAAAGTGACAATGTTACGTCAGACAAATGCAGTGATTTATTTTTCAAGAAGCGAATTTAATATGAGAAACGAGCTTCATGGCAACACGTTTCCATTTACTGAATGCCTTCAGGTGAAGCTTAGGCAGGAAATACTTATAAAATTAAATTAGTTTTGACGTTAGGTGGAGAAACTGCAAGTGTTGATCTTTAAAGAGTCTTCTATGGTTCTGCTGCTGCCAGTCCTGACGCGATATCGTAACGCTGTTCTATTATCATGTCCTCTCTGCTTTGCACAACATCATTCATTTGCAAATTGGATTAAATCAAATTCTATTTGAAAGCTAAATTGTGTCTAGGTTTTGCTTGTTCCAGAAGAAAGTCGCGCAACTCTGAAATGCGCCACAGAAAGTATTAACGCCTTCATTTTTATTTTGACGTTTCATTTTTACTCGTGCCGTGGCCGTTATTAAAACAGAATGCTGTTGTCGTCCCAGGCTTGTAATCCGTGTTCCCCGAATTTGTTTCACCGCAGGTGGGAGGGACCATGTACAACACGGGCCGCCACGTCTCTCTGCGACTGGACAAGGAGCATCTGGTTAACATCTCCGGGGGCCCGATGACGTACAGCCATCGTCTGGAGGAGATACGGCTTCACTTCGGCAGCGAGGACGGCCAGGGCTCCGAGCACCTGCTGAACGGACAGGCCTTCTCTGGAGAGGTGTGTGTGTTAGGCTTTAGGTAGACATTTTCTTCTTAAAGTCGTTGTGTTAGAAGCAGAAAGAAGGGAAATTATTTTTTTTTAAAACCATGTCAAACTTCACCCTACACTGCAGTATGGCTCTTGTAGAGCTGCACAACCACTGCAAACGCTCTAAAAATCATAACAACGGGCCGAGCCATGGAAGAACTTTGATTGCGTTAGTTGTTGTGCTGGAATACTGAAGACAGAGGTGAAGGGTTAGGGCTAGGGTTAGGATAAAATTATATTATATTATATATGCAAATATGCGAAAGTATTTTTTGGCGGAAACGGAATGGTTTCTGGTTGAACAATGGCGCCGCTAGTTGAGCTGAAGGATGCGTCTGAATCAACTCACCTACTTTAATTCTAACCATAACCCCAAGAAAATTACAATTATTTTTCAGCAAGCCAGCTGTGAGAAGGAAAGAACTGAAAAAGGAAGACTGGGAAGAAAATTGGAAGAAGAAATGAACCATATAGAAGCATGAAAAAAAAATAAAAATCCAAAATGACTTCCCACAGCTGGTAGATATTTTTTTTTTTAATATATCAAGTAAGTGGTATTGACCAATAGCCATTGTGATTGCAGTCAATGGCATCACTACTGAGATAAAAGCTGCAGTCAGACAATGGGGATAAGTACATAATCACTGGACAATTTTGAGTCTTCTTTTTTTTTTTTTTAACAGAAACATTTTCCTCTAAAGATCAAGACGACGTTTTGTCTGTTTCCAGCCGGGTTTCCTAAACCTTCAGTCTGCCATTTAAAGTGAAGTGGATGCAATTATATGACCTGGATATCTTGCCATAAGTGACAAATTTGTGTATTCTTCTCTCTTGCAAAAATAAAAAAAAAAAAAAATCTTTTTTGAAGCGAATAACCTTCACAATAAACTCGCAACGGCTCAAATTTATTAAAAACAGACTTGCGGCTTCGGAATCTGGACCTAAGTGAAGTTACTTTGCAAGCTCACAAACCCTCCAATTTGACCAAACGAAAACATTTCTGCAGCGAAAGAGCCAAATACTCGACTATCTGCCAGTCATTATAATTGCTTCATGCCAGCTGTTGACACCAAGAGTGGCACCACCCGTTATTAGGTGGAGGGAATAATTACTTTTTCAACGTAGGCCGAGGTCGGTTAGGATTACCCGTGTTATCTCTGCTTTTCACTTTTTTTTTCTTTTCTTTTTTTTTTTTTTTTGACCTGGAAAATTAAAGCGTGAATAAAAAATCACGGCACAAGCAGAATAAAACGTGTAATGTAAAGGCGGCAAGGACTTTTTCCCGCAGCGCTCGTCTGTGATCGTAATTGTCCCTGACTGAATGCGTTCCTCGTTTAGATCTTTTTCCTCCCTCTTCTTTCTTTCTCTCTTTCTTTGTTTTGCTTGTTCACTTGCGCTCGAGCCTCCGTGGAAGCTGTGGTTTGTGGTCCGTTGTGTTCGTCCGCCAGGCCTGCCTCTGCCGCACTTCTCGCAGCCTCACGTAATTTTCCTCGACTCTAAATGACGAGGGCAGCCCCTCTGTGCAGGAGCTTGAATTACCACCAGTGAAGCCGAGTTGAGTCGAATGCAGAGAGACCGTTAGAGAGCCAAGACGTGTTGATGTCAGCAGCAGCGCAGCAAGGTGTCATTTAGAGTTGGCTGAGGGTTTACTAAACACGCTGAGGTGAAACTAGCGGCTCTTTCTGTTCCAATTCCACACGCCTTCCTGGTTTGACGATGAAACCCTTAGGGAGAGGTCTAAAGTCTTTAATATTAACCTGGCAACTACGGTGTCGATTTACATTTGCTGTGCTGGGGTTTGACAACAAAGTTCCTGTTTTTTTGTTGTTGTTGTTGTTGTTGTTGTTTTCTTTTAAGTTCAGTGCACAGAGATTAAAACTGAATAATTTATGTTCACAGTTCACAACTTAAGAATCCTGAGCCACGTTCGCATGTCCTTATCGATTTTGCCTTCTAAAACAGCTTCCTCCAGGTTGGTGGATCACACCGTGTGTCACGTTATTCACGCCGACGTTTAGCAATTACAGTCTGCAGTCATACTTGCACTCACTCGCATCTGTCTAACATGGCCACGTTCAAAGAATGATTCGTTTCTGACTTTGTCCCAGGAAGTAGACATTTTTGGGATTTTTTTTTCCCGAATTTTTTACAATATAACCACAAACATGTTGGAATTTCTTGTGATTAATTGAAAATGTTGTCGTTCGAAAGCATCTTGAAAACCAAAGAACACAAGGTAAACCAGGGTCACTATACAAACGCTGTAGACATCTCACTAAGCCACTGTTCCAACATGCAGCATTAAGTGAAAATCTGACTTCTTGATTTTCTTCAAATGTTTTAGATATGAGATGCAAAAAAAAAAAAAAAACACAAATGGATGGATTTTCCGTGAACAATTCGAAGTCACTTTCCACAGGAAAATCTTCAAAACAGGAGAATCTGCAAATACTGAGATAAAATACTGAAAATGGGCAGGCGTCCTCTGCACCTGCAGCCAGACACCTTCAACACTGTGTCGTCCTGGATACACACAAACACAGGTGAACGTACAGGCTAAGCAACGGTGGCATTATTTGGGTGAAACAAATCTGGAAGAAAAGCTTGAAGAAAATCCCAGTCCATCTGGGAGCGTATGTTGATACATCAGCTATTAGTTTTACACCCTACTTATCTGACATTAATGGAAGAGACAAAAAAAAAACCAAAACAAAGTAAGTCGTTGTTGAAAGCCTTAAGATGTATCATTTGCAGTTTGCACAAACCACGTAGGGAACAGTCTTTTTTTAAAAATAAAAGAAAAGAAAGAAACTGAACATCCTGAACACGCCATGTCCTTGACTAAACATGATACTGGTGCCATAAACAAAGAAGAGGACATTGCGAGCCACAGGAAACCATGAGTCAGGGTCAGCGGATGCTGAGCCACAGTCGCCACACAGCTCCAAACTTCATGCGGCACTTTGATTAGTTCACGATCTACGCAAAGAGAGCTGCAAGAGTTATTTTTGAAAAGGGTTGTCATGGCTATGCCGCTTCATCAAAGCCCTACACCACCAGGTGGGACACAAAAGATTGGATGCAGTGGTGTAAATCGTTCTGCCAACGGATTCTACAGCAGTGGAGATTGTTGTTCTCCAGAGTGATGAATTATGCCTCTCTTTCTGACAATCCAATTAATGAGTCTGGGTTTGGCAGTCACCAGGAGAGCGGCGCTTGCCTGATTGCAGTACGTCAAGTGTAAAGTTTGGTGCAGAGGAGATTGGGGGTTTGGAGCCGTTTTTCAGGTGTTAGTTTCAGTGAACTCTTCTCTTTCGAGGAAATCTTAATCCTTCCGTTTTAAAACATATTTCGGACAATTTCACGCCCCTTACTCTCTCGGAGGCCCCGTTTCTGTGCCAACGGGACTGCTGAGTAGAACGCGAAGCAAAGTCTGTTTGCTTGAGCCGTTTGTTGCTTCTGTGAACTTAACCGGCCTGCACAGAACCAGTAGATCGAGGATTGCGAGCAACGCCTTCCCAGCCAACATCACTTCACACATGCGCTTTAGGGAAAATGGGAAATAAAAAATAAAGATTCTCTTATGCACACTCTTACTTCCTAGAGGAGGAGAAACTGTTACGTCTACAAATGGTAGGTCAAAACCGTATGAAGTGGGAAGTCCCTCGAGTTCAGAGCTAAAACCTTCAGCGATGTTAGGCATATTGTGTTCTGTGATGTTCGAAACGCATCTAATTTTATTCAGTGGGAAACTGCCTCTTTGTCGCGTCATGTACATTTTTAACATTTTCAAAACAGGAACCTGTTACTGTTCTCCGTTTGAGCTCGACGTGATGGTTGAAGGTTTTTTTTTTTTTTTTTTTTTTGCACACCTACGGGCTACAGGGAGCCATATGACATTCTTAATGAGCTTTCACACCACGGCAGCAATTTGGATCAGTGCTTCGGGCAGAAATAAAGTTGTCTTGGTGATGACAGTTAAGCATTTAACGGCGTACACACACGGCACACGCCTGAACCCCGCGCCGCTGTGAGCACTGGCTTGCTGTGAGCTCTTGTTTTTTTTTTCAATTTTTTAATTTTTTTATTAATTTTTTTTTTTTTTAACTGACGACTTTCTTGGCTTTTGATTGTTCAACAAACTCACGCGTCACTCACGCCGCTGCATTCCGTCGGCATCATTATACGAACAGCCAATTTGTGTGGCAACAAAATAATTGCAGCCTTGACAGGCAAATTTATTATAATTAATGATAATAATTTATCCTCCCTCAGAGAGAGAGAGAAAGAGAGAGAGAGAGAGAGAGAGAGAGAGATATTCTAATCCTAACGGAACATGTTTATGTGTCCTTGGGAGGATGGAGAGCTCTGGATCCCGAGTCTGAGGATGCATCATCTTCTCTTCACTCCCTTCATGTTTTATTTCGCCCCTGCCTTCACTTGTCGACTTGCCCTTTGAGGGTGAACTTTGTGTTTGAGGACTAGCTCAGAGCCAGAGAATAAAGGCTTCGCATGTGACGTGCAGCTGAAATGCGATGTTGTACAGTGTCCTCCAGGCAGCCGGGAGTAAGAGGTGGCGGGGGGGGGGGAAAGGTTATGTTGACAGCGGATTTCCATTTCCAAATGGATATGTATTACAAATGTGCCTTCAAATATTTACTCCGTTCTGTTTTGCTACAATGGCATTACAGCCTGGATTTGAAGACGAGTGCGGAGATGCGGCCGCCGGCCTCTTGCCCTGGGCCTCGTCTCTCAGAACTTGCCGAGAACTTTTCCTTTTTCCTTTGTTCCTTTTTTAACAAAACACAAAAGGAAATCAACACTTTAACCCTGAACAGAACAGAAGCTGTTTATTCATCTGTTGTGAAGGGTTTTGCGAGTCTGTAATGTTTCCATGCAGGACTAAAGTGCAACGGCAAAGAGACCTTTAAATCTAAAAGACTTGGATTTTATCACCAAAGATAAACCTGTGTAAATATGCAAACGCCTGGTGGTCAAATGAAACAACAGCTTGATTGCTGTGATACATTTGAAATATTCTTCTGTTTTTCATTACTAATTATTTCCAACCGCTAACAAAATGGATGATATAATTAGCTTTTTGTCCATGTAGTACCAATAGATTTCTTTATTGTCCTTTTTAGAGATGTCTGTGTTAAGTTAACATTTGGTTAACTTAAAACCATAATTATTTAAAAGTTAAAGTCTGGCTGGGGTATGAATAATTTTATGCCGAATTATTGCTTAAATTGTGAAACCGCAAAAATGCTGAAACACTGAGTTTCTTTAACTCGAGGCAAAAAAATAATAGCTTTTAGAGACGTCTCTGATTAATGACAAATCATAAACTGCAATCAGTCTTTTCAACCTGTTATTGTTTTCTCTTACTTTGGTACTGCAGTAAGTCTTTGCAAGCTTGTTTTTTATTATTATTATTATTATTATTATTATTATTATTTTCATTTTGTTTCTAGTCCTGCAAATATGACCAGAAACAAATGAAATGCCTTGCCCGATACAATCAGTTCTCCTTTTGTCATGACCTGTGAGGATTGTCATCTAAACCTCAAACCATTGGAACTACAAAACACAGACAAAAAAACAAACAAACAAACAAACAAACATAAACTTCAGCTAAAAGCTGTAAAGTCTGACGATCCATCAAAAGTGATATAGTCTAAATCGACGCCATATTCCCCTCAATGTCTTAGTTCGCTTTAATGCTGCTTGATGCGTTTCTTTTTTCTAGCTTATTTGCTAAAGATTAGCTGTGAGGCTACAAGTTTCTTTTGAGTCGGACGATTAGAAGGCATCAGAACGTCAGGTCAGCGGAAAGCTCACGAAAAGACACGACACTAGAAAGCTGCACTTTGAGCTAAAATAAAAAGGAGAACGTCTTCTCCTTTTTAAATAACTTCTTCTGAGGTAACGGCGAATAGAAAACTTCATCGTCTTCCCGTCACCCCTGCGCCCCGTAGACGAATCCCCACCCGGCCTTGGTTACTTCACGCTCCAATAAGATGCTTCCTGCTCCCCCAGCTCCTCGTTTCTCTCTACTCGCAGGCAGAAAGGTGGCGAGGCTTGTCCTTGAAACACGAACAAAGAGAGTGATATTTAAAATGTTTAAAGCTGAATATCCTTCTGAAATGGTAACCTATGGGAGTAGTAGTGAAGAACTGGTTCGTGTGTGTGTGTGTGTGTGTGTGTGTGTGTGTGTGTTTGTTTGGCTCTGCTCCCCTGGAGCAGCTTCACAGTCTAATCTGAAAATGAAACACCTTGCTCATCCTGCTAAAATATTCCAAATATTTCTCCACAAGGCTAACTTATGTTTTTGCACAGCGAGACAGCGGCCTTTATTATCCCCTGACATAAGAAACGGGAGGAAACGGGTTAGAAGACGGCAAGAAAAGGTTGGCGCTTCCTCCTGCAAATTTGTAAGGAAGTCTCTGAATAATTTAAAACGTGCATTTCTCTTTATAAGAAAACCGTGATGTAAAGAAACTTAATTCGATTTGAACATTTAACCTTGGTCTTCCTGTACGCAGTATTAAAATCCCAGTTCCCTTCTGGTGATCTTTTAGCTCGTTTAATTGTTTTACCGGAGGAACTCTTTTTTTACGAATGTCTTTCTGTCTGGAGTGTGTTCATGTCAGGCCGCTGTGAAATCTTGAACAGGGTGAAACTGTCATCTTGGAGAACCTGCTAAAACCTGAACCTCACGAACTTTTGTTTAGCACTTGATTGGTTCGTAAGAAAAATGCAACATTGTGTTTGGAGATGGAAATTATGAACAATTGAAGCTGTTTAATGGATTCCAGGCCAAATCAAAAAGTGTCTGTGTCAGTATCGGCGGCATGGGCCCTGTGTTCAGTTGGTGTTGAATCGATGCTGCCCCTGCTGCGTTCTCCTGGGTCGATGTGGCCACTTTAAAGTGCACCCTTCCTTTTACCCAATGACAGACGGAGGCCATCTCCTTTCCCACAGTAACTCATGGAGAAAAATCGACATGTGGGGAATTGTCAGATCCGCGAGCGTACGAATTGAAGTCTACGCCGCTTAAATATCAAATATATCCAACTAAGTATCCACGCAGAATGAAAGACTCCATATGCCGCTAAAGAAACAATCCAGCTATATTTAATTCAAATCCTGTCAAGTGTCTCAGAAGGATTCGCCACAGGCAGCTGCTGCAAAGATTTAAAATTCCCATCAATCACAGACACGTCTCTTGTGTGTCCTCTTTCTAGCAGAGCCGTGCACATGGAAAATCGCATTGAGCTAATATTGCTGCGGCAGATTATCATCACAGAGATGTTGCCGTGGAAGCTAGTTCTGTTTTATTTTCTCTTCTTCTAATTACCATTAATCACTATTATGGAGCACATTTCGCCCACGTCTGGTCTGTGGTGTATTCATTTCTGAGAAACTTGGATTAATATCAGATCAGAAACATCGACGTGTGGCTAATTTTCAAATGTATTTATTTATTTTCAGAAATACTTGTTAATGGAAAACAAAATATTCAAATGAGAAGATTGTCAGTAAATGTGATCTACATTCTCCCGGCTAATGAATTGAAAGAGGACGATTTCTGGCCAGAGCACAACTGAAAAGCAGCTGAGTTGTGACGGCAAAAAATGCGTAATCTGACTGTGATCAGACTGTGTGGCAACAGGAGAGATCCCTTTGGCTTTATTGGCCCATGCTCCAGTTAATCCGAAGGGGAGGAGGCCAGATAGATGGGAGCTAGGATGGAGAGCGTCATTTCCAGCCCGGCGTTTATACGCAGCACTGAACACCTTTCCTCTGCTATCGACTTGCTGTCTTCATATTTCCGTATCCCTGGAGGCCAGGCCAGCCATCATGCCGTAAAGAGGCTGTCATGACCCTCAGAAACAATACCCTCCTCCACCCCCCAAATCTCCCACACACTGAGGAGATTGCTGCCCAGCAAGCCCTTCACATCTAATTCAACGTAGTCGTAAACCCCGTCCAGTTCACCAGCACTCTGCAGCAGAAGCCCCGGACTCTTTCATCAGGACAGTGTCCCATGATGTCGTTGGCCACAATATTTACCTGAATAAATAACATATATACATAGGATATATATATCTGTTGTTGATTAAATTGTACCAGTTTACGACCAGAAATAATTGCGGTAAGAGAAGTTCAGAAGTTGGCGAAACAAAACGGCAGGAAAACAGAGACGAGGTTAAACGCGACATGACACCTGTCATGAATATGAAGGAGTCTTCCCGAATGTCTGACTGTTGTCATAAAGTGTCATTCGGTAAATAATGACACTCTCAATACAAATGTGCATTAAACCTTTACTTTAATAAGTTTGAAAGGTATTTCAAGTCCACGAAAATGGTCAGCGGTCATAGCATGGCCGACTACAACAGTCATAAACATTGATGAAGACTCCATGTTCGTAACAGATGTCATGTCATGTTTGACACCCCTTGAAATAAAGTGTTACAGATTCATCTTTGCTATATGTAACGTTGCTCTAAGACACGCTTTCAACTTTGTCTTGTAAAACAAATCATTTCCACAGACCGTGTTTCTACGGAACACGCCATCAGTCACTCTGCAACTCAGACAATTCTGCACCTAGTAGCATATTTGAAAAATAAAAACTTGTGGAAATAAAGTATACTGGGACCAAATTGCAGTCTGAAACTAAGCTTTGCAAATCAACCCTTGGGCAGGTTTTGGCTGCGTGGTGCCAATGAGTCCCCCGTTCTGTTCCACTTCTGTTAGCCGAGGGTCGACGTGCTCAAAACGTCTTCGCGTCGATTGCGCGGCATGATGAAAGCCTGCGTCTGTAAAAAGGTTTGTTCATTCTTCCTTGCTCATGAATTAGAAAAAGAAACCAGGTGAAAACAGGCGACAAAAATAAAAACGTAATTTATTTTGAGACTTTTTGCACATCATTACCACGGGTGCTATTAAATGTGTCTGGTGTTGTGCAAGGTCAAAAGTTGTGTCATTTATTTTCATGCTCCAGCAGGAAGATTAGCTAAACCATGGTGGTTGCGGTAAATCACCATGGACCAACGTGGATCTCGTCTCTGTGTTTATATACCAGACATCTTTCAGTTCACACCTTCAAAAACAGCGTGTCATTTAAAAAAAAAAAAAAAATTAAATTTCACTAACTTCTACTCAATAAAACTTAAATAAACCATTTTAATCTGTCATTTTCATCACATCCGGTTCTGTAGAATTGTCCAGCGTGTGTTCAGCGGACGTCAGTATGCAGCGTTCTTGCCAAATCCGAAGTGCCTGTACCTGTTAAATAGGCGTCACTAAAATCAGCAGTCGCCGAGAGTCTGGTGCAGCCGAGGAAACGCTGTGATAAATGATGTAGTGCTGCAGGAGAACAGGTCTGGCCAGCCCTCTGCAGCTCTCCTCCTCTGCCCTTTCTTTAACTATTTCTGTATCTAATTACAACCTCTATTTTTATTTTTTTTTCCTTTTCTGCTTCGTCTCCCTCTTTTCTTTCCCCTCCATTTGGCAGATGTTCTCGCTTTATTATGGCCCACGCTGGCCTTTTTATTGCCCAGCAGCAAACTTTGGCGCAATTAGTAACCGAGGGAGTGCGCACGGATCCGTCAGGCTGCTTCTGACGTCCTCGCCTAAAAAAAAAAAATAAAATAAATAATAATAATAAAACCGCAAATCAAATCAGACCCTAATCACGTCCGTGTTCGCCTTGATTGCGTTTATAGACGTTCTGTCGCTCCGCACTCCCCCGGTTGAGCTTTTCATAATTACTCTCCTCTTGCATTTGTTTATTTATATCCGCCTGTACAATATGTGCCAAGCTCTCTGCCAATAAGGGAGGATGAGACGATTATGGAGGTGAAGAGTAAAAAGCTGGAAGCCTTTTAGGAGCCATCTGAAAATTATTACCATCCTTTTTGTGTTTTGAAACGATCATTTGTTAGACTATCGTGCCCCTGCAGGCAAAGGGCCAATGAGGAAGGAGCTCTCGGGTTAAACATCAGGCTGTGCAAATTCGGGGCAAAGAGGCATAACAAAACTCTTTTCCTTTCAACTCCTGTTAGTGTGTAAAAAGTTCAGGAAATCTATTGCAAGTTGCCCGTTTAGTTGAAGTGCAGAAAACAAATGACACCAAGCGATCTTCTTCGTGACAGATGGGGCATCCGGGATGAATTGGGTGGAGTTGCACCTAGTGGTTCTGAATCAGGCGTTAATGGGCTGCAGGAAACAGGCTGGTGCTGCAGACAGGACAATGGACCATTAGCTGTGATAAGAATCTGCACCCATCTTGATAAGGGATTGCCAGCACTGGAAGATGTCTTATACAATGAAAAAAAAAAAAAATTAGATCAACTCCAGTCTTTTCTCAATCTGCTAAATGCTCTAGCCGTAGCAGCCACTGGCTGGAATAGAAAAGACCTGCTGTGCAATGAACTGTACGGAGTCAGTATAAAAAATAAAAAAAAATTTAAAAAGCAGATTTTTTTTTGTTGTTATGGATAAAGACAACTTGAACAAAGAAGTGGACACTTTAAACGTTCTTCATGCCAAAGCCCCACAAAAACAAACAACAACGTTGTAGGTCCAGAACAAGTAATGAGCGAATCCATTGTGTTACATTTTGTCTTCCAATCGAAGGAAAATGGGACATAAGGTGCTGCTTTCTAGATTCCTACATCCATAATCAAGTCTTTCCAAGAGAATACGGTGATCCGACGCACCAGATGCAGCACTGGGATCGAACAGGACAAGTGCGGAGCCAAGTCCATTATCTGAGACCATGAGAATGTCATTAGTGGCTTTTACCAGAGCTTCTTCAGTGCTATGAAAAGCTCTGAAACCTGACTGGAGCTCTTCAAGCGGGTTATTACGGTGTAAATGCTGACATAATAGAACAGGACCATTTTTGTCCCCAACAATTCTAGGTAAGAAAGGAAGATTAGATATGGCCTGTGATTTATAAAAGCATTTTCAGAGAGGATGTCTTAAGTTGGTCTTATTTCACCCTCTGTTCAAGTTGTCTTTATTCTTTCTTTTTTTTTCTTTTTTTTTTTTTACAGTTTATTGCACAGTGACTCGTTTCTATTTATTTTTCTGTTCTATGTTTTTGAACCACACATGCAGTCAGTGGTTGAGGGCTTAAAATATTATCAGATTCCAATAGGCAGTGGGCTTTTTGTCTCTCTTCATATCCCTTCTCTCAATTCTCTCTCTTCCTCTCCTCCGTTGATTATCGATTCTTCCTCTCTATCGGTTCTATGTAGCTCTTGGAGAAATGTTTGCAAAGTGCCGGCCCAACGATGACGCTCTCCACGGGCGTTTCGATGTCTCTTATTGATGATTCAGCTTTAACATTTTTTTCTTTTTCTTTGCTGCTCTACTTACTCAAATGTGAGGGGAAAAAAATAACAAATGAGAAAGATTTGTTATCCTGTGACAAAGTGGTTCAGTTTCTGTCCCTTAAGAATAATTGTACTTAATGGACAGAAACATAATTGTCCCTTTTTCTTATTTCTGATTCATTTACTTCCTATAGTTGTTTGTAACGCTTAAATTTAAACGTTACTTTGCAACATTGCTTCACTTACTATCCCGGGTTTGTTTGTGCATTATGTTGCAGTTTCCATCTATTTATACGTTTAGGTTAGAGCGACTACTTCTGGACTATTGGTTGAACTTGTTTATGTTGTTTCAAAGTATATTCTTTTGAGTATTACTTTGTTTGTTTTTCTTCAAAGTAACTTTTTGAGTCATATTGTATTACATGGTTCACTTTGCAGACCATTTCACGATGTAGATGAGTTTGTAAATTCGATTGATAATCCTATTCTTGTTTCTCTCTTTAGATCTTCTTTGTTTTGACCTGTTGAATTGTGGCCTGGTCCACTTGAGTGCAGCTGTGTTGCCGATTGGCTACAAAAACAGTGAGTTCTTGGAAGCGCGGGATTGTTGTCAGAGTCAACAGTAACAAATGAAAGTCATCAGAAGAATCTGGAACCGGTGGCTGATGCTGTTTTTTTGTTCACCTCGCTGATCCTTGACTGCACGACTTTCCATCTCAAACGAAGCCCTTTACTTTAAAGGCCGTTGCTGCAGCAGCATGCTGGGTTGCACTCAGCTTTCTCCCAGACGATGGTCTGAACCAAAGATGAGTCTCACTTGACCCGGTTTAGTCAGTGCTCTCTGTATTCCAGAAATGACAGGGTTTGAATTGACGTGGGATTTAGTCCAGATTGGCGTCTAAACTTTGAGAGTTGCTGATCTGAAGCTCTTCACCACCAAAGCGAGCCACAAATTCGCTGGTAACAGCCACGCACAATGGACAAAGGGACCCAGTAGTTTTCCAATCAGCAGTTAAAAGAGGACTCGGGTTCCCAAGTATGTTTGCAGCAGAGACTGAGCCGACACGTACAAGAAATTACATTTGGGTGCATTTTCGCGCCTTTTTCAATGCTCAGTCACCGAGGCATGCAAAATATTCGCTCCTGTTTTTTGTTTTTTTTTTTCCATGAAAGCTCTTTTTCTTTCCATTTTTAATTTTGGGTAATTTTCTGTTCAAAATACACGAAAAAGAACCCATTTCGAAAAATTACCAAATATAATCTTGTGCTCCCTTTTCAGAACGTTTCACTGCCCCAAAAAACAGTCAAATTTGTTGGGGTTTTTTTTTTGTTGCCACATCTTCTTACGAAGCAGTAAAAACAAGAAGAAATGGCGCCATTTTTTCCCGTTAAGTTAGTCGTCTGTCCAGACTACGTTCTTTTTCTTCAGCATTAACTCTTATTGTCATGAGAGGCTTTGCCAGGTGTTTCAAAGACTTAGTACTCTTTTGTTCTCGGACAAATATTTTATGATTCGCCGTCTTTGCTTTGAAGCCGAATTACATTCTTCCCGCTTCTTGCAGCTGTAGACATTCTCAGACAAAGAATATTTTACACATATTCTTGCTTTGATTTCTTTGTTCGAAAAATATTTTACTACATAAGTTTGCCCCCTCCCCCAAAAAAAGGTGCAACATCCAGGTTCGGTAAGCAGCCTCAAGGTTGCTTACCGAAGTCACATCAATGGAGGGACCGTCTATTCATTTATATTTCTCCCCCCTCATTTTGCAAATAAAAGTTGGACCAGCGCATAAACGTCCTGTCTGAAACGCACATTAATGATCAATTGTGCATATTCCAGATGGGTTCATTTTCACTGGCTCAGAGCTGCTCATTAATGCCCTCTTTGTTAGGACAGACTTTAAAAGCGCAGATTTCTTTTCTCAGAGCCTTTCCACATTTACAGGTGGAAATTGAGCCGCGGCGCCCGCGCCCCACATCTACATCATTAAAAAAAAGCTGGAATATTGAACAGCTGGGAGGCGACGAAGCATCTGCTTCAGAGAAACATTAACCGTGTCCTGCAATTTAGCTCTCCCGCTCCCGCCGCCGACTCAGCGATCAGACGTCGACGTCGCTCTTCCCCCCGTCTTTGTCCCTCGTTTTCGGTGCCGTTCACGTTCGAAACGGAGGATCACAATGTTCCGAACATCAGCGCCTTCCATTTACAATCTGAGAAATCCCAGGAGGATTTGATCCCTCGCTGATTTTTTTTTTTTTTTTTTTTCCCTCCTTCGCTCATCATCTTGAAAAGTGTACAGGGGAGCGTTTGATAGATTGTCGAATGTTCGGTTCCAGGGGTTTCCATTTGCTCTGTACAGTTCACATAATCTCTTGGTCCGCTATCTAAAAGTTTTAAGCCGATGACTTTTTCCCCGAGTAACTCTGTCAATGTCCTCTGCATTTTCCAGGTTCAACTGATTCACTACAATCATGAGCTGTATACGAATTACACGGAAGCGGCGAAAAGCCCCAACGGACTGGTCATAGTGTCCATATTCATGAAGGTAAGTCAGATAAGGAAAAGATAAGCCTTTGATGATGTCCGCCTACCGAGGATTTATTCATTGAAAGGGAAATGAACTTTGTATGGTCTCGGCTAACCTCGGAAGGTGCTCCCAAGACATTTTGTACCGAGTTACTTCTTAGAAATTTAGCAGAATTGATTCGGACATACGTTTTCTACATTTTTAAGGGATTTTGAGGAAGCGGTAGCTGCACAAGAAACCCACCTGGTTCAATCTGCCGTTTAATCATGACAAGACGGCTGCGGTTTCACGTACGCTGGCGCAACATGCAGTCCAAATGAGAAAAAAAAAAAAAAAAAAGAGACAGACAGAGAAATGCCTTAAAGGACAAGTCTTTACAAGACAGACATATTTTCTCATAAACATTCTTACTTTGCGTGTAAATATCTTGAGATCATTCTGAGCTTTACTACTGTCAATAAAACGAAGAGCTTTGCCAAATAATAAAAGAAATCAGCAATTAATCCGTTTACTGAAGCCAGAACAACAGCTCAGAATCATGTCAATACGATGTACAAGAAAACACTCATTAAGTACATACTTGATATTCCCTTTGCTATAAACCAAATTGTTGAGAAGTAGAGGAATATTTCGTTTACCCAATGCAAAAAGACGTTTTAATATTTGTTGGGAATTTAATGCTCTACAGACAAGCTGGATGGAGTCCAACTCGTTCTAATTCCAGACTCTTGAGCTCAGCTGAATATAAGCAACACTCACTGAGTCTGAAAAGAAAGAATAATTGTATGCACAGCTCTGGGAAAAATTAGGAGACCACTTAAGATTATCAGTTTCTCTGATTTTACTTTTTATATGCATATAAAAAGTAAAATGAGCATTGTTCTTTTATTATTTCATGAACTACTGACAACGTGTCTCTGAAATTCCAAGCAGAAATTTGGTATTTATTTGCAGAAATTGACACATTTTGCACAGTGGCGCAGTTGGTAGCACTGTTGCCTTGCAGCAAGAAGGTCCTGGGTTCGATTCCCGGCCCGGGGTCTTTCTGCACAGTTTGCAGAAAGTTAAGTCTTTGTGCACAGTTTGCAGAAAGACTTAACATGACTGTGAGGTTAATTGGTCTTTCCAAGGTGTGTGTGTGTGTGCGTGCGTGTGTGTGTGTGCATGGTTGTTTGTCTTGTTTGTTTCTGTGTTGTCCTGTGACAGACTGGTGACCTGTCCAGGATGAACCCCACCTCTCGCCCGGAACGCAGCTGGAGACAGTTAATGGATGGACAAATAGTCAAAATAACCTCATAGATCTCAAATAATGCAAAGAAAACAAGTTTATATTCATTTAGAAACAACAATATTAATGTTTTAACTCAGAAATCAATGTTTGGTGGGATAACCACGAGGTCTAACAAACACAGACACAAGATTGAGCCGTAAATAGCGACTTTGACCACAGTTCCGTGCGGGACGCTGAAGCCAAATGATCTACAATATTAAAACAAACAGAAAGGCCAGGAGCAGTATTTCTATTCCTGTCTCTGCTTTCACAGCGGTGGAAACAAATATGCTTATTTTAAGCACGCCGTTCAGTACTGCAAGACATTTAGAGGCAGGAAAACAGTTGCACAACCTGAACTTTCAAGAGATTGGTGAATCAGTAATGCACTGTGATACTTGACAAATGTTCATTGACTGAGAAAGGTTTTGTAACCTAGTGATTTAGTCTGACACCCGTCCAGTTATCAAGTCAATAACCTTTACCAAATTCCAGAAATTTCTGAATGCCGTTTAAATGATATTATAGTGGCTGAAATGTCTTAATGCACACAAACACACATATATGTATTCACTATAAGCAGCCATGAAGTGCAGAATTCATGTAAATAATCATTTCAATCATGTACCCAGTGATAGCATTCTAAAGCTGCATGGCTCTCAGTTAAAAAAAAAAAAAACAAGCTAAAACTCTTTTCTCATGGTTGGTAATTGTGAGTAAACATAATTTATTTGCAATGTTTCCACAAACTCAGTTCAAGGCATCGTGATGTGAAAAACCCCGACACATCACATTCACTGCGGCCCTTCTCCCTCCTCACTCCTCGAGTGTCTGGACTCATCCGAATCAAGAACTCGCGATTCGCCAATAATTAGTGCTCTAATTACCCCGCCGAGCGAAACGGCATGCTCTCTGGATCTGTGTCGGTGCCGAGCAGCGCCATTAGGCTGATGGCAGCGCTCGGTCGTCCCTTTGTTGTTTTCGAGAAGTCTCCATCTCGAATGAAAGGGCGGGAGATCAAAGAGGCAGCCGATGTCCTTTTTGCCACTCTGCACACTGAAGCTGAAAGTTCAGCTCCCGACGGCTAATGAGCTCCCCGATGTCAATGGGCCCCATCGCCGAGTCCTGAGAGGACGGAGGGAACGGTGACCTCGGTCGGCCCTCCTTGACTCGGCTCCTTCATCACGAGAGCGAGGGGGGTGCTGCAGGTGTGACGGCCTCGGGAAATGATGCTGGACGAGTCGCCGCACCGCTCTGTTGCTGGGAAAGAATGTGAACATGTGCTGGTTGTGCTACTGAAACGGGAGAAAAAGAGCCTTTTCTAAATTAAATCATTTAAATGAAAACGTACTTTTCTTGCAAGATATAATTCTTGAAAGACCATTGACTTGAAAATCGCACCAGATGTCTGGAACATCCCAGTTAATAAATTAAAGAATGAGACTAACACAAAAATTCATAACTGAAGCTAAGCGGAACCTACTGGAAATAGACAAGAGACCTTTTTGCCGACTGAAGAAGCTGCATACGCCCCATTTCATTTTCACACGTAAAGCATGAACGATGCATTTCTCTTTCGTTCAGCAACATGAGGTCTACCTCTACCGTTCGCTGCCCCAAACCATGATGTTCCCACCTCCAGACTTTAGTCTTACTCTAAACATGCATGTGTGCGGTGATGTCCGAAGAGTTGGATTATGGTCTCATCTGATTATTAACCCACATTTTCAGAAGAAGACCTGAAAAATATATTTAACAAGTGTAGTCTTGTGCAGTTGGCTTCCAAGAAGCACTTGGTTTATGGTGAAATGATCTTCCTTCTCTTTCCCAGTTTTAACCACATCGGTGCTCACTGGAACCTTTCAAACTTTAGGAAAACATCTCTAGCCAATGCTATCAACAAGAGTTGTCTTTAAATGACAAGCTGATATTCATCTACACATATATGGAGCATGATTTCCATCCCAACACCGACAGATTGCAGCTGGTTTCTCAGCTTCCCGTGGCTTTTTGCTTTTTCTTTTTCCCTTTTCTTCTCGTGTTCAGTTATTTCTGCCCCCGAAGTGATTACGTTTGTTTTTCATGTGTTGCTCAGGTTGTTGCCAACATCTGGTGTGGATTTTATGCCAACAGCACCCGATCGTAATGCATTTCCTAGAAAATACAAAAAAAGACATTAATGCGTTTAGTGCTTGTTTCCCATCCTATGTTCATACAATAATCAATAAAGGTGCTACGCAAACGCAGAAGGGTCATACAACCAGAGTCATTCATCTGGATTTTATGATTTCTTGCTTAATTTGCACCAGAATCCTCACAGCATTCTGGAGCAACAAAGTACAAAGTCAAAATAATCTCTAATTGACCAGGGAATAGGAGGTGAAAAGTTCAACAAAACACCTACACTCTGCAGGCCATCGTGGGCTGTCTTACTTTGTTTTGTTGTAATTTTTCATATGTATAAAAAAAAAAAAAAAAAAAAATGACCAAGTAAAAACACAAGTTAAATGCGAGCTATGTTTTTTTTTGTTTGTTTGTTTGTTTGGTTGTTTTTTTCTCTTTGAATTAAAAACTACAATCTCACATTTGTGGACTGATGTGTTGCATTGTAGGAATGTAAAGGAGTGCAACATCTGCTCCAATCAGAGGGATCCAGCAGCTGGACTAAAGGTGTGCAGGGCCATCAGTCAGGAAGAACAAAGTAGCTGTAGCATTAATGTGCTGCTGCTTCTATCCCTCATTAAAACTGGAGTGCTGCTGCCTTCTATATGCTTAGAATATGTGCTGACATTTAAACAAGCCCATGTGGAAGCATGGCTCTGTGTAAACATGACGCAGGAAGCATTAGGGGCGCTCACTCAACAAAGGACCAAAAATCTAACAATGCCAAATTGAATGTTTGAATTTAAATGTCTGTCCCCAGAGTTCAGTAGTGCTTGTTCTTTTAAGAAAAAAAACATCAGCGTTAAGTAAACTGGATGAGCCATCGGTGTACCACTATAAATACCCATTCCGCATCCAATGGGAAAATAGTTCGGGTTTCCTGCAGACGGGAAGCGATGCTCAGCTTTCTCTGAGATGGCTTGGAGTAAGAATATGTGCAGCACGAAAGACTCTGGGCGTTTTTATGTAAAGTTTAAAATGTTCGCCTTTTGAGGCCGTAGGGTTTCTCTGAGAACTCAGCTCGTCTTCCACATTGGCGTTTCCAAAATACCCCGAGGCGTTATTGTTGTTCTGAACGCCTGTGTTTCTCTCTGCGTCGGCCCGGCAACGCCGACCGGTGACCCGTCCTGGGGCAGAACCCACCTCTTGACTGCAGAGACCACCTGAGACGGCCGCCGGCCTCCTCGTGACCCGTGGAACAGAATTACACTTGAGCTGAAGACGGATGGATATCATAACCCAGAAAAGTCCCAGCACACCTCCCCCCCCCCCCCCCCCACCCCTCTCTGAGCTCGGGATTAGTTTCGGATCAGAACTTCTCAAACATACTAGTCCATAAAACGGTTTTGTTCTTCGCTGCAACAGGAGCACATTTGGAAAATTGACTGAGTTGATTCTCGCCTCTGGCACGCCTCTTCTTCTAGGCAGCACTAATTGCCGCTCTGCTTAAAATATTCATGTCCAGACGACATGAGCAGTAACGGATGAAATCAGACGCACATAATGCTAAACGCGTCGTGGTTTATTAAAGCAGCACGCGCGCACCAGGTATTCCCATGGAGCAAAAACTATCCTTCCAACGACGGGCACTGGATAAAAATACAGTCTTGTCCCACATGAAATGAAAAAAAAAAAAAAAAAAGAAGAGTTATGTCATATGCTGCGCCTCCCCACCTGACACCCACTGCTGAAAATCTGATACTCTTTTCTTTTTTTCGCCCCAAAGTGTTGCTTCACTCCCACTGTCCTAAAGCATGTGTCACCCACTTACTTCCTTCACACAGTAGTTAGGTGGTAATTAGACAAACCTCTCACAGAATGGAGGATCGTTTTTCTCACTTTCCCAATGAATCATTCCTTTTTTCTTTTTTTTCTTTTTTTTATGCCATTTTCACATTTTCGATTTTATCCCCGTGACTCAGAGTGCCAGGAAGGTCGCCTATTGTCTTCAGTTTGGAGGCACCGTTTAGGATGACCGCATATGTGGTCAGTTGAAAGGTATCCTAGTAAATTGAAAACCTGTGACAAGACTTCAGTTAATGTTCTCTCTATCCAATCTGACCCACCTTGAGCTGTTTCACCAAAGAAGAATGGGCAGTTCTGTATCCTGTTTTCCTTCCCTTTCAGGATTACGTCAAAAAAAAAAAAAAAAATACACGTTTTTTTTTTTTTTTTTCCAAGAATCATTATTTCTATTTTGGTTTTTCATTGCTTTAAGGTAGCACAAAAGTTTTGCAAAGAGAGGCTGGATGCAACGGGATGTGGGATGTTGACATTTGTGGAAAAGTATATATCTACAAAAAATGAGGTAGACAAAAGCTCATTTGTGTACAACCCAATGACAAGAAAATTAAATGCAAATCTTCACATCTATTTGCTAAAACTTGGCTGTTTGTCATTTGGAAAATTAATTAACTGATGCCAAGATTTTCCTTTTCAAGATTTTTTTTTAAAAATTATTTTACTTATTCCTTCTCCTTTTCAAACATGTTGAGATTATTGTGGGGGGTGGAAATGTGCGTCTCTTGTATTCCTTGTTTACATGTGTTATTTATGCTCCCTTCAAATTAGAAATAAATAAATGAATACATTTGCAACCAAAGTTTTTCAAGAGCCACCGTGGAAGGTCCAAGGTGCCACGTGCAGCTCCGGAGCCGCAGGTTGCGAACCCCTGCCTCTATCACACAACGTCCCGCTCAACAGATGACAAATGTAATTTGACAACATAAAAAAAAAAAAAAAAAAATCTCCAAGGCACACGAAGACGCTGCGAACAATCTGTCCAAGTGTTTTTGTTCCCATTACGAACCATGCGAGCCGTCCTAATCCATCACAGATCGTCTTAAGCCGGAGCCACGTTCACTCGTATGCTTTACAGTCTGCACTAATACTCAGACCTATAGTGAAGACATTTCCTGCTGCGGAATGAAAGGATACCCTCGGGTAGCTCCTAGGAAAAAAAGAATGATAAAAAACGAGGGAGACGGGGGGAGGGGAGGGGAGGGGGAGCAGGAAAATCCACAGAGCAGCATGAGGGGCTGTTAAACCATAATGCCCGCCTGAAGATGGGAAAGGGCAGCGACTGAGTAATTTTAGTGCGAGGAAAAGAGGTGGATGACAGGCACATCTCTTTTTAATCACTCTGCCGAAAGACACCTCGGCAGTTAGAGCTGCTAAGTCCACAGAGCTGATGGACGGGGGCGGCGGCGGGGGGGGGGGGGGGGGGCAAAGGAAGAAAGGAGGAAGCACATAGCCTGGAGGAGGGCAGGAAGCACAATCCCATGATGGTCATATGCATGCACCGCCAAGTAAATGAGGGCCATCCAGCACGCAGGACTACTCACTAAATAGGATTTAATGTTCCCTGGCCTTTCACAGGGATTCTGGTGATTTCCGCACCCTGTGCATTATGTCAACCCAACAGATTTCATTTGAAATGTTCAACTTGAGAAACCGTCTAAGCTGGATAGATGTGCACTGAAAACGCAGCAGCCCGGGTTCAACGCTCTGATTTCTGATACAGGCTGTATGGGCAGATGCCGAGGGCTGCATTTTAAAAACGGAGTGTTCTTTATCTATTAGCAAGGTATTGAGTACGTTTTCTATTGCTTATGTTTGTATGCTCGGTGCAGAGTCGGAGCTTCACCCACAACCCGTCGATACAAAGGCAATCGTCGGTACTGTTGATAATCTTATGGACGTTCTGTTGAGAGGTTTTTAAACAGATTTGTCATTACTGGAAGTCAATGACTCGCTTTTTGAAACCAATGTATATTTGTTGCTCTTGGATGCTAAAGTTAATTTAAAGCAAGGGCATTTTAACAATTCTGCCATCATTAAACAGCTGTCAAGAGTAGCATGTTCGTTTGCAGTCTTTCTAAACCTTGGATTTTCACTTCCAGTTTAGCCCCAAAATATTCATAATCCTTGAAGAGTTAAATTCAAAAATAAGATTAAATCAACCAGGAAGTTTTTTGACAAAGAATGAGACGAGCATTTCTCGAAACATGATTAAATGCTGTAAAATATGTATCTTTTTCTAAGTCATAGTTTGTTTAAAGTGACATGTCAAGGGGAAAACTTTCTTGGCACTGCAGGAAGGGAACCCAACCAAATCACGGTTGGGTTCAACCATTGTTTGTTTATGACTTATTATGGGGTATTATAATTTAATATAAGTAACTATTTGAATTGTAATTGTTGTCTCATAGGTTTAGTTAGTGTTTCATAGCTTGCCACCTTGACGTCACCATAATCTCCAGCTCCGTCCGCGCGCCACAGGTCCTTTATACTCACGAGTCTGGATTCCCGCTGAACTTCAATGCCGCTTCCCGTCAAAAGAAACATTTCAGGAAAATTACGAGAGGGCATACATAAATCAACCAGAGGTATGAATGATTTTGAGCTCATCTATTTAATCAACCCAGTCAAGTGGTTTTCAACGTCAAAATGTTCACAAGCAGCACTGATAAATCACGTCAAAGCCATCATTTTTGATTTCATTAATGACAATCAATAATTCCTGACCTCTAATAAGTTCCGGGATCCTCTAGGTGAAATTTGTTCCCATGACTATGTACTTACGTTTTATGTGATGATACAGTAAACCGCTTTTAAAATGGGGGTAGGGAGAGTAACTTCATCCTGATTTATTCATAAAATGTTATTTTCTTAATGTTTAGTTGAAATAACTGGGAACAATATAGAACTGGGATCAGTTTGGTGTGACCAATACAAAACAAAGATGTTGACTATCACTGTGTGTTCCAGGATATTGGAGGCTCACTGGTACGTTTACACATTTCAGTTTCCTTGCCAGATTCCTGTTGTGTCAAGTGCTTTAAATGCTGGATTGAAGCGTCTTTGGTTGTCTTTCCCAAAAGTTGCGGGCAAACGTCCTTTTGCAAGGTAGAGGACGGGTGTTTTGTTGTTTCAAAAGGAAAGCACTAAATCAAGCCGAGTCACGTTCAACAACCCTCTTTTACTTTCATCTCTGATCGAATTAAACTCGTTTTGATCTATAATAGAATTATACCAGGACGAAAAACAAAAAAAGAAAAGTCGGGTTGCACTTCCTATTCACAGAAATGCTGCATTGTGTTCTTGGTCCAAAGCAGTGTGTGTCTAATAGATCTTTTATTTTCTGCTTTCTTGAAACCGGTGGGAGCTTTTGTTGCTCCTCCAAAAAGACAGAACAGCAGTAGAAAATTGTGTAAGGGCGTCTGACTGAGAAAAATACATGAGTGGGCGTCAGCGTTTCATGGCTATTAAAGATAAAGATTTGAAAGAAGAACACTGGCTCTATACTTAAGAGCGCTGTCCTGAGTGGATTAAGTACTGAGTGGATTCGGGTTAATTTTAGATGTGCTCAATTCAACATTTGACCAACGCTAACCTCAACCTTTCCTCCCCGTGTTCTCCCCGCCTCCTTCTCTCTCCTCCAGATCGCTGAGACGTCAAACTCTTTCCTGAATCGCATGCTGAACAGAGACACCATCACAAGAATAACATACAAGAGTAAGTGCCTGTGCAGTCATCTACATGACAGAGCATCTCCGCCGATTAGATTCTAAGCCGTACAGTAGCTGCTGGGTCATTTTGAAGGCAACTGGCTTTTGATTTTTAGCAGGAGTGAGCAGCAAAAAAAAAAAGCAACGTGTTCCTTTCCGTCTGCAGCGCTTCACCGAAATGAGGAAAATGTTGCTAACTGTGCGAACAAGATGATGAACCTCCACCCAAAACAATGTGGCAATTTATAGTAATGTGAAAACTTATTATTATATACACACGTTTGTCTAGAGTGTTTCTGCGTGGAGATCACATGTTCCCTTTATCATCTTCTTTCCACATTACTGAAATATGCGTATTAAATTAATTAGTCTCTCAAAGTTGCAGCTATATTTTCATGCATGGTTGTTTGTCCTGCATGTTTACCAAGCAGGACATGGTGGACACTTGTAGTTAGGAAACATAAATAACTGTTTTACTATGTTTTATAGACAATACCAGTCCTTACGTCTTCAAACAAGTTTGGGAGCCTTAAATTGTCCTTGTGTGAAGGACATTTGAAATATAAACAAAACAACAAACGCTAAATAGAATGAATTATAAAGTCGGCATTAACACAATTGTCCTTCGAATGAAAGGGTCAGCTAAGACCAAAACACAGGCCTGAAAACGTTTGTCATCCAGATTTTGGTAGAAAGAGAGAGAGAAAATGATAAATCACAAAATACTGAATTTGTTTAAATAATCGTGTGACAAACTGACTTATTGTTCATCGTGACACTTCGTTGCTGGACCGGAGACGCTTCCTGTCCATAGCATCGCCATCCACGGCGAGTTACGTCAGCATTTGTTTCCCCTGCGGGATAAATAAAGTATTTTGAACCGAGCCGATTATCATGTGTGATACTCCAGAGACATGGCGTGTAAATAATCTGGTGTCAGTGGGACTCAGTTGCTTTTCCTGTAAGAGATCGGTGTGTTCAGGCACCCGCTTTGAGAGTCGCCAAGTTTTGAGAAAAATGTAACTTTTGCTCCTGGTGTGATTAGACAGTCAATGCATTGCTGTTCAGGATCTTTTGGAGAACCATTATTTTTTGTTGGAAGATTTAGACGTTGAGATACCTGCCGGTGGGGGAAAAAAAAAAAAAAAAAAAAAACTCGATAGCTGGAAGGGGGCTTTTGGCTGCGGCAGAAGTCGACGGCTGTTCTCCAGAGATCCCTCACTCCATCCCACTGCACAGAGATTGCCCGAGGCCAACTTAAAAGAAAAGACAAATAATTGGATTAATGGGTTGGAGGTGAGTGGCAGATTACATGCGCTGACCCCTGGTGGTTTGGAGTCCCAGAGGGATTTGGGTGCAGCTGGAGGGTGTTGTGCTGTGAGAGGGAATTCTTTCTGTCCAAACGACGGGAGCTGCCGAGGATTCTGACAGCTGTCCAAGAACTCAGTCTGATACAGCGCCTCACACACGCTGACTCACGCACACACACACACACCATCACCACCACCCACTCGTGCTTCTGAGTTCTGCAGCCGACGCTTCTCCCATCCCAAAGCATCGCAATGCACATATGTGCACTCGTGAAAACAAAGTGATGCATTCACACCATGCATGACTAAGAGATCAGAATAAAGATGTATTGCACACAAAAAAACATAGCCTGCCTGGATTTCAGAAAATATGTTGTTCACTCAAAATTATTACATTCCAAGAATAATGGCCCAAGTCATTTTTTTTGCCAAAAGTGATTTGATAAATAATAAATAAATAGATATCTTAGCCAAAAAAAGACCTAACCCATTATTTTTCAGAAGGTGACAAATTGTTTTTGATTAAACTCCTGCAGTAATGTTGAGAATTAGAACTACAATAAGACTTAAAAGATTTTGTGAAGTGCTACATAAAGTAAAAGTTAACCACCAAACCAATTTTAACGCATAAATATTCTTAAGTCATGAAGACCATCTGGGAAATAGTCAGCCAGAGGTCGCGTGTGGTCTGATGGGTTTAGATTTAAAGGTTCTGGCTGGTTGAGCCGAACTGCCTAAATCAATTCAAGTTGCCGTTGTGATATTGCGTTCCCATCGGTTGTCACGAATAAAAGCACTTAGACCAGTCGAACATTTGAACCTTTTTGTCTGAAATGTTTGTTTTTCGTATTGTAATTCCGTCCCACCGTGGATCACTGAGAACACACCAGCAGAATCTCAAACTAAACCAGCCTTAATGTCGTTTCATTAGTGCTGGAGTTTTCAGCAGTCCACCACGGTGACCCCATCACAGCAGGCTGTCCATTTTGTCATCCGAGGCTTCAGACTACGACGAGTTACTGGGAGCAGTCTGGTGGAGTGTGAACACAGAGCAAGAGAGAGTCTGTCCAATTAGCATTGTGACAGTGAAGACAGTTTGGATGAAATGGGTTTTGAAGTGCAACACCAACAGCCTGCCACTCACCCGACTGTAGACGCCACGCGAAAGGCGAGGCGAGGAGAAATTAGCTCTGAAACATGAGCTGAAGGCGCGATGAGCAGCGAGGAGCGTGTGCCCACCGAACCCCCCGCAGAATACCACGCTCAGGTCTCGGTGACAAGACCGGGGTGTGATGAAAGAGTCGAACTGCAGTGCATGTTGTGAAGGGTTCAAACCAACTGCAACGCCTGTCAACATGTCAGCGTCCAGGGTCATAAATATTTCACAACGCTACATTATTACGAGCCTAGAGAGTGCGGCCGGGGTTGTTTTCACATCAGCGAGCCTCGGCGTGTGAAAGTCTGCAAACACGGGGACCACGTACTGGGTAGCATTTTCACATTATTTTTTTTTTGGATGGGGGGGAGCTCAAGCCTGACTAATTCTGATTCATTTTATCTGATGTCTGGGGCTTTGCTGTGCATGTCCGACTAACACGGCTAAGCAATCGCAACCAGAACTTTCTAACCCAATAAACAAACGATATGCTTAAGTCGACCCAGCAAGGAAAGCAACCACATACGCAATGGCAGTCATGTGAATGTGATGTGATAAATTGTCATAAAGAAGCAGAAGACGATTTATCAAACTATTCGTCTTACGAGAACTCGCTGCCGGAGGCGTTTTCTGGGACGTGTAAGCAGGCTTCAGTCTCATTCTGTCATAAGAGAGACTCCGTCTTAAACGCTTCTGTGCGCAAAAACAATAACATCTACTGTTTAATGCTATTTGATCCAAAGTTGAGCTGTGTGAGGCTAAAAGAGTGAAACAGTTTGTGAATATGGAACATATTTTGACTGATGAGTCATCATTTAAAATGAATTTTTCAAAAAACTCAGGCAAGTCGTACTTATGTAACCTACAAATTTAAAGTTCAAACACACAACCAGAGCGCAGACGTTGTTGTTGTTGTTGTTGTTGTTTTTTATGTCTTTTTTTTCTTTTTCCTCTTTGTCTTCCTTTGCAGACGACGCATATCTTCTCACTGGTCTGAACATAGAAGAGATTTACCCAGAAACGAATAGTTTTATCACCTACGAAGGATCAATGACTATCCCTCCATGCTTTGAAACGGCCACATGGATCCTGATGAACAAGCCGGTGTACCTCACACGCATGCAGGTGAGCCCCAGCCATGGCACCGGCCTGCAGAAAAATCTCGCCTCACGAAAGGGCTGCGTCCAGTTCCCGCCTCTTCCCGGAAAGTAATGCCGTAAAGAGTTCGGTAGCGCTTCTGTAAGCCTCTCTCACTCTGTCTCCGTCTCTGTGCCTGCCTCTGTCTTTCCACCCAGATGCACTCCTTGAGGCTGCTGAGCCAGAACCAGCCGTCTCAGATCTTTCTGAGCATGAGCGACAACGTTCGCCCCGTGCAGCCGCTGAACAACCGCTGCATCCGCACCAACATCAACTTCAGCATGCAGGGCAAGGACTGCCCTAACAACAGGGCTCAGAAGCTTCAGTACCGGGGTACAAACGCCACTTTTACTGGCTTTTGCCACTGCGTTCTCCTGCGTATAGTTGCTTTATCAGGACCTCCTGACTAGTGAAACAGGTTACTTATTTTAACACTTAAGTAAAACATAAAAACCTTTGATCTACTTTGGGTCAAACCAGTGACATCCGCTGATTGAAGGAATGTGCAAAACTAAACTGATAAACAACATCCTACTCATTATGTCCAAAAGTCTATCAAAATTCAGACGTTAACGCTCTCTTTTGTAGTTTTGCAGTCGGTTTTACACCATTTGTCAATGGTCAAACACATAGTTCGGTTGAATTTTGCCCCATTCCTCCTGACAAAATTGGCGTAAGCAACTCTTGTTTGTAGGGCCCTTTGCTTCCAAACACCTTTTCACCACTGCTGACCTTTATTTTCATGAGATTGACATGGGGATCTTAATAGAACTTCTCCAAAATGTTAACTTTGATGACCTTAAGTAGCCACTTTGCAGCTAAATTGGCTTCATGGAAGACCATGTTTTGCCGCAAAAGGGTCTCCGAGCTCATGAGATGTTGGCTTGATGTATGAATGTAATGTTCTGTCCTCATCATGATGCCGTCTATATTTTTTCTATGTACTTCAAGTGTTGGGATGTTGTCCCCAGGATGGTCGCTTGTGCTTCTTCTTCCAATGGTGATAAAGACCAAACACTTAGATTTTGGTTTCATTAAACTTTCGGACCAAAAATGACGGTCTTTGTCCCGGAATTCATTTTGAAATGTTAGGCTGAATAAGATGCTTTTGTCTTCTTCTACTGTGAGTAGAGTTTCTCTTTGGCTGATTTAGCAAATATTCCAATGATTATTTTTATTTTATTTTTTTTTTTTATCAGAACATTTGGTTATGACTCAATTGTGGCTTAAAACGGTCTTGTCACTACTCCCTATAACTCTGGACTCTGTAGTTCGGCTTCCAATCTCCTCTTCGCTGTTTCTGGCCGAACATGGAGTTGCTGAATTGTCACTCCTGGAGCGTAAAATGTGTTTAAGGTGAGCGGTAGCCTCGGCGCCTTCTGCTCATTGTGGGGCTTACTGTACCGTGGCTCACCCAAAGCATGACCATTTTTCTCTGCAACTCGTTCCCTCATTCTTCCTCTGTTCTGCACTGTTCGTTCCACCCCCCCCCCCCAAACCTCTCCTCCTGTGCAACAGTTTGTGAGGTAGAAAGCGTGCACGGCGGACGATGCCGTATAGGCGACGCAACATTGCCGAGCTAATTGTTTTTGCAAGTGGAACATTTTCAGGCAACAACTGAGAACTGAAGTCTTTACTTTTAGCTTGAATAAGTGAACGCGTCTTGACGAGTTGAGGAAATTACCAGGCAGGGAACGACGAGACCCACACCTCCGTCTGAGGAACGAACAACAGTACTAGTGTAATGGTCTAAAAAGTGGTCTAAAAAGTCTGAAAAAGTTTGAAATTTGATTTAATTAATTTTTCTGGGTAGGAATAAAAAAGCAGATAGGAGTATCCTCTCGTTCTGTTGTTGCTCTTTTCCCTTCTTCTTCTTTTATGCCTCGCTCCTTTATGTCCTGATTTTTGTCTTTGTGCTCTTACTCTTTCTATTCATGTACCTTGCATTCCCTCTGTCTTTGCAATCCATGCATCCTACCTCTCTGTCTTAACTATTGTTTCTTTCCTTCTTCCCTTCCTTCCGTCCTTTTAACGCACGCCTCTCTGGGAAAACAAAGTGGACATGTTCCAGACATGGTTCAAAAGACCAATGTGCTTTGATCAAAACGTTCGAGGGGAAATCAGGCTAAAACACTGCCGCTTGGCTGAATCTGCTCGAAATGTAAAACAAAACCATGAAGACGATGAAAGAATTGAAAAACTGTCATTTGAACGGATCAAAGACGAGCCAAAATGGCAAAGACGAAGCCAATGAGCCACACGCAAAGGTGATCAAAGCAGGCTTTACTGTTACCGGTGGGCACTGTAACAATTCAAATGCACCTAATGTCAGGAAGAAGCCCCCGTGGAACGCCTCAGGTTGAATAGAGCATGTGCCTGGTGGCTCGGGTATGGTGCGATAGCTTCGTCTCTCAAATGCGGAGCTTGTTTACGCCACATTACCTGAAAAGGTCATGTTGCCGACTGCTGAAGTGAAAATAAGTGAACTCTAAGCACAATTAAGAGAGTGCAACACATGGGAGGAGGCCAGCAAGACTGCGAATGAATAAACAACGGAAAACTTGTGGAATGGCAACATATGAAGGAAAAAAAAGCAAGAAATTCAGAGAAATTGTTGGATGTCAGAAGTTGGTGGACTCCACACCAAGATGCGAATCAGCTCTTAGTATTAGTGGTGACACCACAAAATATCTAAGCGATTCACAAGTACCTTACTACTTAAAACTTCATGCAGAACATGTTGATTTTTGTACAGAAAAATTCTGACAGTATACAGGCTTTTTTTGAAAATGTTCACATGCTTTTCTTCTTTCTCTCCGAGTTAAGGACAAAACTTCTCCTTATGCCATGATGCGCCGTAGATAAATCTGCTCTTGGGATTTCGAGCATTAGTTGTGTTTTTGTACACACTAATATCCGCTGCACACATCACAGCGTGTGAAGCGTCCGACTGGGCCCGTGTGTAACGAACCGCATCTGTATTGTGAGCAAGAGGAAAGCCTGGTGGCATAAAAAAAAAAAAAAAAGGCACTTTGATGACACTTTACTGACAAATGTGGTTAGTTGTGAGTGAACAGTTTGAATAGTTATTTTATGTGTATTTTAAGCTTCTGATTATGTTGCAATAGCCGTTGTCTTATGTGCCAGTTCCCGTTTCATTAAGGCCGGAGTTTTCCTCACCTCTGCTGGCCCTGATCCGGCCGTTAAGGTTTCCACAAAGGCTGGCACTGGAAAAAATAACAGTCCCCTCCTTAACTCCACCTCCAGCCCAGCAGCAGTCAACACACACATTTGCATTCACTCCACTCACTCGGGCAACATCCGTCTGAAACAGAGCGCCGCGGCTAAAGATGAAATATGGCCGGCGCACAGAGGAGGAGGGGGAATAACGGCGGAGAACAGCTGAGCTGTGGAACATGGTGCAAACTTTCACAGCTATTTTTTTTTTGCTTTCAACGTACAAATCATTATTCATGCTGCCTCCCCAACCCCCCTTCCCTCCCCGCTCTCTCTCTCTCTCTCTCTCTCTCTCTCTCTCTCTCTCTCTCTCTCGCAGTGAATGAGTGGTTGCTAAAGTAGGCGCCTCCCTTCCTCCACCCCTACGGATGAGCGAGGACAAGAAACGGATGTCGGAGATGGAGAGTGGGAACGAGGCGGGACGTCGGAATGTGGACTCGGTCTAAAGGCTTCATCTCATCTGAGAATCTTTCATGACATTGTACAAAGAAAGAAACTGATCACTTTTCTTTTTCTTGAATGAGAGAACTTGCAAAACAAAAAGACTCTTCTTTTTCATACATTGAGAACTGTTATAGCCCTCAATCTAACACGTCCTTTCTCCTCCCCGCACCCCTACACTGTATGACTACATCTATATGAACATTTTGATACAGATGTTTTTCTTTCTGTTTTGGGGGAGGGGGCGATGAAAATAGAAGACACTTAAAGTAAAAAAAATAAATCAATAAATAAACTAAAATGATTTGATAGCCTCCCAGCCAACAGGACAACCTCGGGACATCATAGCCTTTGTACATAAAAAAAAACAAACAAACAAACAAAAAAAAAGATGCTGCCATCAGTGGTACCATCGAACGACAAAACCCACCGGTCAGCGCTAAGCAGTCAACGGGGCTCAACACGAACATTTCATCACGGTCACCCGTGCGGGGCATGTAATCAGCAGAAAGCGACGAAGACGACACAGCCTTACTTAGTCATTTCTTCTTTTTTTTTTTTTTTTTTTTGTCTTTTTTCCTTGTCTCCCAAAAACTGAGTCATGCTACGGGAAACGAGCAATCCGGCGCCCGGCTCGGAGCGTCCCGGGCCTCGTGTGTACATATTACTACTATTATCGATACCGACGATGTAAAGAAAATGTGACGAATTACAAAATAAAATCTGAAAAAAAGAAAAAAAACAAAAAAAAAGAGAGAGAGAGAGAGATATAAAGATTTGAAGTGGGGGTAAAAAAAAAAAAAAAAAAAAAAAAAAGGATACAAAAGTTAAGAATTTTAAACAGCTTGGCGCACTTTGAATTCTCGAGGGGTTCTCGGTGTGAGCTGATGCCTTTTTTTTTCTGTTTTCTTGTTTACAATGGTCATACACTGTGTTTGAGTAATGTTATCGGCCCAATAAATGTGTCTAAAAAGTCCAGTGGAGAATGCTTCAGTCTGTAAAAAACAAAAAAAAAACCCTGATGTCTTGATATCTGCTCCTGACTTTGTGCTGCTCAAATCACACAGAAAACTTAAGACAAATCTACATTAAATATCAGGGGAAGTTCACACATGTACAAGTAATCTCATTTTTCTTTCACTGTAAAAGGGATTTAGTTGCACCCGAACAAAACTGTAATGTTTGTTTTGACATGTTCAAGACATAATCTCCAAACCCCTCCAAAGAGTTACCGGTGGATTCAGGTCTTTTTCAGAATGTAAAGCCCCCTTCGCGATATGTTAGGGTTTCTACAGACTTATTTAGCATGCAGGTAGTTTTTTTTTGTTTTTTTTTAACTCCCCGTGTTCAGAAAAGAGGAATAATTGATTTCAAATTCCCTCGAGGCCTCTTTAAAATCCCTGAGCTCTTTGGATCCCCGCACGATGTTTACGCTCAGTTTAAAACTCGGGGGGGGAGGGGCCCTGAAGGTTTGAACAAACTGAGCTTCCTCCAAAAGTCTGAGAAACAGATGTTGAAATCAAATGCAGCTCATGTCTGCGTGGGAAACAAAAACCAAAGTGTCCTAATTGATTCGTCAGTACAAAATGCATTTTTTTTTTTTTTTTTTTTTTTTTTTTGCATTTTTGAAGACATTTTTTTTTAAAGGGTGCTTGCTTGCGTTTCCATTGGTTGTTGCATCAGTTTTATGTCATTATTAAAATGCGTCCCGCACATGCGAATGCTGAAATGTGTTTGGGAAACAGACAGGCTGTGACAGTGACGGTGGCACTGTCTGACATGAACGTGTACTAAATGTGTTCGTATGTCAATATTCCGCCTTCGGAGGCCCGAAGACGGTGCGTCTGGGGCGGCACCACGGGGTTGCTGCAAAAAGCGCGGATGCGGTTTTTACAGTCTTTCTTTCTCTCTTTCTTTTTAACTGCCGCGCGCACAGCTAGAGCTTATCAGACGCGTACAGTGGAGGCTCTGTCGGAGTTACAGTGACATGTCAGACTCTTTCAGGTCACATCGGCGGGCGGCGGGGGGGGGGGGGGGGGGGGGGGGGGGGCAGGAGGAGGAAAGAGTCTCCACGCACCAAATGGTGCAGGTCTGGTCTGTGGCAACAGTCGTCAGGGAGGGAGCTGGAGAAAACCTTTTTTAGTCTGAAGATGTAAAACGGCACTATGTGGATCGCAGCGGCTCCATCGGCTGTTCAGAAATCTTCACTTTCCTCGATATTTTTGCTCCAGTTTCTTAAAACCGATCTGCTTTTATGGGAAATTTCACACAGAATGGCCTGTAACAGCAACTGGAGAAAACCTCCACGCGCACAGAGGAAGAGTTCTGCAAAGAGATCTGGATGTGGGAGGAAAACCTCAGACCTTTTTGCTGTGGACCGACGACAAAAATAATCCACACTGCCTTGCAGTTCTGTACTGAAAACAATGCAACAGAAAAGACTACGTAAAGGGACTGCGACATTTCTATAGACGGTACGATAACACAGCTGCTTTACCAAGTTTGTCGTGAACATGACATAACGCCTGTTATGAACGTGAAGGAGTCTTCGTGAATGTTTGGCTGTTGTCATGCAGTGTCATTCTTCAAAGAATGACACCTTTAATTCAAAGTTGAACTAAGAGTTGCGTTAAAAGTGTCAACTTTGCATCATTTAGAAGACGATGTCGCTTTCACAGCAAGGTTGTGCTAAAACTCGCATTAAAAGTCCACTAAAGGTGTCAGCTTTGCGTCGTCATTATTTTCAAAATGACACTCAGTGTCAACAGTCATAGACATTCATAAAACATTTGAGTTTTATTCATCTAGCTTGTCTCATGATGAGCACTTCGCCTTCCTCTGATATATCCCGACTCTTTGTAGTCGTTGTGTAAATAAAGCACACTGCTTCTGGGTTCAGGTATGAAAACATGTTTCTTACAAAGTCTTAAAAAGAAGCCTGTGTGAATCAGATTAACTGCAGAGCATTCATTCACACCGAGACTATTTGTCCGAGATTGTTCAAAAACGCAGCACAATGCGTCCTGTGACAATGTTCCTCATAGGACGTCTTTAAGGAAGACTGAGTTCATGTTGTCTCTCCATAATCGTGGAGGAAATTGACACGATTCCGTTTTCACAGCTCCTAAACCTAAACAAAAAAAAAGCTCCTGCCCTCGGTTACAAACACTGGCATCGCATATCGACATCATGCAAGATCACTGTTTACTTCTAATTCAGTCGCATTGAAGAATTTGATCTGTTTAGGTCCAAGGTATTCCAAAAGGAGTTACTGTGTTACTACATATCTTGTGTGTGAGGAGTTTACTATCAGACATTCATTCACTTCTCAGTGAATCGCTAATTTTTGTGAAGGTCTTCTAGTGAAAATGTCGCCACACTGTGGTTTGATCATCTCCAGATTATTTGCAATTGTTTAAAAAAAAAAAAAAAAAAAAATTGTTGCTACGTAGAAGAAACAACCGCTATCCGAAGGTTACTGCTAACGTGTACATTCCTTTCTCTTTTTTTCGGTTTATTTTTTTTGTTTTTTTTGTTAACACACAACTGACTGTTCAAGCATGTGTCACTTATATTTTCAAAGGATGTTGCACCGCCTGGCTTCGACTCGCGATTCTTTCAATCAGAATTTACAAATCTGGAGAACGTTCATCAATCAACTAAAGCTAAATCCCAGACTGCTCCTGTACACACAGTACTGACTGTTCAATCATAAACAACTTGCTTGTACGTTTGACAGTGTTTATCTCATTAAATTGCGTCTTCTTTTTTTTTATTATTATTATTATTATTTCATGATTTATTTTTCCATTGCAAGATGACTGTGAAATGCTGTGTGCGCTGCCACAGATCACACAAGAATATAGAAACTGACGTTCACGTTAGCCGGTGTTATGGATAAATTCTCCACCAATTTCCACTCCGTTATGAAAAGCCCGGTCAGTTTTGTCCTTTAACAGAGCAAGGATTGTAGCACCAGGACAGAAATGTGCTTTTTAGTAAATTCTCTCATTTTGCACCTGACATTAAATGTCCTCCGTAGCCTGGGGTGTTACCAGGAAACATTTTTTTGTTTGTTTGTTTGCTGAAGGCAAATTTCTGAAACTTTTCTGAAAAATCTGGAAAATGGACAATATACTTATTCAAATATTTAAGAAGAATAGATCATCAAAGGTCAAAGAGTTTGGCTTTTCACGGCGACGCTGTGAACTGAACAATATCGAAAATCCTAGGGTTACATCTCAAGATGGAAAGCACCGAATGACTCCGAAGTCTTTGACTGGGATTTAATTCCGGATCCCGCAGGGAGGATTGTGTTTAATTCAATTTAGTTTAAAATTGCTTTGCCAAAATCCCAAAGGGAAACGGATTGTTGCAGCTACTCGATCTGACCAAGTTTCTCTCCAGAGTCATTTTATTGGCTGTGGTTAGGAAGATTCCTTTGTTGCTGTGTTGTGTTGAGGAAGATCCAACAAGTCTGTCTGAAAATGCTATAGCAAAAAAGAAAAAAAAAATGCATCATTCAAATGAGGTTTTGTATCATGTTCTTCTTTTGTGAATCATTTCTCTTTTGCACAATCATCTCCAAATGCTCCAGATGAGAATCAGCCATCTTTACCAGGGCGTCAAACCTTTCCAAATGACGACAGCGGAGGTCGAATCATCCAAAACTGACTTCCAGAAATTCTGCAGCATTTTTGTGCAAACACTGAATCCTCCAGGCTTCCCCAGAAACTGCAGTCCTCTTGTTCCAGTGAACGCCAAGCTACTCGCGGTGCTCCACTCCTTTGCTTGCTGAAATAGTCTTTGGTATGTGTCCGTTCCTCCTGAGGTCAACAATCACCTCTTCTGTCCTGTTCCCGTTTAAATTCAGATTGTCATGTCACCAAGTGGTCCACCAGCTCTCCAGACTCGGCCTCTTTTGGATCTCTCGCAGGCACAACAACCGCAGAATCGTGCAAGGATATCTTAAGGTGACCCTAACTTGTGATGGAAGTATGAGGTGCACAGTAAAAATATTACGGTTAGAGTACAGGTAGTTGTGCTGATTGAAGACGATGACCGAGCGGCAGCAGAAATCCTGAAGTCGTGCCGTTGTTTTGCGTGCGTGACAGGAAACCCTTTCGTCAAGGGAAAGTGGGGAGTCTATTGAGCTGCTGGTTGGAAAACGAGGATGCTGAGCTTGTTTGCTAAGTTCATCCTATTGAAAACTGCCTCCGGTTCGTTGGCTCTGTCCAGACTTACATGCTGCTGATTGCCTTTTTTTGCTGAAAGTTTGTGAGCCTCTTCATTCCTGATTACAAACCTCTTCCTTTGTCATGCTGCAGCTTGCTCTCCAGGCTCCACCTCCTTGCTGCCTCTAATCCTGACTTTAAGCTGCTTTTGTACACAACTCAATAACTCCTGTCCTCCTTCCTGAGGGCGCTTCCTTTCCTCGCTTAGCAGTTCTTTCAAGTCGCTGGTGATCGAGCGTTCGTCAACTGGGAAGCAGCTGACTCCTCTGCTGGGGAAAGCGTTATCTGCGCGGACCCTCAGTCAAACGCCGAGTCGTGGCGTTGATGCTATTTCCAGAGCTTATGCCGTTGTGTTACAATTTTTAAAAGGCGGCTTTCACGAAAACAAGACATCGAGGAGAGAAAGAAAATATTCTCTGCTCTACAGAGGAAGTGATGCAAGACCCCTTTTTCTCCCCCTCTGGTGAAGAAACGAATAAAATGTTTAAAATGTTGGAACTCTAAAAAGAGAGAGTGTATGGAATGAGTGAGGGGGTGGTTAGGTTGAAATCTCCAGATGTTGCCGTTGTTGTGTTGCCTATGTAGCCTAGCTACAGCTGAGCTGATGAAATCGCACGCAGAGTGGGCAGTGATGCGGGTCGGATGGCGGAATATGTTAGCGTTGCTAAGACAACACCGGCGGACCTCCTGAGGTAAACGATGTGGGCGAAAACTCACGGCTTACAGTTTGCTATTGAGGCTGCAGAGACAATATCTCGCCGTAAGGGGACTCGGGTTGCGCCACCCGCGGTTGACTAATCCATCCAATTTGCTTTCACGGCGCTTCTCTTCAAATCTCTTTCGGCGTGTAACGTCAGAAAGTTGGGCAGAATGTGCACATCTGCTCTGTAAGTTTTTGTCCAGAATTGTTCCTACACATAATACCCATATGATTAAGCAGGACCTTTCCTAAAACAACAACAACAACAAAAAAAAAAAGAGTATCTGTGAGTCGGAGAACCCGACACTCGTTAGAAATCCTGCCGCTCTGTGCAAAATGAAGGGAAATTGTGTTTCGACTTCAGTCGGGGTTGAAAATTCCACATTTTAAATTTTTTAACTGAACTGAACATTTTCCCAAGATCCTCTCTGTCATCTGTAACAGTTTTGGGGGTATGATAACTCTGAAGTCCGTGTGCCGGTCCAGGTCAACGTAACATGATGTTTCCTTCAGCGTCTCACTTCTGGTTTCATTTCTTTGCGAGGCTCACGCTCGGAGCTGGGCACAAAGTCCCAGGCAGATTTATCGTTCTGTGGTTGCAATTTGTCGAGCAGTGAGCAATCGCGTCTCACAGCAACGAGGCGAACCGCTGTTTTTACCGTAACGCTGTACATTACGTTAGGCCGCACCGCGTGCGTGCGCTGGCGTGTGCGTCGCTTGCTAAACGGTGTGCGACACGTGTTAATGATTTAAATAACTCAGCTGTTACTACTGTTAAACAAGCATGGGACGTTTTTAGAAATAAGTAGTTTGTTAAAAAGAACAGCCGAGGCAGAAATCTCCCATTTTGACGCTCATATTGCATCCACAGTTCCTGAAGTTGACTTGATTGAGCAAAACCATTGTGATTTTTGAAGTAAGCAAATCAAAATGACCCTAAAGCGGTTGGAAGAACCCCAGAATGTTTTTTATTACTTTTATTTATTAATTTTTTTTTTTCTGTTGACCGGTGTTATTGATGTTCAGAGTTTGGTGAAAAAGTCTGAACAACTTTCTTCCACACGCTAGAAGAACAGAAGCTCAGAAACAAGACGGTCAGTCGTAAATTAGAAAATACACGAAAAAGAAACCGGCAATCGGCTCCTTATCACTCTAATTAATGAAATTAGCATATAAATAGATGCGTGACCTTTGCGTTTACTGTCTCGTCGAAAATTATTCATCACAACAACCAAGATCGTGTCGGCTTTATATAAACAACAACAACCAAATACAAAACATAACACTCGGCAAGCCTGCATGCCTTTTCCATGTAATCCCTTCTTTCTGTGTCGCCTTTCTCCTGATAACAGCGTTGCCGTGAAAGACTTCCATAAACACTCCACCGCTTGGTAATGAAGATGTCATGAAATTGCTTTTGATATTGCTGGCGACCTTCTGTTTATCATTTCAATGCACGGAGGAAGAATGGACGTCTATTCATTCTTTCGTCTGCCATGTTAACTGACCCAGCTGGCCGACGGGCATACCCGTATCCACTCTCCCTCCCACACACACACACACACACACACGCGCGCGCGCGCAGAGCAGCATTATTTTCTATATCAGGAGAGAAACAGCATCCATTAGCTGAACGAAACTAATACATTCTCATTAGATCCAGTTGTCCCTGAGGAGCCCATATCGTGGATGTTTGGCTGTCGGTATATTCTGGGCCAGAAGTCATGCTATGCACCGCATCTCTGATTCCCAGCGACACGGGCAAATAAAAACTGTTTTGGCTTTAGTTTGCACCGCTGCACAACGAGCAAAGCATCGCAGGCCTTTTCGTTTGTACTGAGAAAAGAGTCGCAGTCCAACAGTATTCAAGTTGGAGTGAAGATGAATTTCTTGACAAAGGTAGATTTTGGAGTCAGGTGGTTGATACTTGCTGGGGATTTTTTTTTTTTTTTTTGGCATTTGTATTTATATTACAGGAGGAAATATGAATTGATAAAAATCTAGAAATAGTTAACGCACCGGGGGCTTACCAATAGTGAGTTGGAGACATCGTGTACGGAGTATTTCCCTGCAGCGCTGGAGTCCTGGTGGATATGATGAAATAATGTTTTCATTAAAGTCCGGAGACAACTTGTGGAAACGGGATGAACGTACAAATGGACGCAGGGGGAATCGGACATATAATGGTGGAAGCCGAGCAAGGAGCGAGAGAAGGAGAGGTGTTTCAGTACGGCGAGAGCGGAACGCTGGGGCTGGTTCACCAACAGGTGGAGGAGGCAGAGAGAGAGAGACTGGCCTAAAACTGGAAACGTTCACACGTTTCACTTACCGAGTCCTCGATTTCTGGACTCGTCAGCTCAAGTCTGGAATATGGCAAGGCGTGGATAAAGTTCTTCGTAAGCTACAAGATGAGGTGTGTTTTTGGTGATACACTTTTGCAGCACCTCAGCAAGTTACAAACATGAATTGTTTCAGGGTCGCCGTTCGAGCCGCATGAAGATCGGCCGTATGAACATCGGGTTACAAACGTTAAAGGGGCAGTATCACACGTTTTCCAGGCACTGGTGCAATTTATTCATCACAATCATCTAACTGTTCACCGCAGTTATAAAAAATACTGCATATGTCAAATATGACGTTTTACAAAAAAAACAAACTTTGTAATTTAGCGCCTTGAAATTGGGCCTCTGTCTCTTTAAAATTCCTTCTGTTTCTGAAACTCCACCGTCAGGAGGTCATCACAACAGCGCTCCTCTATTAAACCCTAAACATTTTAACCAGTGTTGCACGAAAGGCGGCTCGTATAATGAGCTCGGCAGATGCTCGTTATACGAGCAGCAATTAGGTGTTTGTTAATTGCTGCTGGCTAGTCTGAAGGAGCCCAGTGGGGGAGTCTGCTCTTCGAGGAGGAAGTCTGTCCTCAAGGTGGCGCCAGGTCCGTCCACGCGTTTTGCACAGCGGAATGGTTGCCACGGGAGATTAAAGGATTTCCCAAACATGGATGAAAGAGTGAAGGCGGCACTGCAGGTATCCTTTTGATGAGGAAATAACATTATAACATGATGTAAAGCTCAAAAAAGTCAATTTTACAAAACACTGCCCCTTTAAATGTTTCTGACCTGGACTACTTCCAATGTTCAGAAACTGTACGGAATTATCTGAAATAGGATTTCTAGGCTTAAATGATTTTTTTTAAAGCATTGCTCTGTCCACCAGCAGCATTTCTAGAGTCCAAATATGATGCTCAGTTTTTTTTTTTCTTTTTTGTCTTCTCTTGTTTTAAATCAGCAGGACTCAACTGCTCTGCCCCTCTGTCTTCCAGTCCTCATTAAATTTCTCCAGTCCAGGTCGGGCTGCCTCCTCCTGTAGCCCTGACATGGAGATAAATAACGCCCAGAAGTAAATGTGAGCAAACTCTCACATGGTCCGTTTTTGTGTGTGTGCGTGTGTGCGTGTGTGTGTGTGTGTGTGCTCTTTGATCCATGCCCTGTTACATTACACATCTGTAATGAAAAGATAGCAGAGAGGAGAGGTGGAGAAAGGGTGTTCTTTGTTGTTTTGTTTTGTTTTAAAGGCCCGTGAACGCCCAAGGTCATGGAGGCCATTATTATTTTCTCTTTTTTTTTTTTTCTGCCTGATCTAAAAGATGGCGGGATTCAGCCAGAGCCAGAGGACGGATAATAAATAGGCCAGATGATTCAATGGGCCCAGCCACCCACTCCACTCCAGCCCAGCCTGGCGCCACCACTTCTCTCCAAATAATCAGTCCTCTACCCTCATGACTCGGCCGTAGATCTCCGCGGACCCGCCCGCTGTCTGGCCCCCGCCAAAAGGAATGGATGCTATGAGCTGTGCATAAATTGCGGCTCTCACGTTTTCAGGGGGGACATTTAATGATATTACATTAATAAGAGCGTAATAAGGCAGAGGCACACCGGGAGCGCGGGCAGAGCAGGAACAGCTGCCGGGCCCAAAATCAAAAAATTGTGAAGTCGGCGCGTCGACCCGGGAGACGCACCTGAGCAGATGTGCGGCCAGCGCAGAGGGGCCTTCAATCAGCCCGGCTGCAGGAGAGTCAAGCTTCTCCCCTCGACTCAGGCAGAGGAACACTTAAGGCGGCACATTTGGAGATGAAGTAGCAGGATATCGACTGCGGTTACATTTCTTTCTCTCCCTCTCTCTCTCTCTCTCTTTAGGCGAAAAGCGAATCTGTTTTGCAGGATTGATTAAACAGTCACATCCAGGGCAGCTTGAACTTGGATGCTGAAACAGGAAAGAACATTTGTTTCCCCTCTATTGTCTCTGTGCACACATCCAGTGCTTCTCTTCTTTTTTTTTCTTTTTAACCAAAGCTAAACTATTAATAAAGCTGCTGCCATTCACTTCTTTTTTTGGGGGGGAGGAGGGGATTCTGTTTTGAGGCAAAGGAAAAACTCTCAGGGCTTTAGTAAAAATCACAAAGGTTGCTCTTCTTAACACCCTAAACGTCCAAAGTAAAAAACAAAAAAAAAAAGAAGGTTACATCCGTTACCAGTGTGCGCTAAAAAGCTTTCATTGGCAGCTCTCTCCTCTCGATCGATGGAGCATATCAGCAAAACACATCAACGGAAGATTAATGCAAGAGCGGGCCTGAAACACGAAGCCCAGATTCAGCTGACACGAGACTTCTGGGATGCTTAAATGCCTCAGACGTCGCAACAAATGTATGTTTGGCTTTTTTTTTTTTTTTTCTTTTTTTTTTTTTTACGAGCTCTCCCGCGTCGGAGACGAAAACCTGAATACGATCTGTTCTGGTACCAGGAGTTTACCCAACGTTGCAGAGCTCTTGCTACGCTTTCAACTTTTGCTTCCTGTGTGGCCTGACGGTAACGATAAAAGTCAGAGTGCTGACTCAACCCCAGCTCAGGATCATGAAATAAAGGCCAGAGAGCTCAACGCTTCTCCATTCTCAAAAAACAAAAAAAAAAAAAAAAACTTTGCAGTAACGACCTGCGGCCTCGTCTGCCAGCAGGAATTTAACGCTGGAAACTGGAAATAAAATTATAAACCACGTTTCGGGGAGCGAGGAAGAACTTGTCTCCCAGGACCGAGATGTTTTCACACCTCAGTCGTCTGACTACGTTCCAACACGTAACGCTGATGTCACAATTTCTTCTAATTGTCCACACAGTTCGTGTACGGAACCATCTACAAATACGCTGTGATATATGGCGCCGTTGAATTAATTCGTTCCGCTCGCTCAAATTGCTTCCGCACACAGCCCTTTCGAAATAAAACGTACAAACGAGACGCTTTCAAACCATTCAGAATTCGTCTCGCCGTTTCGTGTGGATGGATGAGCCGCGCAGCGTAATTAAAATCCAATCAATCGCATCTCTGAGGATCCCCGAACCAGAGAAGGCCGCGTGAGCCACGGCAAACACGCGTCGGCGTCATCAATGGTTCTAATTAATTTTTGGGCACTGGCTGCGTGTTAGAAGCCGTTACCCTTGAAGGCATCGTGTCCTCTCTTTATGTTCCTAATGACACAGAATGCAGGGCTACAGAGGCGTCACACGTCGCAATTAGTTTGTGCCGTGAAGGCAGGTGATGAATTGTCTTCATTACAATGGTAGATGGGTTGTAGCCGAATGTAATGCTGTAAAAAAAAAAAAAAAAAAAAAAAAAAAAACACAATAAGTCAAAGATTTTCAAAAAGTGGGATTCAGGTTAGGATTATAATCAGCCTGTTCCTCGTGCTTGAATTTCCCTAAGGCCGACATGAAATTATTCAACGGAACAGCAGGGAAAAGTGGATCCTGCTGTCAATGGTCATTTTTCAAAGGCCTCACAGCTTCAGGCTCTTTTTTTTTTTTGGCCCCAAAAAGAAGAGGGATGGCGAGGTCCTGGTTATTGTGCCTCAGCGAAGCCAATCCGTGAAAATAAACTTCTGGTTTGATGCTCTTGTCTGTGTTTTCCTATGTCTTTGTGCATTCTCTCTGTTCATTATTCGTTAATGTCTTCTTAACACCAATATTTAAGGACTTTATCTTCTGCCACTTCTTCTTCTTCTTCTTCTTTACTCCCAGTGTTCCTGGTTCTCCAGTGTATTTTTTCTGTACGTTTTTTTTTGCCTTCTTGTTGTTTTTGTTCTGTTTGTTCTGCCTGATGTCTGCATCTGCGTTACGGCTCCTTTCATGCGACTCACTGAGCTTTGTTCATATGTTTTCATTTCACTACCCTTTCCTTTTTAGGTCACTTTTGCTTATTTTACAAAACAAGACCGCCCTCCCGTAACATTTGTGTGTGTTGTGTCTAACGGTCCGCTCCTCGTCTCCGCAGTTATCAGATGTTGCAGTTTTCAAATTTCTCGAGCAACGCTTGCTGGACCTTTTCGCCACCTGCTGCCTCTTTCTAATTCCTTGGTTTCCTTATTCCAGTGCCAGACTCTTGCTCCAAGTCAGAGCTGGCTTCGCCTCTTGGACCCCGTCCCCAACATATTTTTGGACGTCCCGCCTGGCACCGCCTCCGAGAAAAAGATCTCCTTCACGACCGCAAGCCGTGACAATGTCCCGGTGCGAACGCACAGGTGAAACCAGACGCGTATGTTTCAGTGGAGACTGACTCGCGGCAGAGTGACGGCGCCTAACTTAAGCACAAATTAACAGTCGGCGCTTTGACCTCGAGGCTCTGTGCGCCGCACGCGACGGGTTCTGGAGCTAGACGGGGCGGCGGCGAGCCCTTTTTTCTCCCCCCCCCCCCTCTGCCTTTTTCACACACATCCCAACGAAGAGATAAAAGCCTCCCGAAAGCAGCCAATAACACAAGTGCGAGCCATAAATCTCCAGCAATCTGTGCGGCTGCTTTAACTGGTCAGCGACACTCGCTGACCAAAGGTATAAGGGTTCCTGAGGGCCAGTGAAACATGAAGGACTGATCGCTGCATCATGACCCTGCTGCTTGCTTTGACTTGGGTTTTATTGGCCAACAGATGGGCTGCCCTCTCTCCAGTGTGACCCTCAAACGGGTAGAAAACGTTTGCTCGTCTGTGTGCCGTGCAACCTCTGCAGAACAGCAGGGCGGTTAAGAGCGACCAAGTTTCAGTCTGTCCCAGGGGACCCGTTGGACGCCTGGATGTGTTTATTCACCTCAGCGATTCTTAAGTGTAAGACTTCTCAGCCTGCATCAAATTAGACTAATAATAATGTACAGGACGAATTCGATCTGCAGGATGAATTCTTGACCCCGCCGATCAATCTTTGTCGTAAATACTGTAAAAGGAAAAGGGAGACGGCTGCTTTGTTTGTCAGGATGAGAACTTCTTTGCCATCTGTAGAGGGGAAAAATCAATATTAATCAACGAAATCAAAAATTCATTGATCACGCTAACCATCCCGAGTATCTGAGTATCAATCCTTTTTTTTCTCGATTGATTTAACACAACATGCCACGGGAAACTGAAGACAGGATTTTTGTTACCACACAGGACACCAAGCGCCTCAGCTTGCATCCCATCGTGCATTCCACAAATATGCACCACTTCTGCGGGGAAAAATAAATAAATAATGCAACTTAAATGTCACATCAGTGACCGAATAATTACATTATATCAGTATGAAAAACTACTCAGTGTCATCAGCAAATCAAGCAACCACGTTAGGCAGCAGCTTGTTTAAGAAAAGCAACAAATAACTGCAAATATGGCTGAAGCAAGGTGAGCTTATCCTACTTTACACTTTTATATGTAAATATTAGTCATTTAAAATACATTTTAACTTGAAAGCCTATAAATTGTTGGAAAGCTACCAGAAACAAACAAACAAAAAAAGAAAGCAGTTTGCTTAAAACTGTAAAACTGACAGCTGATGGGTTGATTTTTTTTTTCTTTGTTTCATTTTTTGTTCATGGACCAAGGAATTATTTACGAGCAGTTTAAATTTCAGAAATAAACTTTCACAGACATGAACTGCATGTCTTATCTGTAGATTTAGACATTGGCCTAGCCAAAGCATTGGAATGGAGACGCCAGCAAAAACAAGAACCCTTTAATGAAACAGGAAAGCAAGCACAGCTTGACATCAGCGCCGACAAACTCGTAGCTCTTTTAACGATCGGAGATGGTGACCGGCTAAGGATGAAATGTTTAATCTTAACTCTTCACAACGGCTCATGAACTCCATGTTGCGTCGTCGTTGTTTTGGTAGCGTTTGTCCGATCATCGATCAGTTGTGTTCATGTCCTGTGACATGCGGACAGGAGGTTTCGCTGGTGTGGTAAACATTTTAATCGGTTACGGATGAGTCACAAACGCGAGTAGGTCCTCCGCTCCCGTCTGTGTTCTTCGTAGGAAGTACATTACATTACCATCCATCATGTCTAATGGATAATCAAAATAACATCCCGGTCAAAATCGTGGCGTATGAAGATGGAGTGCTGTTACTGAACTAAGACGTCGATATTGCTGGAAGTAGATGAGTTCGGAAATCACAGTAGATTATTGTTGCTTAAATAGACTTTTTTTTATTATTATCATTATTATTTTTAAAATCCATTGTTCTGAGAAATCCTGTCTGGAAACTCAGGCATCTCGTATTGCTTCACAGAACTTGCAACTCCTGCCGTTTATTTCACTTGAAAAAACAATGATGTTGACTATTTCAAGAACTTGTTTGTTTCTGACAAATTCTTCGTCAACGTCTCCGATGACATAGTTCAACATCACATACGCATTTACATATAACAGTTTGACATGTGAAATGCTTTTTGTTTGACTCTGACTGTAACACCAGCAATAATTTGCATTTTGTTGTCGCTTTTTGTTGCAAATTAGTCACAGCCGGCTGACAGTAAATGGAAACCTTCTGAGGTGAAATAGTCCTACGTTTGTGTGGCGAAAAAATAAATCTTTTTTGACTCGGCGTGTCTTTAAACACTTCCACTAATGAATGCAGGAGCAGCCTGCCTAATAATTGCATCATCAAATTTTCTGATGATCCGCTGTTTTTTTTTTTTTTTCCCCCCCTTCATTGCGGCATAAGGATGAACGCTCCCCAGTGTACTTTTAAGGAGATTGATGATGAACCGTGGTGCGACAGTGTACATTTAATTTTTAATGTTATAAAGGGTCAGGCTGGATTTCGCGATATTTCAGTCCATTTCTGCGTCATTACTGGTATCAAAGATTTTTAATATCCTGAGAAACTGGGGCTCCACTGACTTTCTCTGAAGATATATATAAAATACATACCTATTTTTAATAAATGCACACACAAAAAAAACTCACGTGTTTTAAAATATTGTCACTGACGGGTATTTGTTTGTAAAATTTTAAGAAATCAATTTGACACAACGTTAAATAAGGCTGTAACAAAATTACAACACAGCTCAATCTGCCTTTTTTTTTTTTGCTATATTTATTAGTCTCTTTTAGATACAAAATGCTAATCTTACACACCTTGAAACTGTTCAAGACGTCAGGATAATAGAACAGTAGTAGTCGGTGTTTGCAGTCTCCAGCTTCCAGCACAAAGAAATGTCTGACACACCTCCGGAAAGAGAAATTACGTGATAGAAAAATTGGGCAGCATGATAAATCAATAAAATAGCGTTTGGCTACTGTCCAGGGTTTCTGGCTGCATGTTCCAAACAAACATGGAAAAACAGTTCATGTATATACAGTAGCTGCAAGGCGGCTGTGGTACCGTTGGTCCAAAGTCTTTCAGTCCTTTGGAGTTTAACATACGCTGACAAATTTGTGTTTTATTTGTACGAAACGTTTGTTTTCGCCTCCATTTTTCACGTTGGAAAATTGTGCACTTTGCATCGCTTGAGATCTGAAAGTATTGCATCTTTATCGTTACTTTGAACATGTCTCGTTTTTTGCAAATTAATACGAAATTTTTGCATGGAATTTCTGAAAATTGTTCACAGAACAAAAGAACAAAGTGGTTCACGCTAAAAGACTGTTAGCTGTCAAACTGTTCATCTAAAGTCAGTTGTGACAAATAAATAAGAACAGAAACTTACAAACTAGACATTTTACATAAAAAGCAGTAAACAGAGCACAGTCGGAAGCAGGGCCAATGGTCAAAACTTCTGATGTCAATTAACAGAAACATTTTCAAACGATGCTATTATTCATGGAGGATCCATAGTTTAAAGCCATTTGAAGTCGTTGTCTACCTCTAATCTCTGTGACAGCGACTAGCAGGTTTTGCTAGACAAAATCCTAACTAGTTTTTGGCGAGCAAAAACTAGCCGCTTTAAACAGCAATGATTCATTGACGTAACCTTAAATTTAAGCAGCTTACCTTTTAAATCTTTGATTTGAACACATATGTAAAGGGAAATATATCTGTATATTAGTTCCTCAGTTGACAGTATGTCTTAAACCGAATAAATAATTGAGCTTTATGCTGATAATACTGACATCGAACAACCACCAGCATAATAATATTGTTGTAACATATATATAAGTATATATATATATATATATATATATATATATATATATATATATTCTCTTTTTTAAACTCCTCTTCCTCTGTTCTTCTTCATGAAATCCAATTAACAGGAGGAGGGAGCTCTGTGGCTCCACACTGCATCAATTATTCATTGTGGGCTTTTTTTTTTTCTTTTTTTTCTTTTTTTTTTTTTCCACAGCAGATTCCTGGGAGTTACTGTGAATATTAAAGACCTGGGAGATGCCGACAGACCAGATGTGTTACATCGCTCTCATCTGATGGATCTCTCAGGGATTCAACCAGTTCTCTTTCCCCCTTCGCTTCGCTCTCCGAGTCGCCAACCTCTGCCAAGCAGCTGTACGCCCCGATATTTCGCCCGGTTCTGCTGCGATAAACTGCCGGGGCTGAGAGGCAACTTCAGACTTGCAAATTGCATGCTGATTCCTCCGACTGGGAGGTGTGTTTACATCGTTGTCTCCATATGTATTTTGTAAGCTGTGAGAGAAAAAGTACAAAAAAAAAAAATAGAAACGGGTTTCACAACAAGGCGTGGCATATTTAAAGGGAATATTGTTGAGTTTTCTTTGGGAATCCATGTTTATTTCATATCCCATGGTGGTGAGGGTCAATTATTCTGCAGGTCTTTTTTGTGGTTTAACTTTTCTAGATGACAATTTGCACCTCTAAAGTCATTGTTGTTCAACTATGCCAAACTATGGGTTGCACTAAAGTAATTTCATGAATTATTTGCTGTATGACGAACATTAAAAAGGCCAGTGAATTATGTAGCCGCCTGCTGCGGCTAACAGCTGTGACTGTGGCCTGACCCTGTGCTGCCCCCAAACACCAGTGGGAGGTGAGGATGAAACGTTGGAAATGAATTAAAGGTTCCACCAGCTTCCCCCGAGTTAGATATTTCTAGATCACCAGTTAGTCTTTTGGGTTTACAAACTCTGGCCATCAGTTTATCCGACATTTGGATTTAGACGTTGATTGATCGGTTAGACATATAAAACCCGCTATTTGTCCCACCAGGAACCACAAACATCTTATTGAGATTTAATCGATGGACACAAATCAATTACAAAGGCAAAGGATCTCTTATGGAAGAGAATCAGCTCCCAGCTGCCGACGGGGTTTGACAAAATCCACAATGATAAGACGAATAAAGGGAGAAAATAAATTCAGTACGTCGGATGTGATGTCATCCAGGATATGTGGGGGGTTTATTCACCTCGGACCACTTGTCGTGTCCAGAGTGAGTCCAGGGAGTAAGAGCTCATTGGTATTTGGAGATGCCGATCCATATTCCGCTATTGGTGCCCGTGTAAGAACCCGTATTTTATAGGTTAAACAGATACAGAGTAGCGGATGGTAGGCGTGAACTCAGCGGTAAGTTACCATCAGTTGTCACTGATAAGTCATTTTCAGGTCAATTCAGACTGTTGGTTCTAATTTCAGCTTGCAGGGAGCGTGTTGTTTTCATAATGAGGCGCACAGCTGATGGCCTGGAGGCCTAGATAAGGCTGCTGGCTGGTAGAACGTCTCCATACAAAGAGATTCGTTTATAAAATTAGAGCGCCACAGTTTCAGTAACTTCCTCTCATTATTTTGCGGCCTTGCTTGTCACCAGAGATTGCGCCACACTTCTGAAACTGACAACCCTCGTACTGTTGGCATGGTTACGAGGATAATTCGCGGGGTGTTTCAACAAGCTTTGGTGAGCGTAGCAACGGCAGAGGGTTTTCCTGTGATTTGGACTGGAAATACCTTGATCCTTACTAACGTTCATTGAGAGGCTGTTCTGCTCGCCGCCAGCTCAAATCAAATGTGTGTGTGACACCGAAAGAGATTGTGTTTGTCGATTGTCAACTAGGAGAACCTCCCATCACTCAATCGAGCAAGTAATCTTTTATCTATCAGCTGTTAGACGGACATCTGGACTCTGTTACTCTGCGGAGCAGGAACTGGATCAGAACATAATATTTCTAGTGTAAAATAAGATAATCAGCTAAATAGGGTTTTTTCTTTTCTTTTTTTGCATTCCATCCTTGAATGCAAAAAAAATCTGACAATCATCAATCGACCATGTGAGTTCAGTCACTGGACCTTTGTTTGCTTTTTAGCCCGTCTATTATTCTTGTCAGTAGAAATCGCTTTTATTCTGTGTTTCGTCCTTCGATTTGTGTCAGTCTAGTTTATTAGTTACATTTCCATGATGAATCAATGCCTTTATTCGAGCATAATGGCATTGATTCAATTCAGTGTTTCCCCATTGACATCACACCTGACAGAAAATGAATACTATCACTGAATGTTTAAGTGTATAATAATTGGTTGTTGAGCTGAAAAGGAAAATAATTAGCACACTGCTAAAAAAAAAAAAAAAAAAAAAATCTACCCCAGTTGTTGGTAAAGTACATGAGATTCATTTGTTCATTAACTACATATTAGTATAATTTAATTTAGCGCTGCATCTGAACGAGCGTTTGTTTGATGCTGCGCACCATTTATTTACGTCTCATATTGATTTAGCTTACATTTCAGATGTAACAAACAAACTTGGGAAGTGATTTATTAAAATCTCACTCAACAACAGCATCTACGACTCCAGCACCTCTGGAATTGAGCAAATGATGTTTTGCCTCGTTGAAGTGAAAGGAGCCTTAAAGGGAATGGCTAGCGGCGCGTTTTTTTTTATTTCTTTTTTCCAAAACTGTTCTCAGATCCAAGGTCGAATCCATTTCAAGCTCTGCAAAGTGCAAAGGAAGTGACTTTGTGACTTGAGCATCACTGAATCTGAGGCTGCGTTTGATCCAACACACCAGGTTCCGCACGGCGTACCTCGAGTCGTGCTTCGGTGTGCAGCCCCGGCCAATCATTCCTATCGGTCCCGGTCAATGCAGCAAGTTCAATCGGGACGTATAGTTTCAATTTGAATATGAGATCTGTTCATTCCAGCGCGCCCTGCTTCCATTTATGTCCCACTTCAATGTTTTTTTTTGTTTGTTTTTTTTTTGGTCTTCCTTGCCAAATTACCTGGAAGGCAACGCAGCGTTCGCTCCCACAGAAGAATAAATGAGGATTAAAAACATATATGAAGAAAGATGTACTTAGTCATACTTTTGGCCCACTATTCTTTTTTTTTTTTTTTTTTAATATTCTTTAATATTTTTTTTTTTAATAGTGTACTTTTTAATAGACTCACAACCTCCTATGGTGTCTGTTAATCAGTTGCTCATAATGCAAGAATTCGGGGGCTGGATTTTTTTTTGCCAGATTAATTAATGAAGCAGGAAAACAATTTGTTAGTTCATAAAAGTTGCGCTATGTGTTGCATGAGTTCGACTGATTTTCATTCTGAGTCACTGATGGGAGTAAATGCATGCAGCGCCCTTCCGCTTTAGGGCACGGAGACGTTCCAGCCTGCAGATGCATAAAGACAACGCTGATGAAGCTCAAGATGTTTATCCTTCTGAATGTGTGCGTCTAAATGTGGCTAACTGCACCCCATAGCAACACCAGTTTGTCCTGATTCATGAGTCAGTGGTGCACAACATTAAAAAAAATAAAAAATAAAATAACCAACAAAACAGTCACATGGTTCAGAGAATGTAGGACATGACACTCCTATGTGGTGCACAGCTGGCGCACAGCTGGAACCGGAGTGGGTCCTCCTGCTGAATCAGTCATGGCAAATTCATGACACCGATTTCACTCGAATGTCAAGCGGGCGCTCTTCGTACGGAGTCGGTTCAGACGGGAGTCGCCGCAGGATTTCCTGGCACTTCCAAGGTGGAACCGCTCGTTTGCCAAGGTAACGAGCCGGCGGGATTCGGGCCGAATCGTCCTCCTGCAGATTCGCGCTAAATCATGGCTGGGACTGGGAGCAAGATGGACTCCCAGCAGATGTGCCAGAACTGGCTCACACACTTCCTCCAGTAAATTATCCCGCTTTTTTTTTTTCTTTTTTTTTCTTTTTTAAATTCACTTTGAGCTCAACTGCCTGCAAAGGACATTCCACCTGTCGAGTTGTATGTAAATTCATCCGTATGAAAATAAAAAGGACACAAGCAGGGCCACAAAGGCTGCCAGAAAACATGATTTGGGAACCAAATTCTCCATAATCGCATTGACATAGTGCTCACTGTCACTTAACTTGGCTTAAGTGCCATGAATCTTGCTGCAAAAGCTTATTTCCACTTGTGTTGGAAGTTACATGATTCTAATGAAATGCCAAACCAAGACCGGGGGTCTGTAACGCCACGATATGTAAGAATGTAATGAAATTGGGCTCTAAAATGTCATAAAACCTCATTAAAACTGCATTATGTGAAAATGCAAAATGTCATAAAGTACTTGAGCACATTTTGTTATACTTTGCAATACTTTGTCGCATGATGTAATATTCCTAGTATATTTAAAAAAATTTTCACATTACTAAATGTTGCGATACGCATGAACATCTTGACTAATCTGCAGGTTGAGTCCTCGCCTCAACCTGACAGAACACCTTTGGGATCAAATGGAGCCAGGCGTCCAACATCACTGCCTGACCATTAGAAGACCTCAGAGTTGCGCTGACTCAGGTTCAGCGTTTTGTTTTACACCTCTAGTTCTTCTATAATATCTATTTTCGAAGAATCATGATAGTTGATTCTTCTATATTGACTCATTCTGTGAATTTATTCTTCTGGTTTGCTTTCCTTTTTTGTACTGAGCTATTTACTCATTTTAACATGAGCTTTAGTTCTGTTATCCACAGATCTGCTTCATCCTGACTCATATTTTCTGCAGTGGCCCAATTACTTCCTGCTTTCCGTGGTTCACCTCACAAGTTTTACCCCGTCTAGTCTCTGTAGCTCTCTGCTCTCCCTCTGCTGTTCTTCATTTAATAATTAGTCGCCCTGTTTTCACGCCTTATTGCTTCTGCCATGCTTTGTCGGATTCTGCTGCTGCCAACATCATCTTCTGCTTTCCTTTCTCCCAGTCTGCCAGTTTCGCTGTTGCTCTCCTGTGGATTATTAATTTTTATTTATTAATTGAAGCTGAGGAAAACCTGCCTTCTACTTGCGTTTGAATCCTCGTAACACTTCCATGCAACATCCACACCACGACGTCTCCACTTGTGGACTGCTTACGAGTTTCTTTCGCATAAATAACGGATTATTTCTTTTCTGAAAATTGGAAAAGCTACTCTTTAAATTAAAATATATAAATATGAACAGTGCTGATTTTATTTTATTTTTTTTATATTACTATTTAACAAGAACAGGTGTATTTCAACATGTCACACTTTTGAATTACATCCTGTTGCCATGACTACACTCCCCGCTACCCTCTCGGTATCCTTCTCGGGAGGTGCTGGGACTAATCTCGGAGTGCTGTTTTGACAACGAGCTCTATCACTTTACGATCTGAATTCCATAGAAGGGCAAATTTGCAGCCTCCCTAAAGGAGCAGAGTATTTATTAGTATTGATTATAAAAAGATAAAGAAGCCTATAACAAAACGAGCCGTATAACGTTGCGCGTGCAATGAAATTCCTACAAGGACTTAATCCGTCTCTGCAGAACAGTAGAACTGCTAAACACCCGAGTTTTATTGAGCGGGTTTTATCTTTCAGCGGAGCGCCGTCACGAGTCTCCCAAGCACTCCTTCAGGACGCGCCAGCAGCTGATGATATCCTCTGTAATAAGTCCTATCAAGTCCGATCAGACACTGTAGTTATTATGTATTATGTGGGTCCTCAAACAAACGGCGAATCGAGCGAACAGCAGGGGAATAGTTTGGGCTGAGATGCGTTTGGCAGATAAGGGATCGCTGCAGGGCTAAATCTCCATTAGCTGCCAGCGTCGCCGATGCCTGGATGAAATATGGCGCAGATAAGGTTTCGAGACCCTACCGTCGATAACAAGGTTATCATAACTTGGGTCAACACACATCACAGCTGTGGTAATCTCCAAGGTGTGGCATTGCGATTTCATCGCCCTGCCCTTGGCACAAATAGTTTATGATACGAAGCTCGACTGTACGCAGCAGCAGCCACAAAGGGCTTATCTGAATGTTCCAGTCTCCGCCACTTATCAGTCAAACACCCAGTTTGTCTCTTATGTGTTTCTTCCCGCAGCAGATTTACTGCCAGTCTGGGAAGTGGTTTACAGAATAGTCCAATTTGGCTGAGCTCGAGCTGCCTCAAGAGCCGAATGCAGGGGGGGGGGGAGAGTTGTGTTTTCACATTCTGGCAGAATAATAATGAACACAAACAATGATATTAATAAGCGAACAGTTCCTCAAACACAGCAAAAACTAAACTACTTGAAGGATCCAGAAGAGCATGAAGAACAACAATATTATTATTTTTTTAAATCAAGTGCTATGAGTGAACGTGTAAATATTGGGAGAAAAAAAAACTGAAATTTATCGTACCACGTTTTGCTTTGGAGCAGCTGGTCAAAAAAAAACCGAGCGGTTCGGTTTTAACTCTGTCATCTGTTAAAGTCTGGAGGTCGACTCTGCATCAATGTCAGCAGCAGAGATTAATGTGCCGACTGCACTTCCAGCACGAACGAGAAATAAGGCTCTCACAGTGAGAACGAGGCAGAGAAAAGGAACGCTTGACTAAAGAAAAGCAGGGAGCCCGACCAAAGAATGAGTTTTTCTAAAAAACATGTTTCACATATGAATATTCAATAGACCCATCAGACAAACCTGGGGCAAACATTTAGGACATTTGCAGGACTCTGCACACAGAGGAAGCAATTTAGCAATATTTCTTTTGTGCGTCGGACAGGGAACTGTACGTCTCGGTTGACATGTTTTCTCTCCCATCAACCTTTTACTGACTTCTAAATAATCAGACACGATGGTACAGCTTTCTTCTATCATGTTCCAACACCAAAGTAATATTCTTTGACAACGAAATGTGGTTATGAATCAGAAGAGAGAAGAAAAAAAAAATGGATGTCTTGGCCTTCAGCTGAGCAGGAAACTCTGTAGCCGGCTGTTTTTCATTTCATCTGACTGCAAATATGAACTTCGCTGCAAACAAATCAATGTGTTTGCTTGAGAAGCAATGCCACCGGTGTCAGTGTGCTTCCAAGACGGCCACGACTCGAATTTGATCAAAAAAAAAAAAAAAAAAAAAGGGTCTTAAGCTGTTTGCTTTCGGAGGAGCTTGTGAAGGAGTCCGAGGTCCTTCCCGCGACCCTTCCGACCACAACGCAGCACGCCTCACGCCTCACTTTCTCCTACTCTTCCCAGGCCCAGAAAATATGAAGTTATGAACCAGAGAGTCTTGCGTAATTACTGCAGCGCTTTCCCAAAATCCCCCGGCTTTGTGCTGTTTGAGAAATTTCACCCTTTCGTTCACTTAATGCCCGTGACTCAAAACCCCGACTGTAATTAAATTAATTCCAAAGCAGCTTTTGACCCACGTCGTCATGTCGCTCATGATTTCTAAATGTTTCGCTTTGCGTTTAATTATTTATTTATTTATTTATTTTTCTTAAGAGCCATTTCCGGCAGAATAAAGAGCGAATTACACCAGCAAAAAAAGAAAAACAAAAACAAAAAAAAAGCCACTCATGTTCCGAGTTTTCTCCTGCAGATTTGCTGTATTTCAGAGACCGGCTCCTGTGGCGAAGAACGGTTTCGAATAATGCCGATGTTGTCCGACTTTATCCTCTTGCAAAGTTTTTTTTTTTTTATGCGTCTGAGTTCCGCCATGTTCTTAGCGAGATGAAACGTCTCCAAATGTCAGCATCTCTTCTAAAGAGCCGAGTCCTGCAGAGAGCGCTCACTCCACTGAGCAACAGTTTGTTCATTCATTTTTTTTATTTTTTATTGTATGTGGAACGCTGTGAGAATGGAGTGACGGCGAAGCAGCTTAATATAAATTACATTAAGGAGCAAAAATAAAAACGATTTTCTACTTGCGCCACCTGGAGAAACACGAGCGGAGGACATAAAACTATTACGGATGATCTTGTAAAGATGAAACAGGGCGAAGTGTTGCTCGCCAAGCCAGCGGGAGCTCGGAAGCAAATGATGAAAGACGCTCTCTCTCTCTCTTTCTCTCACACACACAAACATCTTATGTAACATCTATTAAGAAAACAATTTTCATTTCATCTAAATGTCAAATGTAAAAGGAATTGTTCTGGTGGAGAGAAAGAGAAGAGGAAATGAATCACCGCATTTCTATTGCATCTTTAGAACTGCATAGTGGGCCTCGGTGTGTGCTAGTAATGACTAGCATAGTTGAACATTTACTTCTGGTGTATTGTAAGCTTATGGTGGGTTCATGTTGTTACAGGAATTCCATTCATAAAAGCCGAACTTCACCACAAGTGAAATAATATTTCACCCAAAAAGTGTCGAAAATACAACGAAACAGCTGGATTCATTTGTATCCAAGTTGCTCAATTGTGGCTAAATGTATGTACAAATAAGCGAGACTTATTTGTACATGCAATGTCAAATCTACTGATTTACTGCTGAAACCACATTTCAGTACTTTAGCTAGAAAAATTCATGTTGTTTAGTGTCGCAGTTCGCTTGCACTGTGTCAAATGAGCCAAGCCTTTGTAAAACCTGTTGGCCTCCTCACCTGTGGTGGCGCTGCGCCAAGAACTACTGAAGGAAACGACTCAAAAAACCTTCGAACAAAGCGTGAGCACAACTTCCTTCCACACAAAATGTAAACAGAAATGGAGCGGTGTCAGAGTTTCGGATTTATCTTTTGTTGTTGGTAAAAGACCACAGGCCATTTCTCCCACTGGCGCCAGACCCTCGAGGTTGTTTCGGTCACATTCACCCAGAATGCCGCGCTCCACGGTTTGCGTCCTGCTTTCAGTCCGTTGGGCATTCACACATGCACTCGAGCCGCGCCAGAGGTCACTTCATCCAAACCGAGACCAACCAGTTTAGGCGGATCAGAGATCAAAACCGCAGGCAACATGAAAAGACGTGGCATCTTCACGTCTTCTGAAGGGACGATGGCATACCACGCAAAAGATGACTCTGAAAGTGGCTCAAGGAAAACAAAGTAAATAGTTGGTCCAAATTAACTAAACACTGAACAAATGTATGTAAACTTCTGAACTGAACATTTAAAAAATATCCCATAGATCATGAACCGTTAGTGTTGGAATGGAAATCAGTGGGAACTATTATATCCCAAAAGCCCGTTTTAGTTCAAGTGGATCAGAATGACAAAGCTTCTGTGTCTGACTGTCACTGTCCATGTAATTCTAGTGCTAAGATGAGTATGTCACAACTCAGGCTACAGACGAATTGAAGAAATGTTTACAAAAGGGAGGGAAGCCATTGTGACCCTGCAAAGAGGAAATATGAGTTGAGTATTTTTCCTCTGACTAGAAGTTGTTTTGATTTTAAGTATTGTGGATTACACTTTACATTTCCAAAGAATGGAAGCCGTTAAAAAGAGAAAACACAGAGGCATGCAGCTTCATCCGTTGAAACGGCATAAATCGTTCGATTTGAACTGTTTTCTTAACTCACTAATTATCAGAGATCGTTCGGTTGTCATTTAATTCAAACAAATAAATACTACTGGAGGGGAGAAATGTTTCTCATTGAGGGAAAATCAGACAGCGAACATATTCTGCCCTCTTTGAGCGGCAAAGACGGCTTTCGTTCAGACATTTACTTTTGTGTTTTAAAGAAGACACAGTGATTTGAACAAGGCTACAGATGTTTGCTGGTGTGCCTTTCAAAATCTGGCCTCCCTAACCCCAACAAAGCTGCAATTCATTGAAGAGTGTTAAAAAACAAAAATAAAAAAATGCAACAACAGTGTTATAAATGTGATTAAAAGGTGTATTGGGGGAGCAAATCATTCGCTGTAGTTCTCACAAAGGCAATTCAATCACAGAAAGGAATAGTTTGAGTATTTTTGACGGTGTTGGGTTTCCTAGTTTTGCAATCGGAAAAAGATCCCCTAACAAAAACCGAAACAAACCCCCCAAAAAATAAAATAAATAAATAAGGTGTGCTATCTTTCCTGTAATTTATCTTTTACCTTCCCTCCATTAAAGGCGGCTTGACGTCGGGACGCTGTAAGAGAAAACGTAAATGTTTGATAAAACTCAAACAGCAGCTGAGAGACTCTGAAACAGGGAGGCGGCGTTCACTGAAGTTTTACTTAAAAAAAAAAAAAAAAACCTTCTTAAGCTGCATCGTGCTCCCCTCAACATTTTCGGTTCGCAAACACAATAATTGAAATGTCTGTCAGCGAACGGTGTGTTTCTTAATTAATCATCTGGTGCCGGGTGTCACTGGGCCCACTGGGCATGCTTTGTCTTTGACAGAGGAGTTATATAAGGAGCGGCCCTTTCTACACAAGCAATATCAAAGCGGCCCGTCTTTCTGTATGATAATACAGAGTCGAGGCGCTTAAATTATTCAAAAGATGGGGTGCTCTGAAATCTCATGCTGCGTGAGCTCTGTTAAAACGCCTTACGAATTCAGCCAATAATAAGGGGGAGAATCCAAAAGCCAGGAAGAAAAACAGAATTATTCCACTACTTCCAGCAGATAATTTGACTTCACACCAGCCAAGGCAACCCTAATAACCTTAATGTATTTTTCTTGCGGCAGGGCTGGTCTCGATGAGAGGAACGCGGGCTTTGGCCATCAATAATTGAAGCTGTCGTAACTACAAAACAATTAAGGCTGCGCTCTTTCCGTTTGATTGAGAAGCCTGGGGTTTTCGCTTCAAATTGGATCACTGGACTTGAAACAAAAAGAGCGTGGAAAAAAAAAAAAAAAAAAAAAAAAAAAAGAAAGCTTGTTTTCGGATAAGCTTCAGACCAGGGGTGTGGTTGGAGGGGGGAAAAAACAAACATAACAAAAACAAAAAAAAAAAAAAAAAAAAAAAAAAAAAAAACATTGTACGATGTCTTATCCAGCAGCGCCTCGAGGTTGTTAAAAATGATCACACTTGAGTGCAAGAAGGCCTTCCATAAGAAAAGAGCTCAATGCAATACAGTAATTGTTTAAACGGGTGTTGGATGCATTCATTTCTCGCCGTGCCACACTCGCCTGCACACATGGAAGGTGATAAATGGTGTTTTGCGAAAACGGAAAAAAAAAAATATATAAGAAGAAGAAGAATGCCTGAGAACAGGAGTGTCGAAGTCCAGTCCTGGAGGGCCGCGGTCCTGCAGTTTCTAGATGTGGCACAGGTACAAAACACTGAAATGAAATGGCTTCTTTACCTTTTCCTTGTGTATATGCACCTGTAGCAGCAGCAGGATGTCATTCGACACTTGAAGCAGGTGTTTTGGACCAGAGATGCATCTAAAATAAGCAGGGCATGTTGAGAAACAATGATTGGCAATAATCAAAAGCACATTAAAGAGCAGTAAAGTCTCATTCCTTTACGGTCCAAAACTACGAAGTTGTACAACTCTGCTCGAGTGAGGTTTCCGTTTACAGGTCGGAAGGAGATAAAGCTTCTCATTTCCATCCCTGGTCTAGACTGAACCTGTGACCACAAATGTGTGAAATGTTTAAAAGAAAAAAGGTATTCTGTTACAATCCAGAAATTAACAAGGAAAGAAATCAAGGTGAGGTAAACATTTAGATCATGCCTGCGTTTTATATATATATATATATATATATATATATATATACGTATATATATATAAGAGGTCAGTGAGGATTGTGCTGTGCGTGAGTGCGCTCCAGGCTATGGTTTATTCACATCGCCATGACCTTGGGACTCGTACAGCCATTACATTGTGATTAGTTTTGATGTTTTTCTGCTGACTGAGACAAGATGTGCATGCCAGCACGCCCTCTCAGAGGAAAAGCCTCATAAACCCAATTCAGCATATCACTATGTCAATATCACCAGAATTATGAATAGCAATAAAAAATTTTTTTTTAAAAAGCCTAATGTATCAGGGAGATGATAGTATATTTCTGGGTGTCTGTTCAATTATTCCCACGCAGATCTTGCAGAAAAACACACACACACACGCACACACACACACACACTCGAGCGAGTTCTCTTTTCTGTCGCTTCGAATTATAGCGTATAGTAGGACAGCTTCTTCTAACCCTACGTTCCAGCAAAGGGATGATTGGAGTGGAAGACTAAGTGGGAGCTCAAATCAGACATGGACATGGGGTTAAGCCAGCGACTGCAAAACAGTCAAAATGCTAAAACAGAGGTCATTTATCAGCGGTGTCTGGACACGGACAGGACAAGCCCTGCTAATGATGCTCTCTTACCGGTTGAATTTTTGGTGTGATTCAGTCGCTGGAGTAGCCTTTCATCAGCACTGGAAGTTTTCAGACGATTAAATGACAATGAAAGCAGACTCTGTATATATATATATACAGAGTATATATATATATATACTCTGTATATATATATATATATATATATATATATATATACACTCATAGTTCGAGAACTAGTAAAGTGCACGCTGTGAATCCTGAATGCGTCATGGGGAAATCTGGCCAAGTTTGGTCAGAACTCAAGCAATTGAATTTTGCTCAAAACGATCAGTTCCTCAGGTGTAGCGCTTGCAGAACACTGTGAGTTTGCCCCCCTGCATTGATCCGAAAACCACAAACATCCAGCATCTCAATCAAGGCCGGCTCGGCCAACCGCTGCTTTCAACTCCACAATTTCGGACCTCAGGGCAAAGACTTTGGACATCGCTGCCCTAGGCTATTAAAAACAGTAATTTTCAACATCAAAGCACGTCTGCTTATATTATTTAGGAGATGCTGGGAAAAACGTAACCACGTTAAGACACGAAAAGCAAAAAGATGTAAGCCATAAGTCAGAGAAAACCCAGCGCTTTCAGACGACTCTTCCAAGCTCTGCTCTACCTCTGCATCCCGAGTTTCGCCACTGACTTGTTTTGAGCAAACGCCTGTTTTGCGTGACTGTGCGCAAACCAGGCGGCTTGTCGCGTTTGCCTTTTACGCCGACCCAGACCGTGGCACTTCCAAAAATATGTTCGATTTTAGGTGAGGCCATCAAAAACACAAGAGACAATCTGCTATGAATGCATCATATGTTGTTTTGCTCAAATGCATTTTTGTGCTTTTAGCTGAATACGTTTCATGCTGACCTGCTGTTTTCATCACAGAGCAAACGTTGAGATGTTTCTGGAGTTTGCCCAACGGTGTTATGAGCTGCATCATTGCTCATAACACCAAACTCAAGATTATTCACCATCTAATTTCCTGTTACAGTGAAATGGAGCCGTGTTGACTGATTGTAAGGTTGAAAATGATACTCTGCGGGTATGAAACAAGCTGAGGAGGGCGGTGACAAGGAATTAAAGCAAAACAATATCTGTTGCCGAAGCTGCGGCGTTGACACGTAGCGCTTCACGGTCCACATCGGTTCTCCTCCACGAGCCCAAAAACCGTCTTTACATAAATATCCTCCTCGCCGCAAAAGACCGCGATGATCATAATTACGGCAGCCACACCTGTCATCTGCACAAACAGTGAAAACGTAATTGTAGAAAGCGCCGCCTCGCAGACGACAAACAACAGTCCGACTAAACGAACGCGCAAAAAAATGGGTGCAAATTATGACTTCCGGGCAATAAATATCGGCTTTTTGTAACAGCAGGCAGTCGCAGACCGGGTGTCTCCGGGAGGTGGTTCGTGTTCGTCACCTCTTGCTCAGAGAGAGGAGAACCGGGATGCGGCACCAAGTGAAGGTCCGAAATGCTCTTCGAACTCTTATCAAAGTTCGCTTTCTCTTTCTCTTTTCCGCTGAACTCTGTGAAGCGCTTCCAACCAGAGCCTGGATCGGCCTCTCAGGGAGCCACGAAGGAAATCTAATGAATAGCTTTTGGTGGCTGCAGAGCAAAACAAACGACCGGCATCGTGCATGACAATGTGCCGGTTGTATCTCTGCTATGAACTACCACTATCTTTGATGATGGTTCATGCTTTTTCTCAGCCTGTCGAAGCCGAGTCGTCTCACATTACCATTTGTAATTCTCATTCCGATCTGAAGGTCTGAATTGCGATCACGCCTAAAAGAGAGCAAATATCGAAGCTTTACGTTGAACTGCATCAATTTGACTGGCCCTTTCTTTACCAAGCTCAATTTAAAGGGAGTATTCATGACGAATTAAATAAATGTAAGCTTAGAAAAAGGATATTTTATTAGATTCCGGTTTGTTTTCGCATCAGTGTTTTTTTTACTGGCTTCTGAACTGTTCACTGCTGATTCAACAGACGACTTTATCTTGACCGGCTGACAGCGGGAGCAGCGAAGAGGTGGAAATTTTACGCCGAACAGCACGGTTCTTTTTGCCAATTAACAGGTGAAACAGAGCGAGCTTCTCTTTGTTCCACCTGTTTGCAAGAAGGCTGCAAGAGGGGCAGCAAAGGATGGAGAAAACGAATCAGAAATGCACGAAGAAAGAACAAAAAGCGTGGGGGAAAATACTGCTGGGAGGCTCTTAGGCTTCAACATCCGGGGGTCACGGAGTGTGTTTGATCCCACGCTGCCGTTCTGGTGTCATGTTCTCGTGTCTCAGGTTTTGACAAGATTCACTGTTTTGGTTAGGAATCAAGACTGGAAGTGTGACAAAATCTCGGGACCTTTCCTGAGTTTTCTCTCAAAGGGTTTGGATGAAAAGGTGCAAGCGCTGCGTCAGGGTGCGATTCACTTCTCATGGCCTGGCGGCCTGCTGTCTTTCAGCGCGGGATCACAGCGACTCGTCTGGCTCGACGGGGAAAACCGGCACGAGCTGGGAGGAAAGGGCTCGACGTTTCTCAGACGTCACATTGGACCAAGTGGCGGGGCCATTTGTGCACGCATATGTTTGGAGAGCTTTTTAGGAAACAGTCTGACGTTAAAGGCCGTGATTCGGCGGAAAATGTGGAGTGCGGTTGTTAGACTTCTTCCGACTAAAAATATAGAGACAAGTGGAAACAGACAGGCCGTCTCATTTCTCTTTTTTAAGTGTATAATCTTTTGGAAGCCCAGAGAGTTTTTAGTGAGAGAGATGGAATCGGGAGTTCAGAATGACTTAACCCTTTTAGACCCAAGTGTCAAATGTCCGCCTGGATGTTTTTGCGTATTTCAATTGTACTCAGCTCTTTAATTGTCCTGTGAGTAAATACATTTGCCCTTTTATCCATAACAACTGAAACGTTCAATAACTAAGAAGCTATTTTCGCAATTTACCCTCTATTAAAAGAGTCGCCTCTAAGTTTAATTTCGCTCCCTGCTACGGCAATGAAATTACCGTAGTAACCCGATTTTGTCTGGAAAGCGCAACGTCCATCGGAATTTTTCAAACGTGTGGTGGAGTTATGGTACTGCGAATTTGGCCGGATCGTCGGCGCCCCATTAAAAGCAAACGTCTTCAAACAGCGAGATGAAGAGTGGAAGGGAACTTTTACTTTCCATCCTCAGACGGAATTACTCCTTCCGCCGTTCTTCAGACGTCAACTGTCCAAAAAGCCAAACGATAACGACGATAACTGTGACGGTGGCGCAGCGCGGGATTGTGGGACGTTTAACTGAGGCAGAGAGGCGGCAAGCGAAGTCAGCGGTGTGTAGATAGCATCGGCAAAAAGCAGCGACATTAGTATCAGATATCGACACTGGTCCAAGTTCTCACATCGGTCCGTCCTTGCTCTTGCTACTCATCCGTTAACGCAAGACGTCGGAGTCTGACAATGAAAAGCAGTAGCTTCCTGTTGCCTCCGTCTGAACGTTTCAGCTTCCTTCTGCCGTACAGCTGTTCAGACTCCCGGATCAAAACACCAGACCTGCATGAACCACTTACTACATCAGAGATGGGACTGTGAGGGGAAGGGGAAGGGGAGGGGGAGGGGGGGAAGGAGTAAATGAAAAGTTTTAAAAATGCATGCTATTCTCAAGGACGTTTAAATTCTTTCCCTTTCCATTGTGATGACTTGTGCCTTTTGTAAAAAAAAAAAAAAAAAAAAAAACTTCTATAGTTCCTCCGAGGTGCTCGCTGTGTGAATAGAACTTGCAACAAAAGGAAACACTTCAGAGAGGTGAGCAGAAAAGAGGATTTGGGAAGGAGAAAGAGAGACTGTAGAGGTTATGAACTAGAAGGTGTGTGTGTTTTGTTTTTTTTTTTCCTTCTCCTCCCCCCCCAACCCCGTCTGTGTGTGCGCGTGCTGACAGGATGCTCCGTCGTCTGTTTGTCTGTCTGTCATGAAACAATTTGCTGATGAAAGGAGAAATGGGTGAAAAGCAGGATCTGTAGTATATTTTTGCTCCATCTGCTTTGTGCTGCGGAAGAAGCTGAAAGCTTCAAAGGAGAAAAACACACACACACACACACACACACACATACATATATAGATATATATTTATATATATATATTCAAAGCTGTATTATTTTCTCACTGTATTTCCAGAACAAAAGTGCGTTTCCTGCCCCGGCGACAGGGCGGCTGATCGCACTCGGCTGGCGGCGGCGCCAAAAGCGCTACAATTTCATTCACACGAATCAGATTTCCACGTTGGTTCCGTCATGAGCCGTGGATGTTAAGCAGGAGCATCCTCCCCGTGTTTCCTTCTAAACGCCCAAATATCAGATATTCTTGCAGCACCGCCGCAGCCGCGGAATCAATTACCCGAGGCGGGCTCGAGATAACGCTCGCCGTCTGCGGCATACAGTAACGCTTGTTATCAGGAGACTGCCGTTGAATGAAATTGAAGCACTTGAGTGTGAAACTAATTCCAAGCTAGGTGTTATTTATCCTGGTCTGACAATGGCGGTTGAGTTTGTGGCGAGAGGCAGAGAGGTGGGATGAGCCCCCACAATGCATTAATGACCTGAAACCAATGAAGAGAGTTTATTAAAGGAGCAGCAAAGTTCATCCAAAGTGGATTAGGCTGAGACTAAGAATGGTAAAAAGAAGAAAAAAAAAAAATCTAAAAGATTGCAAATGCACTAAGATACATAAGCAGCGTATTCACACACCCTCCGCCGGGACTTTCTGCTAGGGAAAATGTTTTGTGGTTGCAGCGTTAGCTGCAAACTGTCTCGGCTCGCTGCCGGGACGTCACAGCTTTGCCCTCATGGCTAATTGTTGGTCGGATGTTCTTTCACTGGAATGTGAAGTAAACTTTTTTCCATTTAACAAAAAAAAAAAAAAAAGTTTCGTTTCTTTAATCAGTCTAGAGACTATTTTTTCCCCCCCTGGTGTTTTTGACGGGTTTTTACGTTGGTCCGTTTTTGGTCTGCAGAAGTTTGGACGTTGAACTCCCCCACTGCTGCTGCCGTTTTTTTAATTGATTTATCTACTTACTTTTTTGCTCTTTATTATTGTCGAACCAACAAAAGCACTGATGTAAACCGAGGCGGGAGATACCTGCAGCGCTTCAGAAGTTGTCTCGGGAGTCTTTTGTGATGGATGGGATACTTTTTTGATTTGCTTTTACTTTTTTAAAGGAAGAGAAATAATAATAATTATTGTTAGCAATTACGCCTTTACCAGCATAATTGCGGTTCTACAGCAGGACACTGTTCTGCAGATAGCCAACATAGCGTCACACTGTAAATGCACAAGACACGCCGATTTACAACACTGAGGGGGGGGGGGGAAGCAGCGTTACACTTCAGACTGCAAGGCGGGACGGATGATGTTTTATTTAACGACATCTTGGAGAAATTTCAGTGAGCCGGGTTCACCACTGTCCCATGCTTTCTCCACAATGGCTCGGTTCACCCAGGGTCCAAAAAGCTCTGGAAATTCCCCTTACACCTTTCCAGGACTAACACACATCAACGGCTTCACTTCTCATCCGTTCTCGAATTTTTCCCATTTATCCGGATCGTGACCCGGAGCTTTTTAAAACGACATTTCTATCCTACTTCGTGTCGTCAGACAGATGTTACGTAAGCGACCTCTCGATCCAGACGTTTGTGCGGCTTTTTTAATCAAAACAAAAATGATTTATCGCCGGCTTTTTCCTGGTTGTGGCGAGGTGACAAAAACTATTCACTTCCATTAAATGTTGCTACTTTCTGGAAACCAAACCCAGATGAAACCAGTTATTGGAGGGCAATGCTTCACAGAAACATAAAATCGGACATTCTCCACAAAATTCTGGCTCACCTTTAGTTTTGTTCCGTTTTCGTTTAGTTTTTCTCCCCCTGCATTTATCTAATCTACCCTAAACCTCAGATCCTAATGGAAACGCAACCGATCGGGGCTTGAATGAACACCGGAGCCTCCCCAGCCCCAGCGATCCATACGTATGAAAAGCAGCTTTACGTTTACTTGAAGGAAGGCATCAAATTCACAAACATCAGCGCGCCTTCCTATTAGACCCGAGACAGCAAATCCAATATAATAGCGCTGAGGCAGACTGTCTGTCTGGGGATTTGCTCTGCTGATCATCTGAATTTGGAAATTAATTTTAAGTCTTTAAGTGCAACGTTGTGTTTCAGAACCGGGGAGGAGTGTTTCGCCACAGGCGGGGCGGCGTTTCGCTGCGGCAATAATGAGCTTTTCCTCCTGAAGACACAGGAAGCGGCTCCCACGACGTGTCACTTATCCGGCCTCGTTTAGCCCAACCAATTTTATGCACAGAGGAAAGAACGAGGAGATTCATTTTAATGTTTTGCAGCTTGGAATTTGATTCGGAGATTGGCTGGTTGGTCATTCGCTGTAAAAAAAAAAAAAAAAGACGACTACCATCAAATCCTGACGTATTCATTTCTTCCTTCTCAGTATTACATTTCACTACTCTTCCACTTATTTGTTTCGTCTCCGTCCCTGGACCTTTTGGCCTCCCCGTAAAAAGCAGCTCACTGCTTATTGTGAGTTTGTTCCTGCTGACTCTTGTCCTGGATTTTAATTGGACCTGTTTACTTTCTTTGCTTGAAGGTCAAGGGAGTTTTTTTTGTTTTTTTTTTTTTTTTTTTTGGATGGCATTGTCCTTTAAAAGAGTCTCTCTCCTTTAGACAGGAATGAAAGGGGGGCAGGAGTGGGGAAAAAGTAGATGAAGCCATTAAAAACGAGAAGGAAGTGACCTTGGCTTCCATCTTTCTAACGCCTATGGTGCGACCTCGCCTCGTCCCCTCAGGCAGCTTGATAGTCGCTTGTACTATTGGACATGCAAAATGAGGGGCGGGGCTAAAAAAAAAAAAACACAAAACTCTGGTAAATTTTTTAATCATGCATTTAAAAAGTGCATGATTTTTAAATGCACTTTAAAAATCAAAGTGCATTTAAAAATGCACTTTTTTCAGTGCATTTTTAAATGCACTTAAAAAAGTGAGAAAAAAAAATTTTCTCAAATTTTTGTTTGAGAAAAACAAAAATTTTACATTATATATCTACGTTTTTGAGCCGTACAATTAAAATAAAAAACAAGCAAAAATGTTAAGAAATGATAAATGTAAAAAAAAATATACATATATAATACATTTTTTAATCCTACATTTTGCTTTTTTTTAAACAGTAAATGCTGCTGCTGCAATGACAATAAACAAACAAACAAAAAAACTAAGAACTGTACAGATGAAATAAAATTTGATCATCACTATAAAGTATTACTAATTCTCTTTCCCCTCAGAAAAGGGGATTGTGTTGGAAAATTCGATTCTCACATAACATGTTATGACGCAAACCTCAGATGAATGCGGTCGTAATATATTCACCGGACAATAAAACTCGTCCGTAAGCCTGAAATCAAACGTATGAGGCAGCACAACAAATGCAGTAATTATTGAACAGTGACTAAAAGTAATTGTTTCCTTGAATATTGTCTGGGTTTGCTACCCAGACGCAAACGCTGTTAGGGGCGGGGGCCCGAGGCACGGAGAGGTTTTGGGACCCCAGAGTTACACAACTCGCATGCCAGCCTCATTAGGAAACCTTCTATATGTGGAACCGACCCAAACGAGTCACTGGGTGCAGCACCAATGAGTATTCTGACTGTCACAATCAAGAGAAGTGGCATATTAGACAGGATGGGAAACTTTTTGAAGTTTCCCTGCTTCCGAACGTTCCACGTGGCAAAGTGGAAGCGATTGTGAGCGACTGCCTCTCGGCTGTGAAGTGGCGGCGCGGTCAGTGGCCAGATGTCAGAAGTTTAACCGTCGCGCCAGAAGCCTGAAATTATCCTAATGCAGGGGGAAATTGTTGCATTCTGCCACCGGGCAATTTGCTTTAACAAGGCATCATCACGACAGACCGAACGCATCGGTCTGTCGTGACCGATACGGTGATGCGGCACGAGAAAACGCGGCTGTTTGCGTTGCACTCCTCGGCTTCTGATCTGAAGAAAGAAAACAAATCTGCAGAATGATCAGCCTGTTGAAGGCAGTAAAGAAGCAGTTGTGCTAAGATGTGTGTTGCAAAGATTTTCTGATTATCTACGGCGGAACATGGAGGGAAGGAGTAGAAAAAAACATGAGCACCTTTCACAAAATCTCCTCGAGTCCTCTAACAATCCGCATGCGATTTGAATTCAACAGCCAAACCTAGCATCAAGAAAATAAACATGTATTTGGTGTCAGTCAAGAGGAAGAGTTGTTACACGGCGCCACGCAGGCTGTATTTCTGTTGGCTCACTTAGTTGAGTTGCTCATCTCGTTGAGACGAATAAATATGAGCCAGAATGTGATTCTTTTTTGGGGGGTTTTTTGTTTTTCACCCTTTCTCTCTCTCTGTATCTGCCGCCGCCTCGACGCACGACGCCGTCGCCCCGGTGTCTCAGAGCGGCCCAGTCGAGTAAAAAGAAATAAAAATTGAGAATCTGCGGACCGAGCTGGAAAATTGTTGTTTACAGATGGTCTCCATCCACTCCGACTGAGCTTGAGCTATTCCGCCAAAAAGAAAAAAAAAAAAACACACAATTTCAGGGCCTGTTGACGTGCAAAGTCGGTAGAAAACCCCAGAGCCGTAGCTGCAGCGGAGGTCTGTAAAAAGAATTGGTAAATCTTAATAAAATACACAGTTTTGTGATTGTTACACAAAGAAAAAAAAAAAAAAAAAGCGCGTGTGAAGATTTTTGCGAGGCGCTGCTGCTGGTTACAACAAGCAATCGAGGCAACGCAAACATCCGAAAGTGGAGAATCTGCATGAACAAAGCTGCTTCGTGAAATGACTGGTATTTCTTCTTCTCTCCGTGTTTAAAGCTCTCCTAATAAGAGGGTAGAGAGTGAAAACAAGTCAGCCGGCGAGAAGGAATCAAGCAGCTGAAGACAAAGAAGCAAGCAGTGCTGCTTTAAAGGCCTTGGGTGGCCAGAGAGCCAGTCTGAGCCGACTCTTCTGTATTCTCACTAATCTCCAGCTGCCTCCGTCCAGGGACGAGACTTCATAGCCTTTTCGCTCTCTCATCCTCTGCGCTTCCTGTTTTTATCTGTGTCTCTGGTCCCCGCGGACGACAGGAGGAAAATGAAAGCGGGTACAGGTGCTCTCTGCCTCTCAAGTCTCCTCGCCTGCATATTTCATTGAATGCATTCCAAGTGTCTGTCTGGCTCGGTCTGCCTCTGTTTGCTTGTCGCCGCCGTTAACCCGAGCAGAACGCAAACCTCACCTCTGCAGACTTGCGGGGCGCATTTGCTGAGCGCGCCCCGTCAAGGTAACGGCCTGTATTTTTTTATTTTTATTTTTTTTTTTTTTTGGTCGTGCGTGCGACTTAATTCTCCACCATCTTCGGTGGTGCTGTTGTCGAGCTGTAACTTGAATTATTCGGTTTGTGGAACGCTCGTTCCGTACAAGCCACGAGGATTCTCTCTGACATTTCTCTGGAGGCCAAAGCATCGAGCTTCCCGTCAGATGCCTCAAAAACTAGTGTGCGTGCGTTTTCTTTTGGGTGTTTTTCTGATAGACTTGGTTTCCATTCGGGAAAGTAGAAGGCCAGCGTCATTCGCTGCTTCCCCACTTAACATTCCCTGCTCTGTTTTTTTTTTTTTTTGTTTTGTTTTGTTTTGTTGTGTTTTACATAAACCTCCCACCAATTCTACATCGCCAATATTTACATCCTGTCCCGAAATTTGCTACGCTTCACAGACCGAGGAACAAGTGTGTTCATCCGCTGAGTCACTAAGCTCTGATCTGCACGCAGTCCAACATGCGTCGCTTTTTGTGTTCTTTCCAAAATCAGTTTAGTCTGATTTATATATGGTCAAGACATGAGCACATGAATACTCATGTTCATGTGGTAGTTGCCCATGTCACAGGGTTTTGTTACTATTCGCACAACAGATCGGAAGAGTAAACGCAAAGTGAAAGACGCAGTGAAAGAAAAATGACAGTAAATAAAACAGAATTAAATAAACTCTGAACATTTGACAAATGGAAACAAATAAATATTTCCAGTAAATTTAGTCATCATATGAAGTAAATACACAACATATAAAATGAGGGGAAAAAAATACCAAGCATAAGAAACTGAAGCAACAACAAGACTGCAGATAAATCGGCACTGCTGGAAATGATAAATATTAATTTGTGGCACAATACTTAAGTTCGGTCAACAACTGCTTAACAACTCACACCTGTAGTGTCTGGTCAGCAGCCTTCTCTCCGTGGCCTGCTTTTCTGCAATTGTTTGTTTGGTTTTTTTTAACCTGTTTATTTTCAAGAATTCCTCCAGACGTAAATATTAGGAATCCTGTGAGACCTCTGCCTCACAGGAGGTCTCACAGAATACGCAACAGGAAGGACATCGGGCCATCAAAGGACATGTAGGAGTCAGACGTTTACGCATTCCTGTTCATTTTGGCTCTTGACAATAATTCATCAAGCAGAATGTTTGGTATTGAGGTTGTCAAGAGGATGAAATAACCCTGAGAGCCTTTATCGTCCTGTTCTCTCAAGACCTTTCGGGAAGTCTCCCAAGCAGGAATGCATTTCATTCGGTGACGACACACAATTTGTAAATATTACGTTGACATCTATGTCTAAAACACAGTTTAGAAGTTGCGGTGGTACAAGCGAACTGCTGTTTCAGCTCATGTTCCATTCATCGTCGCCAACACGTCGCATAATGAATTTCAAGCAGACGCGTCGACGTTTGGTTTCGCTCATTAAATTAAAATTAGTCGTATCCACACTTTTCGCAGAGGTGAATTGCTTTTAGCAGAGGTGAATTGCTTTTCCCAACAGGACACGGGCGACTGGAAAGACACACCGAACAAGAACTATTAATGGTTCAGTATTCTCAATATTTAATCCAGGCTGCAAAGGTCAGGCTTCTGTCACTCTTGTCCTCTGTCCACCTTTCTCACCGGACTCTGATTTCTAATCATCACACCTGTCCCTTGTCACTCTTTCATTCCTCGTTCTCTCCCCAGCGGCTTCTTGTCAGATCCCTGTTGTTATCTTGCCTGTGCTTGTACCGTGATTGTTGTTGCTCACGCTCTTTTTTTTTTTTTTTTTTTTTTTTTTCGTCCTCGCTTTCTCTCTCATCAGTTTTGCTAAAGGGATCCCACAGCAGTCCTGCTTGACGGCCACTGTGTGTGTCCCCGTTCTACCTGTGTGGCTCTGCCTTGGGGCAGATTGAACATAAAGAGGCTCTGCTAAAACCGGAGCCCGAAATGCGTTCATTCTTATCCCAGTGATTGGGGGGCTGCTGCCAAACTGTGTTGCCAAACTCATTCCCTGATCTGTGTTTGGGTAAACATGAACTTGAGTGAAATCCATTCTTAAACCATAAGGTGTAACAAGCTGTCTACCTCATCGTACATCTTCTGCAGCGATTTCAGAATTTGATGGAATACTTCTAAATCCCTCAATGGCTCTTTGAAAATCCCTTGCCGCCTTTTGTCAACCACTGTGTCAGAGAGCGGTGGACATAACCTTGTCCAGGCTCTCCACAAATCAATCACCAATTTCTCTGATACTTATAGCTTTTTTTCTTTCATAGTATCAGTTTATAAGACTGAAACAATTGTGCAACTGTGGGAAAATACTTTTACAGAAGTAGGAATAGTTCAAACCAGTCTGTGCGGACAGATGCGGTGTGCTTTTCCTCCTGCGTCACATGGCACATTTGTTGTTCAATTCATAGTCAATGAACACAAAAAGATAGATGCTGTTATTGCGAATGCAAATGTTTTAGTAATTCTTCCTCAGGATATTTCCTTCCAGAAAGGAAATATTTACCATATATTTTTTGCAACTCTACAAAACCAATACATTTAGTTTTTTTATTGGACCTTTGTTACATTTATTCTTTTTTTTTTTTTAAATCTGTAAAAACGTGCACGATTGCATTAACCATCTCGTGTCCTTAAGAAAGGCGGTCATTTGGATACCACAAGTTTTTCTTTTGACTTTGAGTGCTGTCCGGCGTGGTCACTGACCCCACGTGCGCTTTCAAACAGTTTTCTTTATGTGTCTGTGTGTGTGTGCTAGTGGAAAATGATGGTCTAACAGGACAACCCCGTCGCTTCTCCGCTGTCCGACTGTGACATCTGCCACTCTCCTCCCGAGCGACGCGCTAAGGCCGTGGGAGGGTAAACTGGACGGTTACATTGTGTCAAAATTCAGCTTGGAGCAAAATATTTTTTAAAAAGCCAAAGCAGTGATGAACCTAACCTGTAAATCCTGCCGTCTTTCCATCACTCACATGTCTCAGTTACAAGGACCAGAAACACTGAAGAAATGCAAACTCTGTTCCTTCGCCACATTCACTGAGAACCACCTCCGACAGTCGTTTAAAAGCAGAGTTAGCGTCCTCGCCGCATCCTGTGACTCACCAACATAAGACACGTGCAATTCTCCTCAGCTCAGTGGAAAGTTTGGATTCGCAAGTAGCTCGGAGTGAAATCAAGATCTGGAGAAGGAGGTCATGTCACCACCAGAACATTCCAGCAGTCAGATCCAACAGGGTCCGCACATTCCCAGAAGGGCCTCGTACATCAAGCAAAGAAAGCTGATGACTCAAAAGGCATTATTCATGGGCTGAAAGGCCCCACTTGTCTGCATACTAAAAAGACGTGATTTAGTCTCGGGCATAAGCATAGACTTCATACACTCCTTTACTACTGGGAATTACTGTGGGAGTCTGTTGATGTTTCTCGCTGCTTCTCCGCAAGGTTTTCCCAGCGCAGTACGGTCAGAACTGTCGGAGAACAGGACGGAGCAAAGGGAGTCGACAGCGTTTTTCTGTTTTCAATCTTTCTTTCAAAATCTGACAATTAGTCGGATTTGTCCTAATTTGCTCTTTTCTACTTTTTGGTCCAAGTGTACCCATAGGCATTCTTGCAGATAAATTAAACGACTCCCTTTAGCTCCTCGACACGGCGGTCTTCCTCCTCCGAGCGACCTCAGCGACTCCGGCGCAAACGGATCGACTTCTCAGCCGAGTGGCCTTCACTGCGAACAATACATGACAGCCCATCTGCACTCGCTTGTTCGTTTTGGCAGATGAGAGCGCTTCTGTGTCTTTGAAACGGGCACTCGCGTCGTCTTACACCTGGAACAGGGCTGTCCGTATGACGGACGCTGTGAAGAGCATTTAGATTCCGCCATTTTAATGACGCAGACCAGCAGGTCGAACGCCGCTGCTGAATCTCTGATGAGACTGACGCCATTTATCGAGCAAGTTAAGTCAGGTTTTGTGCTAAAGATAGCAGTCTGGCTCTCGGAGAGCATCCAGTAAAAGTCAACGGGAGGTTGAGTATTTATAAGAATAAACCTCCAAACCCCCTGCAATTGTTTTTTAGTAGATTTTACCGGATGAAATGAAACTCCACAGTAGAAATACTCTGTTTAAAAAAAAAAAAAAAATCCCTTGGGCATAAAAAAAAAAAGTTCTGGTAAATTACCGGGAAACAATAAATTTGAGACAGTAAAAGCTCAACCTTGCAAAGATTTTGAACTCACCATTCCACATTACACTTTTTTAAAACCTTGATATACCTGGGAATAAACTCGTAGTGAAGTCCGGCGGTTTGTGGTCCATTATGTGCAGGAGGAACCGCAGTGATTTCCTCGGTCTGCGATTCCCGACCAGCCAGGCGTTCCTATCTGCGTCGTGCCGTTTCCCCGAGAAACTCGAGACACTTAAACCCACAGTTGACCAACGAGATTACGCCCAAAAAGAGGAGTCGGTGCCGAATCTTGATGGCCAGACTATAAATGATGGAAATGTGTTTGGGAACGAAATTGCCAGTCAAGTAATTTTCTTTTTTCTTTTTTTTTTTTCTTTTTTTTTTTTCCGACGAGGTTGCCCTGCGCCTGCGGGAGCTCTCAGGTTCGGCACTTCCTTGCTCTCCAGTCCAGTAATGACATGCTTCAAGGATTATTCACTGATCTGTTGAAAACTGTTAGCTCACTGGAGGCTGAAGAGTTTATCACTTGCCCTCTTCCAGCAGCTACAAGAGCCGAGGGATGACACTTAACATATTGCTCTCATCCACCTCGACGTCCCATTTATTCCGCTTTATTGACAATTCCGACTTTCTCGGAGACGGCAAGGCGGCTTTTCTAATGCAAGATGGACGCTTATCTGAATGGTTTGGGAACGGAGCTTTTTTTTTTGCCTTTAACTTGTTTCCTGTACAGCTTCACTCATCTTCTCTCCAGGCCAAGGACAAAATGCGAGTAGGTTCAGAAAAAAAGAGATCCAAAAATCGAAGGAGATTTTTGACCCCAGCCTGAATAGGCACTGGAAAGGAATCAAGCAGTACCCTTCCCCCAAAGATTTGGACCAAACTCAGGCTATGTCTCTTTTCCCCAGGTTGCTGTCACTTTATCTCCTTCAAATCCCCCCGTGGCTCTGAACCCCCACAATCTCTTTTAAGTTTGGGGTTGGAAAAAAAAAAAAGAAAGAAAAAAAACATCCTTTATCGGAGCGCCTTTCCGCCTCTCCTCCTGCGCTACAAAAAAAACCCCGTCAAAATCATCTTTCATCTCCCACCACTGATAAACGTGTGGCGTTTTTCTTCCAGGCGGCTCAGATTCATGCAATCTCTCACGCCTCCGAGAGCGCGGTTATTGTTGGAGATTTTAATCACGCGTGTCGACTATTCCCACCACAGAGTGAATAAAGAATTTCCCGAGCAGTGGAGTATGGTTTTTACTGTTACCGGTCGCGCTGACACGTTTGGGTGTCCGTTGCATACGAAAAGGTCAAAAGCGAAATTTGGCTGAGCGTCGCCGGCAAAACTCAATCGCAGCTTTCGTTTCGCAACATGAACAACGAATGAATATGGTTCAAGCTAACACCCATTTCCTGAACAATACTGTCCTGGTGACCGCTTCGCTTTTATCCACCGAGGTTTTGCAATGCCTCACTCTTTCCTCCAAAATGTACGAGTGCGTCCGTGTGTCCACCGCCTCCTTCGAAGAGTCCTGGAACACCGACGCCGCTGCGACTTGTTCTCACTGGAATCTTCATGGAGCAAAATGCCAAAGCAGCAATTATTGGTTATAAACATGAAAATAGTTTCTCAGCTGCTCAGCTAGAGACCTTCAGCATTCATTTATCACATCCAACGCTTTCTTTCCCACAAGGTCTGCTAATGTGAGAAGCTGAACGCGTCCCAGTTGAGGATGAAGCTGAAATCTTTTTGCTTCACGTAGAAATTCTGAGAAACAAAAACAACAGGCTGGTCTACTCTTGCATTTAAAGACATCAGGAACAGTCTTCTGCACATACTCCCTGAAAGACAAGAAAAAGTAGAATTTCACGCCACATCAGAAATAGTTTAGGAGGAACATGAAGGTTTAATCTGGATAAAACCGACGTGGGGAGTTCCTCGGGGCTTTCTTGCGAGAACTCTTCAAATTGACTTACATGACAGGTGGTTGCCAAGCAGGCGTGAACCATATGCTTCAAAGAAAATTCAGTCTTTATTCAATTATTTATTTTATAAAAAAAAAAAAAAAAAAAAAACATTTGACGGCTACTGAGAAAAGGACACTGACACTGACTTGATCTCTCTCTTCTCATCAACAATGTCAGGCAGTTTCAAAAACAACAGTCACAAAAACATTAGAATCTACATATTGCATCATTTTAGATGCAGCAATATCATAATTGTTTCCTGCTTTAATGCAAAATGGTTTTTCTATTCGTGTGGTGAAATTAGGGTAGTAAGTAGGTAACAGGTAGGTAATAAGGGTGATGTGAGACTGTAATACTGTAATCCTGCCCCAGACCTAAAGGCTGTTGGTTGCAATGTTGTTAGATGCAATGGTTTTGTAAGCAACCCCATAAATATGCAACCATTATGCACAGCCACCATGTAACACCTGCCAGACTGTGCCTAGGGGCTCTGTGATGGTAGGTTGTGTCTCGTGAATTACAGTCACTGTTTTTATAGTCCTTTTGTGCAGAAATACACGTACAAGGGCGTATCAGGGCCTTAGATAGAAAAAAAAAAAGGAGTACGTTTCTGCCAAAAAAACTCAGAAATTTGTAGCTTAAACTCAATAAACTTTGGCCAAAAGTCAAAAATTTTCAACTTTTGAAACTCAGAAATTTCCAAGTATTCCAGAAAATCCCTGAGATTGGACTCAAAATGGTTTGTTCCTAGCAAATGATCAACTTTTGAAACTCGGAAATGTTCACATTTTCACTAGAAAACTTCAGAGACGAAGTTTTCACCTCTGAACAAGTTTTACGTGTTCAGAGGTGTTCAGAGGTTTTGTTTTTTTTTTGGCGTAAAGCTACTCCAAAAAAACAAATGTCCCTTATATTTCAATCCACGATGGCCCTAACACGCATTTGTGCGCCGAAGCTCACCTACCAGCTCTGCCGTTCTTGTTGATTCACCCCATAATAAAGCATTCCTAGAAAGGATTTAAAGTCGAAAGGATTTTAAAAAATTAAAGCATCTCAATCCATTGGACCCCACAGATCTCTGTTGAACCAAGTCCACATTAAAACACCCGCTTCCCCCCCACCCCACATCCCCCCCCCCCTGTTCTTGAGATGTGTTTGTTCTGCTCAACCAGCTCAGCCACAAGTCAGCCCCCCGTTCAAGGCCCCGGCAACCTTTGATCATCCCGACTTCCACAGGTGAGCTATGAGGATGAATATATTCCGAATGTGTCACGTTATTCCACTTTTATCGTGTGCAGCCTAGCCACGGGGAAGCTTTTAATTGGCTTCCCAGAGACGTGTAAACATCAGCTCAAATATACAGCGAGCAAACATCAGAGGCGAGGAAACGAGGGGCAGACAGGAGGGGGAGGGGGGGGGGCTGGGGGTGGAAAAAGGGCGCGCGCCCTCCGTAGCTCAATTCCGAAATGTGTGATTCCCTGTCGTGGTGCTGCGAGAGCTTCCTTGTTCCCGCGCCGCGCGTCCCACTGAGGAGGTAATTGAAGTGATGGTGAGAGAAGACCTGAGGGGCGCTCTCCCTCAAACGGCGAGATGGCAAAATGTTCCAGACGCCTCTTGCCCCACAGAAAGTGTGAATGGAGCTGAAAGTTATTCCCAGACACTTCAAAAGGCTCAAAGTGAAGTAAGGGGAGGGGGGAGGGAGGGCTGGAGGAAAAGGGCTCTGAGTAAAAGAGGATTCTTAAATAAAGAATGTAATTTTGGGTAAATTCTACCGCAAGTCTTTGTTCCGACGAAAGCGTTTGGAGAAACTCTTTGCGTGTTTGCGGTTTCCCCCTTCCCGACCCTTCACGCTGTTTTCTCCTCTTGCTCCGCTTCAGGTCCTTTGCTGTGTTTTTTTTTTTTTTCTGTTTTTATATATATATATCTGTATATATATTTATTTCAAATTCTGTTTACTCATCTGCTGCGTGCGTACGCGGCCAAATCCGCTTGTTTATAAGCAAATCAAACCACAGGCTTTAAGAAATACAACCAAAGAGAAAATGATGTTTTCTTCTCCCTGTTTTTTAGCAATTTTTTTTTTCTCTGTTTCACCAAAGTTTTTTCTTACGCTTATCACGTTTACCCTATGCTAATTTCCTCGTTTACTTGAACAATCCTCGGCCTTGGGAAAGCGACTGCGGTTCAGTTGTGATTGTGTCCAAAAACGCCTGCAGTGAGACAAATGTTTTGAGTTGTGGTCTGTTTGTTTTTTTTTTTGTGGTGGATGTGTACGTCTTGTTTGACTTTCTAGAGGACTGGACAACAATCTCGGTTTTCTCTGATGGACAAATTCATCCGCTGAAGTAATTCTGGTGCAGAGATGCATCTCAGTCTTAATTTTCCATCTCTCTGACTCTGTTCTTTCCTTTCTTTGCTTCCTCGCCCGCTTCGCTGTCCGGTTCGCATAATCAAAGCCTTCCCACAGTAGAAGTATCAGCCGGGAAATCAATTTTCAACTGTTTAGATTTTCCATTTCAAGAACAAATAAAACATTTTTGAGAAACCTGAACAACTCGATCCGGACCGTAAAGTCCAGTCTCCCGGGCCTTTTCCGTAAGTAACTGGGTCTCCTCCCAGTTCCTGCCCGCGAATACAGAGATATTCCTCCGAGAGCAACCGCTTCCGGCAACAATCCGGGAGAAATTCGGTGGCGCTACCCAGCGGGATTAGAGCACCATGTCCAGAGATGATGACGATGATGACCAAGCAAGTGGTTCGAAGAACGGAGCGATGAAAACTGCCAAATCGTGACTCCACTGAAAGCCGGTGCTCAGTTCTGCGAGGAAAGAAAAAAAACAACAACAAAAAAAAACATACATAGAAGAAGTACAGGTGGAGAAACAGAAGCCTTGAAAAAAAAGACGAGACGAGAGAACATCAGTCAAGATTGGACCTGGAACGTTATAACCGTCATCACTGACTCATTGCATGAATTTGTGTGTTTTGTGTGTATTCACGTAAATACATACATATATATATACAGCTGTTTATTCAGACGAGCACCAGAGATTTCCAGGAGGCTGTCAGGCAATCTGGTGCAGATTTTCTCCACTGTTGCTGTTTACACCTGCACCTCACAGTGAGAGGTTCAGCTGGAGATGTGCTCACGCAGCTGGAAGTGTGAGGGAAGGGGGCGCCTGATGCAAAACACTCCACTGTTCAAATCACCGTGTTCTGTTCACAGCACCCTGTGAGTGGCAGATGAGGCTCCTTGATGACGGGCCTTTTTTTTTTTTTTTGTATATGTTGATATCAGCACCACATGCATTTAAATGTATCCACAACAGTGACGATGCGAGAGCGGAACAACAGACGGGTCGGGTCGCAATGAAAGAGCGTCAAGCAGCCGCCCTGCTGGGGAAATCCAAATTACAAGACTGCAGAGGGTTTTGTGTGTGTGCGTGTGTGTGTGTGTGCGTGTGTGAGGTCTCACTTCCCTTCAACTGTCTGTCCCAAAGTGGGTCAAAATGGCCAAATACTGATGAACTGCTTCATCAGTACATGCTGATGGAAATGCATTTTCACCCTTTCCAGAATTTTTTATGTTTTATCCACTTAAATCACACTTAAATGTTTCAGATCATTACACTAATCATATCAGGGATAGCTTAGCTAAATGCTAAATGCGCTTTTCAGATAGTGACTTTATTGTCTGAGACTGAAAATCTGGCTCTGTGTTAAAATATAATTTCCCCGCAAATGAGTGGGGAGAATAACAATTAGATTATTTTTTGTATTTTTTGTATTTTTCTTTTTTAGATTCTGTCTCCCAGAGTTGGTGAAAATTACGCACCTCTCCGTTGTTTGTAAGTGGAGAAACCTGAAAAATTGGCACTGTACGGAAAACCTATTCCCCCCCCCCCCCGTAAATGAAGAGATCACTTGCATATCCAATTTTTCCTCACTCGGCCTGCAGTCTGGCATGTAAAAGCAAGAAATCACTTCAACAGAATCTGGCCGAAAATGTGAAGAGGGCTGACATCTTGAAAAGCAACACGTCATTTCCCGATTCAAAAGGGCGACGCCTCACCGTTAATTTCTAGTGTAGACGGAACTCTCACATTAAGAATGACGAAACTTCCTAAGAGGAAGTAGCCTATCAAAAAAAACCACATTCACGACTCATCCAAGGGGTCAGAAAGGATCTTTGCAACATTCCCCCAGACCTTTGGGTGAAAAACAAACAGCTTGTCACTGCAGCTTCCCCAGCTTGTATTTGCAATTTCCATGGTGACCTGGGTCAACCGAGAACCTACCGTGGTCTTCATGAGTATATCATGACAGTTAAACACCTGTGTGCCGTCTCAACCCAACCTTGCCATCCCAGATTCCCCTTCAAAACGCAGAGGACACAGGCAAAGCAGAGTCCCATTAGCGAGAAATCCCTCCAGGAACTATGAAGCTTGCCCATTCTTTAATATCATTCTGGTAACCAGTTTAAAACGGAAATCTTGTGGTGTCAAATTAGAAATTTCAAGTCCAAAAGCAGCTCCATATTAACCAGTCAGAAGGTGAAAATTCAGTGTTTGGCCCTGAGGCATGACTGCATTAAAAATAGATGCAGATCTGCTCTGGATATCAGCGTGCCGGCTCTGAATAACATCTGAATATCACAGACACGGAGCGCGTTCTGCCGCATTCCGAAATGAAGTACAAAAGCCACAAAGCAAAAAAAAAAAAAAAAAAAAAAGGTAGCTTCAGGTACATCCTTCCCTAGGCTAACACTACCGCAAGATGGATTTACATCCCCGAACGACTCAGCTGCAACATAAACGTGGACGGCGCAATAAATGTGCAGGTTTAAAGCCAGTCGTGTGATATTCAAATGCACCAGAATTTTTCTTTCCCCCCCCCCAAATTGCCCTAAAGCAAAAACAATGTGCACACTCACAGAAATTAACGAGTGAAAACCTTTCAGAAATTTAACAATCCGTGTTTGTTTTTTGTTTTTTTTTACCCTTTACTCAAACAACTCTTAAAAGATTTCAACAGAAACTCGGTCAAAGTAAAAAAAAAGTTCAGTAAATGAGACCAAAATTTCTCCACAGTACTGTGAAAGATTCATTCCTACTTTAACTAAGTAAATAAATATTTCTTTATTTATTTATTTATTTAGTAAAAAAAAAAAAAAAAAAAAAAAGATGAAGAAAAACGCACACAATGCCAAAAAAACAAAAAAGAAAAAGTAAAAAGTGAAAAAAACGTTGCCTCCAACGATGAAACGATTCGTTATCTGGGGTTAGGAGGTCATTACTTTTCAAACCAGGTCAAGTTGGATAGAATTTTTTTTTTTCTATCTAATAAAAAACATATATATATTTGAAATCTGCTTTGTGTATCTACTCTAGTTATTTTTGTCGATGCAAATCAATATTCTACTCGTTTCTGAACTTGTGCGATCGCTTCTTTTTCTGCAACAATGTCACCACTAAAGCGTCCGTCGGTGGGCTTCAGCGCCGCAGCTCAATTGAACAATTACACCGACAGTTCACTCGGTCACTGGCCTTTAATTTTTGAATTTCTTTTGTTTTGTTTTTTTTTTTTTTGTGCCATAATTTAATATCCTGATGGGCTTCACTCGCTCGTGTGCGTGCGGTATGGATTCAGCGGGGTTTTGGAGGTGAGTGAAAGTGTCATTTAGTGAGAAGAGCTTGGCTTATTGTGCGAACGGTTCACACGCAGAAACTCGTCATATTAACTTAATGGGTTCCGCAGAGGATTAATGCTCGGCGGCCGCAGTATTTCGGGGGGGGGGGAGAGTAAGCAGATTACTGTCATTTATAGATTAGAAATGAAGCAGCGAGTAAGTGAAGTGAACGGATGCACACAAAAATTGTGAATCGGTGGGAGTAAGATTGATGAAGTGAAGAGAAGAAAACAACTCTTCGGTATTGTAAATGTAACTTTTTCCTCTCCTTCCTCTTTTTTTTTTTTTTTTAAATTTTACATTACTCTCTTCTTTCTTGACAATAAAGGAACCTAACGGTTTTGTTATTTGGACAGTCGTCGCCACCATTTTACCGCCCTCACGTCACCGCCACCTCTTCTTCACCTGGCCTCTCTCCTCTCCGCGCTCCGCTCCACCTGTGCGCTGCTATCCGAGAGGCAATCACAACCTCCAAAGGGAATCTGAAATGTAATGAGGTGATTCGATTTGATTTGGAACACGACTCTCCCAGGGTGCGCGCTTGTTTTTTGGGAAACATCGCTTTGATCTCATTCTGCTGAGGGTGTGATCCTTTAGTGCAATCCATTATGTATGTCGTAGACGAGATTAAATTCACAGCAACTTTGCGAGAACGAGAGACCGTTACCAAAGCAAAAGAGTGGATTATGTTGATGAGTAACAAGCCGCTCTGGCAGGCAGGTGGGCACACCGGCCTATTATTATTATTATCACGTGTTGGCGCAGCTTGTAGCCGCACAGCTTCTCGACCACCTCGCTGTTACACAGTGAGCCAACGCGATTCAGGAAAAATGCATCTACATGTGGCACGTTTTTTAATGACTTATCGCGTGAGCTAACTTATTTACGTGTACTTTTAATTGCGTTTCTTATGTAATGGAAGCGGAGCAATTGTGAAATTGTGTTGTTTTTTTTTTGTTGCTGGTTTTTTTCCAACATTAAAGTGTCGAGTATTGCACCAAATCAGGTCCAGCGGCTGTTTGCCAACAATTCTCTCTGTTCCTATTGGCTTAAAACGCCTAACCCTAACCCTAAGCTCGTTGGTATTCAACGAGCTTGAATACCAAATCTCACCAGAGCATTGAGTCATCATGTCAACACGTTGACAATAAACATTTTATATCCTCTTGTTCTGAGCTCCTGTCTTGTTTCGTGCGGCCCAGGACACAGCCGACTCTGTTAGCTTTCATGCCACGACCATGATAAAAAAAAAAAACCTTTTATGTTCTTTATTGCTGCAATAAATAACCCATTTTCAAAGTGTATGCTGCGACTTCGCCTCTGGAAACAGCAGAACAGATCACCACGTATGCGCTTGATCGAAACTGATAAACCGCCGGTACTGTTACGCACACAGGATCTTTTCTTCTTCATATTTTTTTGTTTGTCTTTGATGATAAAGAATGTAGCCGAAGCCGAACCACAGCGAGTGCAGTTTCTGTTTGCGCTCTGCTCTCAGGCCCCCTCCCCGCAACCCCTCCTCTTCCTCCTCCGCACCGTTTCCAGGACTGAATGACTTCTTGAGGACCGGCGGTGAGCCTTGCGCTTCCCCGCCTTTAATGCGCACGTTTAAAGGTTTGCAAATGAAGTTCAGTCTCGGGGTGAACGCGCCTGCTCTGAATGATAACCTCACAAGCTGTTTACAACACAGGTGATATTTCATAGGCATGGCATTTAGAATATGTTTGATGTGGCTTTGCTCTCGTTCCGTTTGAATTTATGACTCACGTTTAAAGCGCGCACACACACACACACACACACACGACAACGTCTGAGCAGCTTCGGCTTCCATTTTCTGTTTGTGTTTTTTTTTTTTATTTATTTATTTTTTTAAATATTATTTCAGTTTTTTTATTGCTGGAACAGCCATCCACTGGTTGTTTTTTGCCGTCGTCTCTCGTGGTGTCGATGTGTTTCTCGGCACAGCAGATAAAATACCTGCGAGATCCAAGATTTCTGGGTTATGCAGGCACACAGGCACACATCACGTGCTACACACACATATATTCCCACATGGATGGAACCCGGCACCTATATCCCATTCCACAGCCCGCATATATTACCGTGTTCCTCTCCCTCTGCCTCAGTGTGACAGGGACGGATTGAAGCCGCCTCTGACGGCCGCAGCAGCTACAGTTATGGGAAATGGAGCTGCACATTTACATTTACTCATTCTATTACTTTGATTGATCTCCTGGGCTACCGGGAAGCTTTTTTATGGCTGGAGTGCCGTATGTCTCATGGAGTAATGCAGATAACGACTGAGAACAAGGATTCAAAATTGCTTAAAAGTGTCGGAATTTGTTATCTGACTCTGCAGACTTTGTGGACGCCGGAGCCGAGCAAACAAGGCAGTTTGGTCGACCTCGGAAACAAGAACGGGGGCATATTAAACCATGTACAGTATCACCGCTGCACACAAGGACTGTAGAAGCAATTTGCTCAGATGGGGTGCATTAATATTAATCATGAAATGTCTACTCAAGTGGGGAAATTTCAAAGCAATATGTTCTTGTGGCTCTGTTGCAGTTGAAGATCGAAGGCGTGGTACCGGTTGAAATCCCAAAAACATTACTACTAGGTTAGGGCTGGGCAATAAATCGATAACATAAATTGCAATAGATATGAAATCAATATCAATAGATATCAATAGTGAACGGCGAAGACGTGACACGTGAGCGCTTTCATACAGGAGACGTTTCGTCCAAAGATCCCGAACAATCCCGAGACGTCAAACGCAATCCGGGAACGTTATTTTCCAGCGTCACGGTGTCTTCTGACACCACTGAAAGGAAAGAGACGTACATAAGTTGTAACACGGGGTTTGGGTATCTGTTCCTGAGCTTTGCGTAATTCTCCGCCACAGCAATCGCCCGCACGTCCTCTTGCTCTAACGTAACGAACCTTGGCGTTATCTTCAATCGGGACGCGACCTTTAAATCCCACGTTAATCCCCTGGCTGGTCCACCGTGATTCTTTAGTAACAGGATGTTCAATAAAATCCAAGAAGCTCTCAGCAGAAGCACAAACGCTGCTACGAGGGTTGCGGCGACAGGAGGGCGGATCTCATTTCTCTCAGTTAAGTTTCTCCTGATTTGCTCCCTGTTGATTCTAGAATAACTTGAAAAAAAATCATCATTTTAAGAGCATAAAACCAACAAGCTCCCGTCTACATTAAAGATCTGATTGTTGTGTGTGTTTTTAATGGAGCTCTTTGGTCTCAGACTGCAGTTTTATTGGTCGCTCCTTGAGTTTCTAAAATGGGAAGCTGATGCTTTTGTGCTCCGGTGATGTCGAACCAGCTCCCAGTTCTTGTCAGCAAGGCAAGACTCGGTGTAAACTTTTCTTTTCGGTACAGTTTATCGTGTATTTTGGTTGTCCTGCAGCGGCATACCTGCCTTCGGAGTCCTGCTGCTACAAGTGTTGGCTGAAGAACTCACCGGCCGCATTTCTGTCAGCGTTTTTCCAGGCATACTTTGAAACACTGCATTAGAAATCGTTAATGGAAATAGCAATTAGACGGAAAACATCCCTATTGTCCGCTTTTCTTCACTCTTCTTTCTTTGGTCTTCGTACTCAGTATTATTATTTACTTATTTTTTTTGGTAAATTAACTCTCACCAACCTGAACTGATATTGTTAAAACAGGCAAAGATGGAAGATGGAGCAGACGCAACCAAAAAGAGTCTCGCTTTTCGAGGTCGCTCACCTGCAACTCCCCGCAAACACGCCGTGTTTAACAGTCTGTGTACGGCCTCACCTCTCATTGATTCTGCCCGCATCAGTGACCTTGACTCCTTGCTTGAGTTTTCCGTCCCGTCCTCAAGCTGCTCTTTTTCAACACGCATTGCTCTAACTTCCCGACTTAGTTATCACCCAAATGCCATCGTCTTCTCCTTTAGCTACTAATACAACATGTCGCCTACGGCGTCTCGAAGAGAACTATTCCGTGTACGAAATGCGTTTTCGATCAAATCAATTTCCACAAATCCTCTTACTTGATTGTTTCAGCTTTTCGTAATTTGTTCTGTTTATTGACATGTATTCACTCGGCAATGTATTGTTTTGGCCCGTATTTTGTACGTTTTCATTTCTACAACTAGGCAGGAGGACTTATTTTATTTTTGCTCCACCTAGAAAAATAAAGAAATGAATTTTCAGCATTTATAATATGCCAATGGAGGTCACACTTCTTGGACTGCTGACCGTTTTAATGTGCAAGGGGCCGGGCACCAGCTTACTCAGAACCTGTTGAATGCCGCTTTGATAACCTTCGTTAGAGTCATGACAACAAAATAAATAAACCCAGCAGACGAGTAAATGCGATCAGAAAACCAACTGGCCACACAGCGATAGCTCGCATCTCTCTTGGGTTTGATTTTTGCAAATCTCCTGAGATTGCTGCAGCTCTGCCAGATAATGGGTTTGTCTGTTGTTGGCGGCAAATCACACCTGACATTTTCTTCCTCTCGCTTTCACCTGCCTGCATTCTCTCTGACCCGCCTCCGGCTGTTTTGCGCAGTCGGCCCAACGGGCGTGACATTCATCTTCACTACTCCGCTCCCTTTCAGGTTCACTATTTTTTTGCAAGCCGCCTCCTCATCCAAGATCATCCGCTCATTTCCTTCCTCTGACTTTTATTCCCGCCGCCGCCGCCGCCGCCCGTCCTCCCCGGGTCACCTCTTTTGACGACAACCTCCAATGTCGTCCGCTGAACGTCGTAGTCCGCAGAACGTCGTAGTCCGCAGAGACCGCTGTCTGATCCCATCCATCAGCTTGTCGATTGCAAATCAGAGGCAGCTCTGCGCTGACCTTTGACGCAACTCCACCTTCACCTTGAACGCATCGGTTGCTCACCGCCTCGCACCTTTTCCCTCCGTCTCACGGCCTTCTGCGCCATCCATCCGCTTGCGTCTGTCGCTGCCGGATTCTCCGTTGACGTACATTCTGGCTTTTGGGAAGAGGGGATGGCCGTAAACGCCGGCTGTTCTGTGTGCGCCGCTGTTGAGCTTAAAGGGAAAAAAAAAAAAACGTCCAGTGAACCACACTGGATGCTCGCCAATCATCACATTTCCTCCTCAGCCATCTTCCAAAACTGGGACCGATTAAAATTTTTTAAATATTTTTGCAGTCTTGTGAGCGTCCTTGAAACCAGTCTAATATTTATGGTTTATTATCAATAACAAACTCCCCTCTCATGTGTACCTTGCGAATAAGGCCACTTGTCAATTTTTAATGATGGCCAGACATCCTTATATTGCGTTAATGCCACCTTAAATAATCGCTCACAAGGATCTCTGACTGTAGCTGTAGCTTTTCTTGAAGTGAACGTTCCTACAAACAGAGCGCTAATGATTTGCTTCAAAATGATGCAATTTACCCCATAAATATTTCCCTTAGACTGTTATTCTCCTTTATCGGATTGAACTCAGTGTTCATTGAGGACATGGCAAAACACAGCGTCGCTGTTTTGTATGTAGCACAGGTGTTGATGTCATGGTTCGAAACGCTTTTGGCGTGTTCCCATGAGATACGTTTACATTTGGCAGGTGAGTATTTATTTGCAAAAGAGAAATTGCCGTCTTCCCCCCCCAAAAAAAGCAGCCTTCAGTGGTAGCTGAGAGCCCGCTGCATGTTGGTGTCACTTTTTAAAGCTCTGTCTTAGGATGCGGAAGTCCATCCCTTAGTTTCGCCCATAATGTGTACAGGATTCAAATGAAGCTGTAGTAGTTTTACCAAACTGTCATGGTAGAAATACATGAAGTGCTGCTACGCTCCTAAGGCTTACTGGCTTAAAAAGTTATTTCAATTCTATCGAAATGTCAGAAAAAGAAGAAGAAAAAAAAATTCTAAAAATCAAAAACGAATAAAGAGTCCAGAAGAGAACTTTCAAGCAACGGCCTTTAAGACCTACCTACGAAATGTCAACAACAGTTTCAGTTTCCTATCCAAATCTCTCTCCGGGGTCGTGATCTGGAGCAAACTGTGAAACTGTTTCCCCCTTGGTTGTTGTTGCTAATCTCCCACACTCGCTAAATTGCCATCCTGACACCAGCCAATAATCGTTTGGTTGTAATAAAAGAAAGGAAGCGTGACAGTAATTTCCATACACCATTACTTTGTTCGCCTATCTCTTCTGCGTGTTTTCATGTCGGCGTCTTTTATGTCTGACCGCTCGCCCTGTTTTGCCTCCAAAAACGTTCTAATTATTTGCCCCGTGGCCGGAGGTTTTCACCGCTTGCGCAACAAATCTCTTGAGAGGTGCTTTTCTCAGATCAATTTTTTTTTTTGACCTGCTCTATTAATTCTTTATAAGTTTTCGCTCTTTGTTCCAAGCCAATTTGAGGAACTCGAAGCTTCCTTCACTTCTGGGTGTCTTCAAACAAAAGCACAGCGTCGAGAAATGAAGAGTGATATTTAAAACATAAACCTCTGCCACATCTTTGAACTATTTTTTATTTTTATTTTTTTTCAATCAACCAACATCCAATAAAATGTTGGAACTTGGGCCAAACAATTCATGAAGAGAAACAGTGTATTTGGAAATCACAATAAATGCCATTTGAAGGCTTCACACAAGACTAATGCATAACATTTTAATTCACAAATGTTAAACTAATTACAATCAGACAACAATCTTGAAAAGTCTCCAAAAACAGCCTGTGACTTTGACCAAACTCTCAATCTACATTTAGAAAAAGGCTTCTTTTTTTTTTTTTCTCATTTCCCATCATTTTTGTTTTTGTCTGACAGTAATTTCAAATGTCAAAACTTACATTCCACTTTCATCCCAGTTATGATTTGATGCTGTGTTTTTTTGTTTTTTTTTATGCCAGGAGGTAAAGCAATAATAATAAAAATATAAAAACACTTTTGTTTTAATATAAGGAAGCCCAGCTGATTGCATAAAGTCATTGACTTCACAGCAATTCTTCCTCCAGCGTGAGCCTGTGGTGACGGAGGACAGCAATTGCTTCGAGTCATTAGCTTTGCCGCAACGAGTAAATTTCTTTTTAATACTTAACGTTCACTGAAACAACACAAATTGGAAATCTACAATTTACGACAAAAAAAAAAAACAACAACAACTTATATTACGAAAAACAATCTAACACCAAACAACATTTACTTGCTACTCATAAACTAAACTAAAGAAATGAAGACAGATATGCAATTATGTGTAAAATTACCATCTGCAAGACAAATCCTCTTGCTATTAAGCTGCACTCATTTTGTCGACTGAGGTTTAGAATGAAATATGACTTATCTCTATAATAAACTAAGTCGTTTAGAGACCTAAAAGTTATCAAGAGCCTGTTTGGTGCTCAGATGTCGAAAGGAGGACGTTTTTGTTGTTTTGTTTTTTTGATGCTCTCATCGAGAGTTGCAGGATATATTTCCAGTCTAAAAGACATGTGAGAAATTTGAGAAGATGGGCAAATACTTTTAATGTGACAAATCCTCAGAGGATCCGGTTTGATTTACTCACAGCACCACGTGTCTGGTGGATTCAACATGGCAATTCATTCAAAGACACGGATAAAAAGTTGCGCACTTCTCAGGTTTGAAAAAATAAATAAATAAATAAATGAGTCGTTCAGTAATTTTCCTAGACAGGCAAAAATAAATAAATAAATAAATACTGTGCCAATAGTATGAGGTTGAGGTCAATCAATCATTGCCAAGTGTTTTAGATAATATGTAAGAAATGTGATATCCTGCAGCTGAGGTGCAGCAGGAATGAGAATGAATGATGTGATGGAATGTGTTAGAGGACTACTTTATGACAAGCTTGTTTTATTAGAAGTGTCTTATTTATTTATTTATTTATTTATTTATTTATTTATTTGTGAATGCACATCAGATACAAACTGAATAAGTTAAATAACTAATGATAATGCAAACAATTTGATTTTCAGACAAATTTTCAGCAAAGCGCCGTTTAGCCCTGGTCTTATTCTTTTCAATTTTTGACATTACAGTCAACGTTATCGCCACCTGCTGGTTTAGAGTGGGTATCACATAAACTCCACAAACTGTGTATGCAATTTAATTTTTTTTTTTTATAAGCCATTTCAACACTGATGGAAAAGTCCAGTTAATGACATCCACTGGATTTAGAACAAATTGCACAAGATTGAGGCTGAGGTAAAAAAAAAAAAAAAAACGTCTGGTTGAAAAGCTACTACGTTGTCTCTCTGACTTTGCTTTTTATGTCTTACAAGTGGCCGTACCTTTTTCATATGTCATGTCAAAAATTATGTCCGTGATGCACGCAATTTGGTCAATCTACATACAAAAGCTCCGCCGCCTGCAACCTGATATGGGGAGCTGTTTTAAAGAAACGGTGCGCAGACAGAGTGCACTTGATATGAATGCCCGGTACCTCCTCTGGATGGCTTACAATAATTTCCCCCCAAATATAGACAAGCTCTGGCTTCCTCTTCAACAAAAAAAAAAAAAAAAAACATAAAAGAAATCAAATCAAAGAGAAATTGTAAACCACAGAGACCTTGGACTCCGAGCTCTTGATTGATTTCAGCAAACATATCGTTACTGTTGCCGGGGAGAGATCCACTCAAGGCAAATTCATTCTTATCACTGCTGAGCACTCTTGCTGTACAAGCTATTGAAAGTTGCTCTGCGAATGTATACAGATGAAAGAAAAGTGCAGCGTTTGTACCAATGCCAAGGCAGCAGGTGCACAAACATGACAACTCATGCATAAATGCTTAGGTTAGAACAAAAGTAAAGCGTTGGCTTTTATGTAATTTCATCAAACATACTTCTGCTTATTTTATTTTATTTCTTTTTTTTTTTTTTTTTTTTTTTTGATCCACAAAGCTCTTCAGGTGTGATTAATCATGGTTTCAGAACTCCACTAGCTTCAACAGCAGATGGAATTAGCGGCTCCGTTTGTCTTTGGGGTTGACGTGATTCGCCGGAAAAAAAGACCACGCTGACGATGACGATGAATATGAACTTTTAGATTCAGTCCGCATGAACATTGCATGGCTAACTTTTATTTTTTTATTTATTTATTTATTTATTTTTTTATCTGCAAAAGGTCAGTCTGCCCTCTAGCTGGTGACTGAATGAGAAAGTGTGACCTCTTTCGGGTAGACAACACAAACCAAAGGCATCGCTTTGATGCGACATGTAAAGGACGTTTTTATAAAACATAAGACATTTCTGTCAGGCTTCAGCAGCAATATCCAAAAAAAAAAAAAAATGCATGAAATGAATTCAGACAGCAGTTACTTTTGACGGATTTACGAAGTTGAAACCAAATATTAGCTTGTGCGCTGCAGTTGTTTTTTTTTTTCCAATATTTCTACTGTTTGCTAAATCTAAGAATGATGTGCATCTTTAAGTTAACATACGCAAGTATTACCAAGCCTTTGTACAAATTGGGAGGATGATAATGTCATTAATTTGTTGACGTCTCAGAGGTTGGTATAATAAAAAAAAATAAGGGTCGATAACCGATAAATCACTTCCTCGCGACACTCTTAAACACACCTCGGTGCTTCCGTCTGGGAAGAGCATTCGGTCCAACTGGCTGGAACTAGCAGGTTGACTGGTGAACTGTGAATTGACCTCATTAACATTGTCACGTGGATCTGAACGCGATCGCACTAGAACCGATACTGTCAGCCGATTTCTAAGATTCCCCGTCCTTAAAAGACCACTTAGGTTTGTTGATGCAGGCTGAAGTTAAATAAGCCCAGAGAACAAACTTGAAACTCAAATCTGAGGTCTCTGTGCAAAAATGAATTTCATTACCGGTCTCACTTTAAAATCATTTCCTGTGGCTCTCTGGCTATGAAGAGCAGCCGGATAGGAACAAGAAATCATTGGAGCTAAAGACTCCATTCAGTCACACCTGAGCTGAGGTAGCCTCTCCACAACTGATTGCTATTTCTTTTCTATCAGGGTCATTTCAAAAGTGGTACTGAAGCCTGAAGTCATATGGCAGCCAGTATCACTCTCCTACACTCACTCTTGTCACACATAGAAGCTGGCGCTGGCTGGCAGAGGGGGAAATTACTTTTCATTTTGATTTTTCTCTTATTTTCTTTTTTTTTTTTTTTTTTTTTCTTTCGCATACACTTTGTGCTTTCTATTAAAAAAAAATTAGCCGTCCAACGCTGTAGGGAAAACAGCAACATTACCCGACTTAATGGCAGCAATACAAGCAAATTTGTGTTTGATAATCATCTCATTACTTTTCTTTCAGTCGACGTCGAAGTGTGGTCGAGAACTGTTCAAATTCCCTCGCCGATTACAAGCGTTATGAGTTTCTTTTCCTCCCCCCCCCTTTTGTTTCCATTGTTTTATTTTCTATTTTTCGCCAGCTGTCATTGGGTGACGGCTGGAATGAGAAGTCAGCCGGAGAGATGGATCTTAAAGCACTATATGGGTAATGAGGAGTAAACGGGGGCCGAGGCAAAGCGAGTGCTAATAGAGTAACACCAGTGGCCAAGGCTACTCTCCGTACCATTTGTTCAAGCTTTTATGAAGCGTAAAAACCTCGTTGGACGGTGTTAGACGGGAGCTGGTTGACTCCTTAGCCTCGTGTAGTGTTCAATCACAGGCGACCGGCGCAAGCGGAGGCTGTAAATCTGAAAACGTATCCAATCATTAGCTTGACCTAAGTAGCTGTGCAGCGACACAGCAGTGTCAGGACCATTTTTTGAAGTCTTTTAATGGGTGGACAGAGGAGTGACCGTCACACGTTCGAGTAGCGCCGTTCCCTTTCTCTTTTGTGACCCCTCACCCCCACACAGAGCAATCCCGAAAGCAACGGTTCTGCCACCAAACACTCCCCCATCCGTTTAATTCATTTGCACCTTTTTTTTTTTTTTTATTTAATTTGAGGAGTGCTATTATTAATAGCCTGAGCCCCGAAGCACTTTACATAAAGAGGGGGGGTGGGTACTCTCTGACCTCAAACGTTTTGAACCACACTGCACGTGGTGGCGGCTCTACTTCACAAAGCAAATAGCGATGATTACATGAAGGCAGTAGCTCATCTTTAGTGATGTTTCCATCCAACGGTTGTGCAAATTTTGAGCGAACCTGTAAAAATGTCGCTAAAAAGAAGAAAACAAAGAAAAGAAAACACGAATTAGGCGCCTACGGGTTTGGAAGCAAATCAGCTCGTCTTTGCCCGGCATGATTTTGCCAGATGTTGACATTACGCGTCGCCGTAACAAACGAGATGGATCAAACGGCTCAGATCAGAAAAACGGGGAAGGTTTCACGCTGAAGGTTTGGACTTTCTCGCGTTTTTGACTTTTGTGCCTGCGTCAAGGCACAGACCCAACGTGGATGAGAACGAGCGCAACGTCCGAACTTGTTCGCCAAACACGTTTCCGTCTCCTGTTTGGCGCTTCAAGCCTTTACCCGGAAAGTCCAAAACCCACCTCGAGCGAGCAAAGAAAACCTTTCTGTAAAACTGAGGGAGCTATTTTGGAATTCTGCCGATTCCGTCAAGATTTGCCGACGCTTGTGAGGCGCAGCAGATTTTCAGTTGTTCTCTCCTCACAATGTCAAGAAGAAATGTCTTGGACGTAGGAAGCTGCTGGAATATGTCGCTATTACAGTGTTTGAACTCTCAACATAAAAAAGCAACAACCTACTAACCTGTAGATTGCGGGATGAATCACTTTTGTGAGATTCAAACCTATTTGTCGGTTTTTTTTTTGTTTTTTTTTACTGATAAGATATTACCATGAAACAGAAGTCTCGGGTCAAAAAAAAAAAAACATCATACGTGCTAGCGTTACCCTCAGAAATATTCCACCGCAAACCTTTTTAGAAAACGCAATACTCTGGATCAGTGAGTGATGAATATCATTTTTATGGCCACAAACGTGCATTTATGAGTACATTTGCACATGCAGCTCACAACGTCTTCATTCTCATTTCAAATGAGGCCCTTCAAAAAAAAAAAAAAAAACTCCGCGCTTAAAGCTCCAGAGGGCCACAGGAGGGTCGGCTTCACAACTACAGAGGAGGGGGACATAAATGAAATGGGATTAGACCGAAGAGAGACTTTCTGCCTGAGAGTAGAACATCATGGGCTGACAGTTATTCGCTAATCAATTATTAAGGGCACCTCAGATTTAAGGCCGCATCAGGGCTTCCAAGGATTCCACTGGCAGACAAATCAAAGCGGCCGCCGCTTGGAAGGAGATCGTCCTGGGAGCGACGCCGGTGCCTCGACAGAACGTTGAGCCAAAAGCCACATCAGGTCTGTTTGACCAAAGGAGGACAATAACGGAGTTCCTCGTGAGATCTCCCTTGTCTGCTCTAATCAAAGGGCAGGGGGGGGGGGGGGGGCGAATATGAATAAGTAAAATCTGCTATTAGGGGGAAATAAAGAAACTTTCTTTAAAAGCTTCCGTCAGCGCCGCCGGAACTCTGGCTCACCCATGTGTGGCGTTGTGAAGGATGCAGATTGTGAGCCATCAATTTGAGCTGTTGACGGAGGGAGGGGGTGGAGGAACACCAGCCCCTGCTTGTTGCTTCTGCGATACTCCGTCACGTTTTACCCGTCCGTGGCTCTCTGAGGAGGAATGTCGGGCTGACAAGAGGCAGAGGAAAGACGACGCGAGGCAAAACTCCCCTTTTTTCCTCTACCGTTTCTACTGTCATCTCGGCTTTCCTTTGTTTTGCGTCTTCATCTCCCTGTTAGGGCAGAGCCACTTGTGCCCCCCCCCACCCGTTTTTGGCGCGCGACCGTGCGCTTGCATAAAGAGGAGAGCGGCGCGTCCAGAAGCGGAACAGCTTGCAGCCGGCTACAGAGGAGGCCGTACACATCACTTCAAGGACACGTCACACTCTCGCCATGCTTCTCGAGGACTGTGGGGAGCAAGCCACTTCAGTTCCGAGGAGCTGCTGTGTCTCGTTTGAAAGGGAATTTGGGAAAGGGGCTCGTTCTGCTGAAGGCAAGCCAGGCGCTGACACAGCAAAGACGGCGTGGTGGCAATCAAATGACAGGGGGATTGAAAGCGCTCGGCGCCGGGGTGTGTGCGTGTAAAAAGGCGCGCGTCTTTGCGTTTGTTTCCGTTGATTTACACGCGTCAGCCCAAAATATAATCTGCAAAACAGTTTCTTGGCTCCGTTTGAATGTGTCTGCCTCCGAGTTTTTGAATGCAGCTGTCACCACGAGGTTGCTGTTAGGCGGAAGGGGCCCATGTCTTTAAAGAGAGGCTTAGAGAGACTATTTTGGGTCAGTGCCACCTGTCTAGCCCAGTTTGAAAATAAGTCATATGATTAGTGGTGTGGAGATGTTGTTTTTTGGGGGGGGGTTGTTTGGTCACATTTAAACCTCACCACTGTGTGCCATCCTTACCTCCCTCCACTCATGGAAATGTTCCATTGTTCCATGTTTTCTGCATTTGTGCATCGTGGTTCGCACTCTGAATCCCAAAGCCTTAGAAATGTCTCCTCTCTTTTTGTATTCCTTTATATGATGGGCTGTTAAAGGCCCATCATGCCTGACAGCATGAAGTAAGGTCTGCTGCATGCTGGCAGGCAGGTTCTGTTTTAGTGATTCCATGATTTTCTGGGTTTCTCCATAAGGAGAAATAATGTTTCCCTTGTTTTGTCCATGACAGTGACAGTATGTAACTTTTATTTTTTTAAAAAAACAAAACAAAAAAAAAAACAAATTCAAAGTTACCACTTTGTCACTATAATATAAGACAAAAAGTCTAAGAAAAATATTTTTAGCTCATCTGCAGGCTCCCAGTGCTAACAGCAGAAATACACGGCTTACACAGAAACAACCAATCAGAGCCAGGAGGAGGAGCCTAACGCTGTCAATCAGGCCTTCCTCCTGGATGTGATTGGTTGTTTATGACTGGGAACGGTGCGTTTTAAAATGCGATGCAGCTTGCATTTTAAATCAAGGTACTGCTTTTTTTTTTTTTTTTTCTCGTAGATTATCTGTCTGAAACTGTACAGTCACAAAACAGTGATAGTTTTATATCAACAAGTAAAGGGCATTTTTTTCTTTTCTTTTTTTTTCTTTTTTTTTTTTTACAAAAGCTACACACTGTGGCTTCAATGACGTTGACTGAAATGATCATTTGAAAACTTTTTCTGTATTTACCTAAACAACCTTATTGTGAGATCAAATTATTTGGTTTTGTGACGCATTTAAGTGTGGCAAAAAGCAAAAAATTTAGAATGTCTTCACGGTGGCAATAAACTCTCTAATCAGGAATCTGTGCTTTTTAAAGAAGCAATTGGCCCAGTTTCGCAAATCTACTCTTTCCTCGATGAGGTTCTTGACCTGAGCCGCAGTCGCCGCTTTGCCCCTCAGTGTGCCGTTTGCTTGAACTGCCGTGACACTTTGAGAGTCGAGATGTTTCGCCTTCACCTTCACGTCCTCTGACGGAAAAAATTCCAGAGCTTTAAATTTTCACGCAGGAACATTGTTTTGACTCATGCCTAATACAGAATTCATAGAAAAGGTGAGGTCCACTGTTTTATTTTTGCACCATAAAATCAAACATCCTGTTTTTCTCGCACTATCTTTTGCCAGTTTTGTCTCGCTTAATGGGGTTTTTAGCACACGGGGAGAAATAATGTCGGCGGAGTATGCAATTTTGACCAGCGATGTTTTATTTACAAGTCTCTAGTTGCAGAAGATCACATTTGGCATGTTTCATCACAAGCCATAAATTGTTAAAGCGGTCCGGGAGCTAAGCCGCACTGTATCTCGTAAAGTAAACAAACCCTGGTCAGAAACCAAAAGATCCTAAAGGTTGGATCTTATATTGAATATTGAACAATTTCTCCTTCTCTCTGCCGTCTCTCAGCAGTCGAGTCAGGACTCTGCAGCTCGGTCGGCGTCGGATGAACTGCCACCCGTTCCCTTGGCGAAGGATAATCCACCGGTTAGTAAAAGGCACCAGGGCCTTTTGAGACATGCATGAAGAAACTTCTGGGATACAAAGAAGCTAATGCAAAACCTAAGCAGAAAAAAAAACAAAAAACGTTTTTATCAGGAGTTTTATTGTCAGAGAAAAAAAAACAGAGTGGTCCTCCTGCTGAACCTCACCACCTGTCACAAAATATTGCGTGCGGATCTGTTGGTTACATTTCTTTGTTCTGCTCAAGAAATAAAACCAAGAATAAAAGTCAGCACAATCATTCTTTAGGAACTGTTGGAAATCGGGCAAAATGTAACGGGGAAAGCACAGAAAGCCCACGGAGCAAGTATCGTGTTTGACCTTTTTTGTCGAAGGAGTTCAAGAAATGATGCTTGAAGAAGCACTAAATAATGTTGTGGGATATATAGCTTGGTTCGTGATCCAAACAGTCTTGCTCTGTATGTCGATGTTATTGACGCAGCATGAAGTTTTGTATCAATTTAGGCTTTTCTCCGAATAAAAACACCGCGCAGAATCTATATAGAAATACTTCTTTCTTTCTTTTTTCTTGTTTTTTCTTTTCCCATTTTCTGAGAAATATAGTTACAACCTTAAACTGGATCTTGTTTTCAGTTTCAGCTGGACTCCTTTTATGACACCTCTGTTGCACCAGCAGCCCAGCAAAAGAAAAAACCCTCCAGGCCAGCAAAGCCCAGCCTGCCTCTGGCTACTTGGTGGGAATTATTCTTCCTATAAGAGGCTGCAATCATCTCTTGCACTAAGCGCATCAACTATTCTGCCAATTGCGGCTTTGGCAGAGCTGCACTGCAGGCCAGCAGAGACGGGGAGTCAGCGCAGTTTCGACATCAACATCTGGACCAGGACGTTGATGGGATCCCTGGAGAGCCAAAAGGCTGCTTCCAGGTCAGCGTGTTCAAAAACATGTGCTGTTTACTTGCTCTTGTGCTTTAAAAATTGTATTTTTTTTTTTAAATATTTGCATGCCTTCTTGCTTGAAAGCTAATTATATTGGTGTTGTAATTAATTATGGAGCACTATTTGTTGGAAATTTCACGTTATTATGTTCATTGTGTTGCATAATCTTTCTTTCTTCAGGCACTTTATACATATACATCATTTGTTCCATTATTTGTTAAATTGCTGCCATTATCCATTTGCATATCACTTATTTTCCACTTATCTATGTTTATTTAAATAGATCCTTTTTACTTGGCTCAAACTCATTTGCAGATGAAGGCATTTCTGTCGCTGCGTCTGTGGCTGCGTGAGAATCATTGATATGGACGTTGCTGTTTCCTATCAGCTTCTTTTATTTCACTATTCGCTTCTCTTAATGTCTCCGGTTTGAACGGGAATCTCCTCAATGGCAATAGCGTTTCATTTTTTTCAGACTCCTCACGTCTCCTTCCTTTCATGGATCTGTTCTTTGAAACGTTGGCCTGGTGGGTCCACAAATCCCAACGGACGGGCGTTGAGCGTTTGAGACCAGCCGTACGTTCTTCCTCGTGACCTTGGCAACTGCGCCTCAAAACCAGTCCGCCGTAATCGAGCTCTTGTTTGTTTGTCTGGAAAGTCTGGCTTGTTTGGGAAGGCGCAAAATGCGCAATTGAACTCTGATAAGGACTAAAAAAGGGAACTCTGGTCTACCTACAAACCAACATCTAACCGCACTTGCGGTCCGAATGCATATGTGGATGCATGCCAATGTTGCAATTTTGATCCCCAGTCGAACTGTCTAACAAACTGTTGGTAGTGAAAACACACTCTACCTTTTTTTTTTTTTTTTTTTTTTTTGATGATGCTGTAGGGTAACAGTTTTTCGTCATCGCCATGTCTTTTGTGGAAGACGTGGCGATGACTTCCTGATACTATCGTCACGCTGTGGATATACCAATACGTTTCCACGAAGTACAGCTGACGAATTGTTTTGCATCCTGCAGTTTCGATCAGTCCGGTGGAAGGTAAACACCTAAACAGACACAAAACTCATTTCTAAAACTGACTGACATTCGTTGTAATCGCTGTGTAATTTATTCCTCTCCATGGCAGAGGGCTTAAAATGCCACAAATCTATTTTTTTTTTTTTTTCAAGAAAGAGAGGGAGAAATAAGGGCGATAAACTTCTGTCTTTTATCTGGTTATCTTGGTACACAGAACACAGATACGCCGACCTCCTGCACCGACACACGGAGCGAGCCTATTCCCTTCTGATATTGTGAAATTCTATCACACTTCATGGTGATACATTATTAATGGCGCAGACGGCAGGTTCTGAAGGATCCGTTTCATGATAATCCATGCCGACACCTCCCTCTCCTGCCACACTCCAAACAGCTAAAAGCCAGCCAAGTCACCAGACATTAGGCATCCCCCCCCCTCCCCTCCCCACATGGGAACAAAACGCCGGCTGACACGCCCTTCACTTTGAAATCCTATCTCAGCAAGAAGGAAATCCTACCAAACTTATCAGCGCCATTTATCAAATTCTCCAGCACTCTTATCTCTGAATATGTACCCTTCTCCAGTCCTTTGGTTTACATGATGCATTTTCCGCCTGCCTGATCATTTATCCAGTCTCCAGAATCCTGTCACAGACTCATGTTTTTCCACCATCCGCCGTCTGACTCTTGTTTCAGACCGCGTCTGTTTGGACGCGGTGCATCTCTGCCCCCCAGTGGCACCATCACGCTGCCCGGCGTTTCTTGGAGGATGTCACTGCTTTTCACTTCATTTTTTGTTTTTGATTTTTTGTTTTGTTTTTGTTTGTTTTTTTTCAATTTCATCACATTCATTTAAAAGGTGGAGGTCTTATGAATCTTTCTTAAAATGTTATCATTACAGATTAAGCCTTTACGATAAACTTTCGGGCTGGATAGCTCGGCGTCTTTTGATTAAGAGCTCCGACAAAAGCGGCGGAGGGAGCCGATTGCTCTTCTGTTCATAGCAGGAGTCTCTTCCCTTATTTAACATCAAACAGACTGAGTGGGGGGGGGGGGACAATTTTACTGCGGCTGAGGTATTTATTCACACTTCGTTTTCTTTCATTTCTCCTGCCGACGTGTTCAGAGGCAAACAGATGCTCCGTGCGAGACACCCCCCCCCCCCCCCCCCCCCCCCCCCCCCCCCCCCCGCCCCAGTTCAGGGAAACATAGCTGCCATAAAGCTTTTGCTTTGTTTAGTTTTTGAACTTGAATGCAGACTCTGGTATCTGCAGGAGGACTACTGCTACTCCTGTATGACTGGTGTAACATCAGCCTCAGGGCAACGATGCTGCAACTAATTACACATCCCAGCCGCAGCATGTGGTAAAGCACACAGTCTTCTGTCTGCTCTTTCAGGTACGGCGAGCCCACGGACTCAGTGATGAGTCAGTTGACCCAGATATGCCGAAGTGAATGTGCTTATTTTCTTGTTATGGCAAGTCGACGGGGAGTTTGTGGATCTTCGGCGTCCACGCTCTCGCCACCCACCCGCCCCAGCAGGAAATTAGTGGTAAATGCACTGAGCTTAAGCTCTGCAGGGCAATAATCTTTGGCCCTCTTAACAATCAGGCGTTCCAATGAACTTCCGAGATTCACATCGCCACATGTGTCAAGGTCGGAAGAACACTTGGCCATCAAAGTGTTCGATATGACTCGTCCAAAAAGGTTCTCCGGAGGACTGAAGTCAGAACTCATCAGTGAAGTTCTTCCACACCGAACTCACTCGTTTATGTCTTTATGACATCAACAATTGTGCCCTGGTGCAAAGACAAGAAGGGTTCATCCCCCGACAACTCCCGTACAAAGTCGTTCAAACTGGCAAAACGTTAATGGTTTACTCCGATGAAACCAGGGACCCAACTCCTTCTTAACAGCCCAGCAATATAATACCATCAACACCACACTCCACGATTACATGTCCAGACAAAGAGGTTTGATTCTTCACTCTTTATAAATGCGGTGGAAGAGTTTATAAAGCTCCCTGTGTGCTGAGCTCACACGGCAGACCCATGAAGTCTGGAAGTCTGTAGCTACTGACTGCAGAAAGTTGGTAACCTCCGTTTGACACTTAAAAGTCGTGGCCGATTATGGATTATTTCAAACCTTCCTTAAATGTTAACATGAACAGCGGAAACGAATGATCAAAGCTGATGTGTTTGTGTGCATTAAGTACTTGTACCTGGACTCTTCCGCACTGGAGTAATTCAGTGAATTTTACAACATAAACGCCAGAAAAATTAACCCAACAAATCTTCATTATTCCTGCCCATTTTTGAACCCTAAACATTTGGTGCAAAAAAAAAAAAAAAAAAAAAGTTTTTATCACTCCCACTATCCTTGTGTTTTTTTTCTGAACATGAGAGTTGTTTGTTTTTAGAACAGAAAAGAAGGTTAAATTCTAGTCAACTCTAGGATCCCATTTAACCCCAAATACCCAGATGGACCCAGGTTTAAAAATCCTTTGATTAGTTTTTTTGTGGGATAACAAAGGGACCACTGGCACAGAGAATGTACAGACATGCTAGATTTGTTGAGTGTAATTTGGCACACGTATAGACAAATGACTGGTGTGTAAATGATTTGATTTGATAGAAACTGACGTACCTCGAGAAACGTCTGAAACCCTAAGTGGTAGAGTAACAGCGTTAGGGACTGTAGCCGGTGTCCGATAGTCAAAAGAACAGATTCATCAGATTGCGGATCCGTCTTTCTAGAAAGCGAGTAAACTGTTCAATGAGCCAGTTAACAGACTTTGATGGCTTTTGTAAACAACAAAAAAAAAAAAGGACACATTAACGATTAGACACATCGGCTTCTTCATCCGTCTACTCGATGTCTGCTTATCTTGGCAGGAACTCACGGGCTGGTGAGTGTTTCCAGCACTGGTTGGCTCAGTGTCAGTACGCACCCCGGACCAGTCTCCAGTCAATCACTAGGCGACACAGAGGCAAAAATCTATGCGTGCACACACCCGGTCCCTACTAGCAATTTAAGAGGAAACCGGATAACGCTCAGGTACGGTGAAGGTCTGGAAAGCGTCACATTCTCGTAGCGTTTTAAGGAGTTCCTTTAAATCTTTCGCTTGCTTCTGTTTTCCTTTTTTTTTTTCCTTCTTGCGAGTTTCATTTCCTTACCACATACACATAAGTATGATCAAAGTATTCTTGTGAAGGAATAAATGATAAAGGCCTACTCAATCTACCGCTTCCCCCGACATCGTGGTCCTTCCTCCAATATGAACCAACCCGACTCATCGGCTGCTGTACCACAGTGTGTGTCTGCTGTGTGTGAGGCATGTTGCTCATCTCTTTAAGCCCATTTAACAGCTCGTTACCCATCCGTGTCTCTCCCCCTTTTTTTTTTTTTTAAATCTCCCCCCCACCCCCCTCCTCTGTTCCAGGCTCGTGTCACTCCTTGGTCAGGTTCCATTTTCGCTAATGCAGTGGAAATGAGCCGTGGGGCATTGCGAAACAAAGTGGAGCGGATCAGTGGCGGCTTTTTACCCCGGCACAACCCAAACAAGGCTCGACGCACGCAGGTAGCAGGCACCGGAGAAGGGGGGGGGAGGGAGGTGGGGGGCGATTTCATTGACACAGGCGGATCAGTTGGACGGCCTTTGAAACACATGGGGAGGGATGTGGTTCGGTGCACACAGCACCCGATTAAATCAGGAAGGAGGGGACATCATCTTTATGACTGCCAGTGTCCGGGCGGAACCTAAACACAGAGTAGGACAAGATGGAAAAATAAAAAAAATTAAAAAAAATCGAGGCCATGGACTGCTTTTGTTCCTTTTGGTTTGTTGGTGTTTCAATAAGGTGAAGGTCTGGACTTTGACTGGGCCTTCAAAACACCTTGAACAATTTTCAGCTACCGTGTAGACAGAGTTGGGTTACATTTACTCAGTTGCATTTCATCGAGTGACGTAATGGGGGGGAAAATACTTTTGAGTACTTTTTTTACTATACTGTTCTTTTTTTATTTTACTTGCGTAATTTTATGATGAGATATTGCTACTCTTCACTGAAGGTAGAACAAGCTTGTTTAACCCAGAAATTCACCAGACACAAACCTGAGGTTTTTTTTTTTTTTAGTCTCATATTGAAAGAAACTGATTTTGGAAAATGGTTCTTTTTCCTGATTTTGTCATTATGTGATTTCTATCAATCATCTTCATTTTGATCTTTAAAATACCAAAATTTCCATATAAGCATTTTTGCATCATTTCTAACAGGGATTGTGGAGTAGATAATCTGATGAACAAAAAAAAAAGAAAAAAAAAAAAAAAAAAAAAAAGTTTTTGGGGGGGGGAAAAATAAAAAAAAAAAAAAAAAAAAAAAGAGTTGTATAAAAACTTTATTGCACAGCATCAAAATCTGCATGAGTAAATCGACTAGTCGGACCTCAGACTTCTAATTTGGGTGACGGCAAAGTTTCGGCTCAAAGAGTTTAAAGGCTGGCGTCCAGATTCTGCTCGGGATCACGGGAATGCATCAGGAGGAAAAGTCGTTTGGAGAGCTCCGGACCGACCCGTCGGGTCGTGGAGGTGACGCCTTCTCCTCTGCGGATCAGAAGGTCGGACAGAAGAGAGAGCTTCTCGTTCTCGGTCCTGCACTGGCTGTAAGCCTGTGAACACACAGGGAGATTATTAGCTTTCAGAAAGGATATCTTGGAGGTTACAGTTACATGAAGGTCACACGGGCAATTTTATATCGTCACACGAAAAATAAAGAACATCACAAATATGACGCAAAACTACTTTTATTTCACAGCTCAAGGATGGGGACTTGTTAAACTCTGAAAATGTTTTTGGGATTTTTCCAATCAGCAGAAGGAAATGCAGAATGAGCTATGGAATCATACGCCATAAAACCTCCAAATCATTATTTTTGAAACAGGACTTTGACTTCACAGAATGAAATCCACCAATAAAAACAAAATTCTTAATTTTTTTTTTCTTTTTACTAAGTATCTTCAGGTATTTCATAAAATAATTATGTCTCACATTTATGTTTTGTTGACTGAACAGCCTCCAGGATCCCATGTCAAGCCAGCAGATGTAAATTAACTAAAATGTAAAAAGCTGTTCACTGAAGCAATCTTAACATTACTGCTTTTCCAAGCTGGTTCACATTGCAGACATTAGCTCTACCTAGACTGGTAAGATACTGACTCCTAACAACTATTTTGAAGAACCCAACACAAAAAACCTGAACTTTACAGTAACGAGAGTAGCTTTTTATAAACTTCTTACTTCAGCTATTTATTGCATTGAAAAAAAACACAAGAACTGGCAACCTGGCAATGTTTAATCTGCTCTAATTGCTAAGCTGAATGCCCACTGTAGCAGATAATAAGTATCATTTGGCAGAATGGTTTTGTTTGTTTGTCGAAAAACATTTACATATCTGCTCATCTCAAGCAAATTACCTGCAGATTTGTTGTGGAAAAGCTTCATATCTGCATTTTTTTGTTGTTGTTTTTTGTTTGTTAATCAAAAAAACAACATCTTTCCTGCCTGTAGGAGGCAGGAAAGACGCCTAGATTATATCTTCCTAAATTACAAATTTTTTTACAATTAGTACAAAAACCAGAGGGAGATTTAATTAATCTTAACGGCTGCATGTAAAAGTGGTTGCAAAGATAAGATTGAATCTCAGCCTGTTGAAATGCTTGAGAGGTGAATGCATACCTTCTTGAGCAGCTGCGGGGAAGGATAAGCTGCCAAGATGGCAGCCGCCACGTCTGAGCTCACTCTGTTGAACTGCTGGATCTGTCTCTTCCACGCCTCCAGCAGGCCCTTCCCAGCTTTGTCCACCCGCTGGCCTCCCGCCCACTCGCTCTCCAGGTAAAAGGAGAAGCCGGTCTGCTCCCGCGCTCGCCTGAAAACAACCGAGAGGAGTGTGGGAAGCGACCGCATGATCCGGCAGAGGCGGCGCCGAGCCGAGATGCGATGAGCAAAAAGGGCACCGGATTGCTCACTTGAAAGGGGCCTCGGCCACCGCTTTGGTCGTCATGGTGATGTGGTCGGAGAACTCCTTCCAGGTAGATAAGAAGTGGACGGAGACCCCGGTGTGAAGCTGGAGGTGGACCACAGCCTGATGGGGGAAGACAGTAAAACGAAAGGTTGAAATTACAATAACTGCTGGGCCAAAATTTGGATAACAAATATATTTGCCCAAACAAAACACATGGATCTGTTCAGCATGAGAAAACTATGCTTTGCTTGCAGAGGGCACAGGCTAATTTTACTAGTCACACCATTAGCCTGTTCAGCCTAGTGTAGCTTATTTAGAGTCCTAAAAACTCTATTTTTAGGACTGTTATGCCAAGTCTGTTCAACTTAATGAAAATTATTTTGACAAAGTCAACATTTTTGAACGGTTATAGACTACAAATGGCAAACAACTGTTTAAACACCCCTGATTCTCCTTTATACAGTAATATGATGCTGGTTTTTCTTATCATTAATCATCATATATGTCAACCTGGCAATGGGACAAGGGAGGAAAATTAGCTACATGGCTATAATCTCACATATATGCATGTAAACGATACTTGACATGAGAGGTCCCATTTCATAAAATTAAACTTGAAACAACACAAAATTATTTATTGGCAGCTGTAACAAAACAAAAGGAGAGTTTTGTCATCTACTGACTTGCAGTGTGGACATAATGCTAATCTCTCTATGATATATGACAACATAAGTTGGGGGCTCGTCCAGGAAGGCAGCACATAGAAAACTTTATTTGCTCCCTGGAGCGCTATGTTTTTGAAGGAAATTAGCAGTGCTTGTACATTTTGTAGAATTGAGTCGTACCATTTCCTGAATTTCTGATGCGAGATCATCCAGAAATGTCACACCAAAAACCACAATTATAAACCACAATTCAGTTGAGGTGAATGTAAACAAAAAATATTTTGCTACGCGCTACAAAATGGAGGTATGTTATGGCAGGCGGAACATGGCTCGTTGGAAGTTAAATAGACATTCCTGTTCAATGTTTGCGATGATTCTACTGCAACAGGAAGCGTTAAGATTAGATCTTTATGTGGTTTTTCTTCATATGTCGAGACGCTGGTTGCTACAAAGATTTACAACCTCAGAAGCTTGGATCACAAAAACTTTTGCAGGCAACCTACTGAGGGACGTTTGAACAATTGTGTGGCTAATTTTACCCTCGAGTCGATGTGATTGTGGATGGTGTTTACTGGGACCAATTTAACACTTTTTGATTATTTTTCCTCACCCCAGTCAGCAAATGTGATTATCTAATCACCATCAAATTAGTGCCTTCATTTATTAACCCCCCGAAGATCAAAAGATTGATTAAATAAAATCAGTTGCATAGTGTGGAACACTTTTCACTGTTGTGTTATATTCATAAACCAAAAAACATCCCACAAGTGTAAACTGTTGAAAAATGCATAAATCATTGTAAATAAGGGAGACATAAGCTTATGTTTTAATTAAAACAAGCAATGCAGTTCGTTCGACCAATTTTAATAAACAAATGTAATAATTTACGAGTGTAAACGCTTTCGTAAAGTAGCATCAATTAAGATGTTCAACTGATTTAAACTGCAGGGGGGATTTCTGTGTCATGTGGTTACACCGAAATTGATTTCTGCTGCTGATGCATTTCTAAAGCGCGTATTAAATTTACGAAAACAAAATTTATATTGTGAATTCTCATTTATTTTTTTAAGGATCTGCAATAATAATAATAAAAAAAAACACTAAAATAAAACATATAATGAATCCCACTCATTTCCGTAAAATTTTAATTATTAGAAATAGGACGATAAAATATCTTGCTGGAGCCTTCTCAGAGACAAACTGAATTAATTTTAATTTTTATATATACATAAATAAAAGTTGATATATAGTACATGCAGGTTTTTCACTGTACTTTAAATGTTATTAGCTCCAGCGTTCGGCTCTTTCTTACTGTTTTTGTCTACCTGCTTTTTCTCTCCTGGAGCAGATTATATAACAAACCATGCAATGATGTGCAGCAACACAGATATCTGCAGCTGACTGACAAAGATGTATAAATAAATAAACAGCCGGATGACGCAAAAGCAATGCAGGTACTACTCAACAAACTTCAAAACCACGCAACTTCAAAAGGGGGAGGAATAAAAAAAAAAAACCTCTTTGTTGACTAGTTCGTCTTAACAATGGGTTATTTAAGACTTTTAGTTCTGCATTTGTTTTCAAGGTACATTTTTGAAAAAAGGCTGTTTTAGTTTTTCTCTTCTAGTCTTCAATTTATGCATCGTTATTATTCAGTATCCTCTTGGGGGAAGCGGATGACCAACCTACCTCCTCCACTTCAACTCTGGACACCTCCGGCAGCTTCTCGGCTTGACCGTTCCTCCGTTTCTTCTTCTCTTTTCCTCCTCCTGCCTCTTCCCCAGCCACGGCCGCTCTGAGCCTCTTCTGGCTCTGAGACTTTCGGGCCCTGAGAACATCAAAGTGGGCTTCGGTTTTATGATTGACGGGATACCCTAAGCAGCCAGCATTCCGTAAATGATTCATAGTAGTAACACTGAGGTCGTGATGCGAGTAGCCAAACAAGAGAGCCAGCGCCGATTTCTGATTCTCGGAAAAGGTGTTGATCCTGCTTTTGACCTCCACTGTTTTTAATTATTTTCTTCAAATAATCCTAATATAAAGAATTTGCCTTTGTTTCAAGTTAACAGCTACAGGAAGGGATTCCAACTGAAGCATCAGACTCAACTAGTTATTTAATTCTTTTCTCCTCTAATGTCAAAAGTTATTTGGTGATGCATTCACAGACCAAAGAAAAAAGTGGGGGCTTTCAGTTTTGATGCATTTCAGGGCACATTTCAATCAGTTGCCACTTCAGCAGTAGATCAGCAAACTGTGGTCAGTAATTCTAAAGCCTTTTGGATGGAAAACATGACAGATGTTGGCATCTAATGGAAAGCTGCCAATTCAGAAGCTGAATCAATCAATTATCAATCAAATTTTATTTGTACAGCACATTTCAGCAGCAAGGCATTTCAAAGTGCTTTACATCATAACAAACACAAAAACAGCTCAGGCGAATTTAAACCACATTTTTAGAGAAAAGTTAACTGGCCATGAACGCCTCAGCACAAAACTGGCAGGATTGTTTTATCTGTTTCTTATAAGTGGACATTTTTTCCATTTGTCTGTCGTTTCTGTGCTTGGTGCCTTTTTGCTTGACTCCGAAACGAGAACGTCCTTCTGATTCTCCAGTGGGGAGAATCAGAAGGAATGCTGTCTGCTACTTTCAGTTGATAGAAAACTGGCTGATAAGCTGGAAAAACAGAGAAAATGCAACGCTCCTTGAAGCGATCCACCGAGTTCGAGCGAATTAAAAACGACGTACGACCGTCACGCCTCTGGTTTCTTGAGGCTCCTTCGTTCTCTGAGGAGTTCTCACCTGAAATAGCTCTCCAGCCCGATGACTGCCAGGCTGAGCCGTTTGTCGGGGTGCCGCCTCTGCTGCTCCCGGACCCACGATGTGAGGGTGGGACTGCAGGCTGACCCGCTGTACCTCTCCTCCTGGGTTACACGGGGCAGGGGGAGATACTCGTTTCAGGTCGAGCTTCTCCGAACGGACCAGGCAGATAAAAACAGCTGGAGGGCTTATCCAGAAAAACTGCCGCTCTTGGGAGACATTTGCCGTTTCTACCGGTGAGCTTACAGCCTTGCTTAGAAAGTCAAAGCTCGTTTCGAAGGATTTCTCAACATTTTGCAAGTCCGGACGCCGACTCACTTGTATGTAGTTGTGAATCAGAGTGATGAAGTCCTCCACCGTCATCTGCATCACAACGTGGGGCTCTGGAGCACGCGCCGCATCGTTCTGCCAAAACAGCGGGAGCACATTTATTATGACAATAATAAACTTGATTCCAAAACGGACAAAGGCTGACTGAAACATACATGCAAACATCTGATGAGACATGTTGCAAGCCAAGTGATAATTTTATACATTATTTCGATGACGTATAAAATAAGTGGTTAAAAGAAAAACATTTCCCGATTGTGCCACTAATTTTTTTTTTTTTTTTTTTTTTTTTTTTTTATCCAATTAGTCGTCAGAATACAGGACTGGCCCCGGCTGGGACTGGGCTGCCTTTTCTTAACCAGACTGGGGGTCGTTTTGTGAACCTGTGCGCTCGGAGCCTGCCTGGCCCAGGTCACGCTGCGGGGCACCGGCTGTCTCTCGATGGCGCAGCTGCAACCCAGAGCCTGCACAGACGCCAGCAGAGTTCTCCCTCCCTCCAGCTGCAACAGAGCTGCAAAAGAAGAAAATAACTTAGCAGAGCTGCTTTCTAATAAATCTGTATCATCGTTTGTTTGCTTTTTTTTTTTTTTAAGTTTTCTTTCTTCTTTCACCTGGATCAACAGCCACAACCATATGCTTGATGCACTCCTCCGGCCTCAGGGCTTTGGCAGCCTCAGCCAGAGCTCTTCTCTCCGCTTTCTGCCTCTCTTGTTCCTGCTTGAGCGCCTCCCTGTCCTGCTGCTGTCTCTCTCTGGCCTGCCGTCTCCTCAGAGCCTCCTCCCTGGAGGCCCGGATCTCCTCCGCCGACCTTTTTGTGGCTTTCGTCCCGGTGGGAGACGCGTCTCCGGTCTCGGATGCGGAGAGATGCCTCAGGGGGAGGGCGTCCGCTTCCTCTGGGGTCGACCTTCTCTCCCTGTGCAATGTGAGGAGGTGCTCGGACTCTGCAGAGGCTTTTCGATTTCTTTCGGCGAGGACAGCGCTGTCCTGTCTCAGTTTCAGCCTCTGCGCCAGGGGGACGTACGGCACGTCATCGTCGTCCGAATCGCTGCTTATCGTCATGACGTCAGCCGATCCACCGTTACCGAGAACCGAACCGGAGAAGGCAGCAGCTTTACCATTGAAGTTCTTCACTTCTGGTTTCTGTGGGGCTCTCTGGGAGGCAACATTGGTGCTTGGACGAGGCTGGAGGAAATCAAACACGGGCAGCTCCTCATCCGAGTCACTGCTGCTTCTCAGGTCCTCACGTGGAGGTGAATCACTGCACATGATGACAGAAAACACAAACCGTCACCGTCATCAGTTAGGAAAGTGCGTTTTGTTCTGTTTTTCTTGTCTTTGATTTAAACCCCCTCGCCAGACTTCTTGGGAAAAAAATTGTCACACTTAGTGTTTACCAGACGAAAAATGTGAGAATGGATCCCCTGACAAACAAATAGCTCAAACAACCAACATGTGCGCTGGTAAATTCAGTGCCCTGGTAAATTCGGCAACAACGGGAACCCGCTTTTGGTTTCAGACAGAGCTTTGCTAGCAGCCTGTTCTGGCGTTGGAAGATAAGGGGGAACCATTACACAAAGTCTCTTGGTGTGACGTTATCTGTCGCTGCAGAAATAATTGGATTCCTAACTTCCAGCTACATATTCCCGGCACCTAAAAAGGGCTCACAACAAAGAAAGAAATTACTTCTTAAATTGGGTTTGGCGCGGCATTAAAAAAAAAAAAAATTCCTTCGAAAGACAAAACGACAGATAACACACGGAAAGCCCGAGTTCAATTTACACGACAAAAAGGCAGCCGGCGTCACGCGCGCAGACGTCAGCCGCGCTGCTGCTGCTGCTGCCGCTGCTAACAGCTTCCAAGACGGGAGGAATTAAATACACACGGAACAAACTTCCAACGGCCAAACGCTGCTTACTCTAGTCTAGTAGCTACTTACATCATCGTGAGCTGGGTGGCGCGTGACGCGGAGTTTGATTTTCCCCGGGTTTTGTTGCGTTCACGGACAGTCGGACTATAGAGGTTTAAATTATGGGAATTGCGCTCATTATTATTATTATTATTATTATTATTATTATTATTATTATTATTATTATTATTGATCCGAACTGTTTGGCTCAAATTGCTTAAAAGTGGCGATTTATTCAGTTTTGCTTTTTGTTTTTGTTTTCGAACGAATCCATCACAAAAAAAAGAAAAGAAAAAAAACATACAGACACTTGTTCCAGCGTTTATGCTGTAAGTTACACTTTTGCATTATTCGAGTAATTACAATAAATATATACATAGTTCCTCAGTGAGGCATGACTGAGGAATAAGCATTTGATATATTGGAAGAGAAGATTGCCCACAAAACGACCAGCCTTATAATCATTTTTGCTTGACAAAAATCTTGAACATACAAATTGACAGCATTCCACCTAGCTTGACTAGATTCATTTAAATCTATTAATTGAGTGATTTATAGATAGCGATTGCCAAAACGACGCATGATGTTCATATTATGCTTATGGTTAACACAATATGAACGCGTGGAGTTAATAATGGAAATCAAATTCAGATTCTGAGTTATACACACAATTTCAAAGAAGTCGCAAAAAATTTAATGATTTAGTGGTGACTCGGGCAGATACAATTATGCGTCGGCATGAACATAAGAGCATCTGGACAATCGTTTGACATAATCATGAATTCTGTTCTGCACGTTGTACAAGGTACCTGAACGCAGCAGCAGGATACGGATACGACGCGCAGGATATTGCGTATTGATGACACAATTCAAAATGGCGGCGCTAGCGTCCTTGATGCTGAAGTCCAGAGCAGGTACGAAACAATTTAATGTTAATTATAACAACTTACTTGCATTTTAATATAATAAAAAGGCGAACATTCGTGCCCATTGTCCGTTCGCTGGTGTTAGCTTTTCCCTGTTAGCGCAGCGTTTTGTTTGCTAACCTATCTAGTTATCCCTCTGCTTGGGGACACTCAAACCAGTTCAGCAGTCTCCGTAGCGTTTAGCCGTCCACAAACGTCTCTGTTGCGTTGGTTTTTAGGTCTTCTGGTTTCCAGTGAGTCCTGTCTGCTGGACTCGGTGAGGTTTGCTTCCAAGAAGGCCGGAGGCAGCTCAAAAAACCTCGGAGGGAAGAGCCCTGGCCGGAGGTTCGGCTTTAAGAAAGTGGACGGTAATATTAGCCCCCGTCTGAACACCTCTGCAAGCTCTGAAATGATCTACAAAGCATCTAGTCCACATTGTGTTGATCATTGTTTGTGTTATGTTCTTTTTAAGGCAACTTTGTACATGCTGGGAACATCCTTGCAACACAGAGGAATTTGAGGTATCACCCTGGAGCACATGTGAGTAAATTTTTTATTTATTTATTTATTTTATCCAGGGATGTAGAGATTACATTTCAATGCTAATTCAGTTTGAGAGATATTTAATAGTTAAATAAAGCAGGTAATTATTAAAAAAGCTTGGATGGATTAAATCATATTAGCCTTAAAAATCTTATAGAAACCTTGTCACAGCGACTTGTTTTGCTCTGAGATCTACTATTAGTTCATTATGACATTAAACGTAACATTGACACGCAGTTTGCATCTAGTTGGAGAGTTTTGATGTATCGTTGGTGTGTCACGATTGTCCTGCAGGTTGGCATGGGAACCAACAACACCCTCTACGCACTGGAGGACGGCCTCGTCAGGTTCACCAAGGAGGTCTACATCCCACCGCCCCGAAACCCGGAGGTCACCCGCGTCATCACCAAGCTGCCGAAAGGAGCCGTGCTCTACAAGACCTTCATCAACGTGATGCCTGTGAAGCAGGAGGGCAAATTCAAACTAGTGGACCTGGTCTGAAAGAGCTGGAGTGCAACGAGGACTTTGTGTTTTTCTTTTAGGCAGAAAACAGAAAAGTCGGTGGACTGAACAGACCCTTAACCTGGCTGCTGACGGCTCCTTTCTGACTCCTCATAAAGCTGAACATGATTAATATTTCCTGTTGCATTCAGAACTAATTCTCATTAAAGAAAATGAAGTTACTCTGTCGCTACTGTATTTATAATAGTTCCTGAAAATCACAGATTGTTGTACATGAGATAGATTAGTTACATGACACAGACCGTCTTCTGTAATAAAGTTTTATAAGTAAAAGTGGTAATGCTGAATGAGTTTGCTTTATTTTTATTTTTTGTGATTAATTTTACGCTTTTTTCTTTAGTTTTCTCTGGTGGCTGTTGCTTACAGTCAGGAGCTTGAGGTTAAAGAATCTGCATTCTTTCATTTGACCACCAGGTGTCGCACAATCTTTAATTCACAACATACTCATTTCTTTCCTTTTACTGTCGAAAACTGAACAAATATGTTGTAAGTCCACTTTTAGAAATATTCAGCCCATCCAGAGACCAAGAACTGGTGATTTTTAGAATTATACTGCTGTTTTTGTTAAACCACACCGTCTTACTATTTGCATCGGTATTTCATTAAGTATATGTTGATTTAAATGTGTCTTTCTTCTTGGTTCTTTTTTTTTTTCCCCCAGTATCAATCCTCACCCAAACATTGCCGTCCTCCAAAAGCTGCATTCCCTATACTGGCCAGGAGGCGTCACACACTCACCACTTCACAGCAAACTGTCAGCGGGTTCATAAAGTTGAGAGTTTGAAGCCGTTTTTCAGATTTCAATCTCTACTTGCTTCAGAAACTGAGCGAAGATCACAACAGCTGATTGATCAAATGGTATTTTGCCTCTGAGTGAGCTTTCACCAGAAGCTGGAGGGGGGTGGGGGGGAGCAGCAGTTATCTGAAGTCGGTGGTATGCAGAAGGGAGTGTGGGTGAGGCTTGGTGTAAAGTAGGGAGGTTGAATGCCATAGTTAACGGGAAAAAAAAAAAAAAAAAAGGAATGATTAATGGGAGGAATATCCCACATAATGTTTTCATGTTCTTTGAAAACTTGTAGATCACTTTGTGACCCACAGTATGCACTGAAAATATCTGTACATAATAATCTGAATTTCCTTTATATTACTAACTTTGTGCTGTTTCAGCTCTGTGGGTCCAGATTTAGGTTGAAAATAGATTTTGAAAAAAATTAGCCAACACGTTTCTTCTGACTGGAAGAAATACGAACCTTTTTCTCGGTTACAAAACCTTGTAAAATTATTTATCCTTGGACCTATTTCACTTTAGAACCGTAAAATCAAGGCGTTTTTTTTTTTTGTTTTTTTTTTTCTATGGTGGAGCGGCACAAGTCTGAAACAAAAGATCTGAAATGAACTAGAAGTTTAAAGCAGGGTTCAGTTACATTTAAACAGGACAGTTTCGTTCAAACCATTGTCTGGAAAGTGTAAAAAGTTTGGTCACGACTGACAAACTTGTGGCCCTGCAGAGACTCGAGGCTCACGTAAGAGAATCAGTCAAATGGGCATCTACCAGCTGTGGTCTCCACAAATATGACCTTCACAGATGAGCGGCAAGAAAGCCATAAGAAGTCCCAGTTAAAGTTTCACAAAAACCATTTCCTGAAACGAGGAAAGGAAACGAACCACGTGTATCACCCTGAAAACGGTATTCCGACGGTGTCCTTTTCTTCTGCAAGGGGGAAAAAAAAAGCTGATGAAATCCAAAGGGAGGACGGATTTAAGATAAACACACGACAGTCCTGGGGAAAATCTGTTAGAGGCTGACAAAAGACAAGAGACTGAGGTATAAATTCAGTTTGTAGCAGAGTGAAGACACTGAAAATACAACCGGAGCTGCAATGGAAAGGTTTACGTGAGTGGATGTTCATTTGATAGATTGGCATAGTCAAAGCTCAGACCCTGAATCAAACTGAAAAGCTGTGGCAAAATATGGAGAGAATGTACAAGATTTGTGTTTCTGCATATGTAAGAAGCTGGTAGAGAAATACCCAAAAAGACTTGCTGCTGCACATGCTGCAATATGTGCTTCTGCAAAATATTGACCCGTGCAAATATGACACACTTTTCAGATTGTCTGTTTAAAAAAAAAAAAGCAATCCTGAAAACCAAATCAGAACTCTGACCTCCAGTTTCACCAGTAACACACATTGGACGTTGCGGTTGCAACTTGACAAAATGATTAACAGGCCCGTATGTTTGCCAAGGCAAGGCGTCGTATGTACCTTCAGTCGGTTTGTGGTTTCCTTTGGTGAATGTTTGACCCCGGTTAAAGAGTAACTCTGTCCTGCCATGCCTTCCCTATTTTAACAGTGACCAATGAATCCAACCGTGTTAAAAGTTTCGGCAAACAAGACCCAACCAGACCGGCTTCGATTCGTGGCGCATTTCCATAAAGAACCCAAGTCAACATGCTTTGACAACAGAGTTTATAGAGTTGATGACAGGCACAACTCACGGCATTACTGGTATACAAGCTGGACTGGGTGACACAAAGCTCCTCACACTTTGCGTCTTCACTAAGAATCTTAAGAGTGGATCGATAACAGAACATCTGTCGTCTCATCTTGCACCATTGATGATTTACCTTAAAGAAACCTGTCTTAAGTAATAAAGTAAATTCCTTTAAAAGGCTTTTTGATATTCAAACAGCCATCAGTAAAAGGACTGAGCAAGCCAATATTTAGACGTTACAACCAGCCTTGGAGGATGTGAGTTACTGTTAAACCAAGAGTTATCCAAGGAACTCTTGGATAAACTCCTGGTGAAAGACCAAATTAGATTATTAGATTAGATTATTTTTGCACCCTTGAGCCATTCCATAGCACAATCAAGGAACTATGTTGTCTTCAGTTGTTATAAAAATGCTACATGTATTAAATATGACTTAACAGAAATTTGACTTCGTAACTTAACGCCTTAAAATTGGGCATCTGTCTCTTTAAAAAACTCCCGCTCTTTCTGAAACTCCGCCTTCAGCAACTCGCCACAACGGCGCTCCTCCATTAACCCTTTAACAGCGTTATTACCGTCGTTTCATCTCTAAGGATGAGCTCGACTTAACGTGCAGTCTCACCAGGTCTTTGCTAATCTTTGCTGGCTATTCTGAAGGAGCCGAAGGGGGAGCGAAAACTTTAACACTCGTGGACGGGAAAAAGTTGCAGTGATGAAAATCGCATAAAGCCGGATGAGCTGAAGCACACTGCATTATAATATCAGCAAATCAATGACGGACTTTTCAGCGTTTGAGTGCTCGATCTCACGTCGAGTGTTGTGAAAAACGCACAATTTAGCTATTTGTCATCTCATAGGACGTAGAGCTTTTGTATGAACTGGTGATAAGTCACTGCTCAGGAATTTAGTTCACTCATTATTGCTTTCAGGTCAGTCACTCTGGAGGGTTTTCCATTAACGGCCTGTTTAAGGTCACTCCACGGCGTCATAGTTGGATTGAAGCCAAGACTTGAACTAGCCCACTGCAAAACATTCATTTGGGTTTTTATTAGCATTTCGGAGGAGGACCTGCTGGTGTGCTTCGGGTTGTTAAACTGCCAAACAAACCAAGTGCATTTAGCGGCGACAATTTACGAACAAAGTTGAGAAAATCCGGCATGCGCTGCTCAACTCATCATCAGATTTGCTATGATTAATGTTAATGCGGCAACCAAGACGAGTGAACGCTGAAAAGGCGCGTGAAGTCAAATATTGTCCCTATGATGCAGATGTTATTTTTTATTTTTTGGTCCGTTTGACAAAATTGTTTCTTTTTTGCTGAATTGTGAAGAATCTTTGTGAACCTGTGGCTCTGGCATTTCTCTATCTGCTTAACCTTTTTTAACTTTAGAAAAACAGGCCGGCACCTCCAGCGTCGTGTGTCTTTGTCAGGCTCGTTTGGAACCGCCCTCTGAAGAAGCGAAAAGGCAGCGGAGTCGTGCTCGGCTCGGGCCGGAGGAGCGCACGGCTCGAGTCAGAGTCACTGTCGCGCGAACACTCCCCAGAACTGAACAGATTGGTCAGCTCTGACTCAAACGGCCGTTGGGTTAACAGAAACAGGAGAAACGTCTTGGCAGCGGGGGTCTTCCTGGCCCGTCAGGGAGACAGACGCGTAACTCTGCGCCGCTGTGCCGCGTGTTTCCTCACGCGAGTCTGTCGCGCCTGTGGACGGGTGAACGTCCGAAGATCGACGGCTGGTTGGAGAAGCTTGTGGATTGGAGTAAAATATTTCCTCGTACGTTGGCGGCGGCTGGAATGAAATAAGAGAAAACAAAAAAAAAAAGCAATTAATTATGTGATGTCTACAAATGACGCCTAAATTGGGTTAATGAAATATCAGAGCAAAATATATGTTAAGCAACCACTGGCCACTTTATTAGACACACAATGTAAGCAATAGATTTTGCCTTCAGAACAATCTGAATTTGTCATGTCACACATTGAACACAGTAAAAGTTTTAAAAGAAATTTTGGTCAGTGGCTGCAGATTCCCTGGCTGTAAATGTGTAGCAGCACTTCAACTGCAAATGTGCACAAGATGTTGTCGATGTTCCACTGGTGTCGAAAAAAAAAACAAAAAAAAAAAACACAATTTCAAAACTACATTAAATCAGAAACGCAATTAGAATAACACGTTTGCAAGTTTGTTCACGTTAAAAAAAAAAAACCCACCAAAAACGTATTTTTGAAGAACGTGAGTTTTTAAAAAAATTAAATAACTGCTGTGTTTGCGTCAAGCAAATTTATTTTCGTAATTCCCCGTACCCTGGAAAGCACGTGGTAATGATTTGACCTTTGTGACTTTACGCATCATGATGTCACACTGTCGCCTTAGAGGGACGGACAGAGTTCATTCGCTGGCAGGCTGTGGGGTTTAACCAAATGGGTCTAGATCTAAGAATTACAAGAAAAAAACCCGCCGAGCTATCACACCATTCCATTCCAACCTTATGCAAAGTCAGGATGACTCCATCGTGTTTTGTTGTTTATGAAAAATTCCGACTCTTCTATGCAGTGGACTCGGTTTGATTGGGCGAGAGAATTCACTTTTTCTGTTTTGGTTTGACTTGTTGTCTTTGGTGTGCTTCATAATCCGTTTTCATTTTGAAAGTGAGGACACATTTTCAGGCGGGCTTGAGTTTGCGTGCTCCGACGGGCTTTTTACATCTGATTAAACGAACTCTGGTTCCTTTAAAGCGGACCATAGACTGTCGATATGGAGGCCACCACAACCTCAGCTTCCTGTTTTTAGCTAATCAGGGTAGGTGGCTGTAACTGTGGTGCTTCAAGACTTCATGTGTTGTGCAATCAAGAGTTATGATTATGCATGTCCTAGTATTAACCAGTGATAATTCTCCTGGTCTATCCTCTGGCATTAGGAGGGCATTTTCATCACACACAACTATCATTCAAATAAATTGACCATATTTCCTCTTTCTCTGACAATTCTCTGTAGAACTGAGATTTTTGTGTGTGAACCTATCAGCCTTTTGTGCAAAACCGTAAATGCGTACAGTGTTTTTCATTTTTACCTCAACAAAGTTACTTAATAAATAAATCAGATTATATTTGACTGCTGTCCATTCATCACTCTCAGAATCATTTCCTTACGGTTGACAGTGTAAAATTTGGACTTTTATTTTGAAGCCACTCCTATTGTGGTCACATTTCCTGGTGATGACAGACTCCGCTGTGTCACGCACACTGCTGGTTCTGCTGGGGAGAGAATCTCCTCAAGGACCAGCCCCGGCTGCTGATGTGTGCAGCATTAAAGCCGCTCCATAAAAAAAAGGCCTCTCCCCCCTGGTGCGCCTAATAAAGTGGCCGCTGATTCTTTAAAAGTGGGGAACCGGAGGACTTTACCTCATCGTGGCCGCCACCCAGGCCAAAGCGCCGAGCAATCATGCTGTGGATCTGTCTTTGGCGGTCCGTCTTCCGCACGCTTTCGTAAGACGGCAGCCGTGGCTGCGGGCCCGTCAGGTGGTAGTCGCTTGGCTTTCCGACGATGAACAGCGTTCCAGGAAGCTGAGGAGCGAGCACGATCAGAGAAGAGGCCCAACGAGACATTTTCGTTTTCAACTCTCATGCAGAGTTTTTTTGGTTTTTGTTTTTTTCTTTAAGAAACCTACCTGTGATCCCGTCGCCCGCTGATTCAAGGCGGCACTGTGCCCACGGTGGGCGATGCCGATGAGAGAGTGTCTGCTGCTGTACTGGGCCAGGTCATTCTGGGAATGAAGTTCAAACCCACAGCAAGATTAGATACAAGAGACCCATAAGTGCTCTAAGTGCAGTTGAAAGGAAACACACACACACACATATTTTATTTTTCCACACATATTTTTTTTTTTCTCACTGTAAATCCCCAAAAGCAGTTTTAAAATGACAATTTTGCAGAATTCCCACTTTAAAGTCAAAATGGAAAATAAAAATGTCAGGATTCTGATATTAAACTCAGAATTCTTCCTTTTTTTTTTTTTAAATGTTTCTACTTTTTTCGCACTACTCTTAAGGTGCCTGGTATTGCAATACATTTAAAAAGTCTTACTGATTGAACGCAACTCTTATTAACTGTAACTGTTACAGAATTGCATTTCTTATCTGCTGCAATTTTAATTTTTAACTTTAAAAAAAAATCATTGCTCTTGAACTCTTGGTCCAAATTCTAGCTCTAAAGAAAGATTCGAATGAAAGGACGATCTAAAATGTGTTTTTTTCGTAAATACGCGGCGCTGCATTGTGAAAATGCGTACGGTCACGACTGACATCTGTTGATGAAAAAAACAAATCAAGGTTATCGCAATGAATTTGACATTGGGCAATATATTTTAAACTAAAAGAAAAATGTTGATATTCCTTTCACATTTGATATTGATGCAAACTGGGGGGAAAAAATCATACTGCACGAAGGCAATCAGTACTAGATTTTGCCACCAATAAACTGAGTCAGAATATGGCACAGCTTTTTCAGAGCATGTTTAAAAAAGCACGTTGACGACGGGCAGCCCTAAAACCCTGCTTCCACGGTGTCAAACCGCTAAACTTTACTCTTTAAGTTTAATTGCCTTTTTATCTCATTGCACAACCGAAGTCGGTGTCGTGTGCAGCCAGTGGTGATTCTTACTGCATATTCCTGCGTCCTGTAGTGCCTGAGTCTGCAGCAAAGCAGATCCTTTCTGTAGAGCACCACCACCAGCAGCAGGATCACCAGACAGAAGGCTGCACATGACCCTGAGGTTAAGGAGAAACGCAAAGAAACAGCCTCAGCTGAAAGACAGAAAGATGAGGCAAGCACAGTCCACATAGAGAAGGCAGCTCTGTTGCAGCTCTAATTATTGTGTTTCGTAGATTTCATCTGTCAGGGTTTTAATATTTTGCGTGCCTCATTTCGGCACCATCTGCAAATAGCACCGAGTAAGCAGGTGGAGGTCGGTTTTTGTTTTCCTCATCCACCAGGACAGCAAATCCAGATGGGATCAAGAAATTTGAAAACGCGAAGCTAAATGAATGAAGTCACCCTTTAAAAATGCTTTGAATTGCTTTTTTTTATTATTATTATTATTATCATTTTTCACTGCACCGCCGCAGATTCTTAAAAGATGGCAGAATGAGTCATCCCTTTAACTGGTTAAAGTTTATTAGACTTTAAAAGATTACAGGTCCAGATGATTCTGAGCAAATTTATGAGATCTTATTAGAGTTATATGCATCTACGTTTACGGGGAAATATTCCTCCATGTCATTCAGTCACATTATAATTACAAGACTTTTTAAACAGAAGTCATGAATGTGAATCTTGCTCAATGACATCTGCACAAAGAGCGCAGATAAATTGTAATTAAAAGGCTTGTATTATTATTTTTTTATTTTTTTTCTAACCATCGTTATGATATGACAGTTTAGATCACTTATTTGTGTGGAGAAATCGGGTGCAAGAAAGAAAATTCCTCCCGGGATTTTTGTATCAGCTTCTGTTCTTTTCGTATTTTTGGTTGAGACTCATGTTGGTGTTAGGCTGTTTTCATTTTTTTTTTTTTTTTTAGCTCATTGCCTTTGTGTCTGCGTTAATCGGTCTTATTTCGATCACACACGACGATACTCACCGGGTGAACTGCGCGTGCTTCCATTTTGTTACTTCTGCGTATGGCAATGAGAAAATCTGTTTTTGCTCGTTACGATACGTCGATAATAATTAAACCGCCACTCAACAAAGACACTGCTGGTACGTCCAGGGTTAAGGAAAAGCATCTTGAAGTGACTGTGACTCATTTTTAAAGATTCGTGTGAGCAGTGGAAGTCTGTGGTTAACGTATCACGCAGGAAGAGACACTTTGCAGGTCGCCGTCTGTGATGGGTTGAAACAAGGCTACAATGCAATATTTTACATTTTCACAGTGCATCACTTTTACCTCCACGGAGTCGATTTGTGCTTCTCATATATAAGCAGCAATAATACAATATTTGTAATATTAAAATATTATTGAAACACAAAATTCCTGATAGTAGAAGCATTGGACTTGAAGGAAGACTGTCTCACTTTAAGAATTTGCAAACACTTCAGTGAAGTGTTTGCAAATTTAGTTAATTCCTTCCTTAGTTAATTACTTCAAACTAAGGAATTACTTCCTTAGTTTGAAGGAATTTCAGAGAAAAAATCTGTAAACTAAGGCTACAAAAAAAAAACACTAAGTTAAATTAAATGATGCTGCAACATTTTTTTTTTGTACGTAAACAAATGTTTATGGCATATAACCAAATCCCCACGCAAACTTGTTCAAGTCGTTGATCAGACTCAAACAAGTCTCGTTTTCTAGCTTACGGCAAGACGGTCTAAAACTGTGTACAAAATGATCCGGCGAATGATGGGGGTTTTCTCCTCAAAGTCTGCAGAAACGAGTCAAAGACAAATAAATGATATACCTGAACCCAGGATGACAGTCAGCAGGAACGGATCCATGGCAGGAGACCCTGCTGGAGCCAGAAGTTAGAAAAAAAAAAGGAATATATTCTCAGTTTCTGTATTCAGTCAGAGGTTTTTCCCTGCGTACATCAGCTTCTCTTTCAAATGACTCCTTGCTTTCCACTTGAACTGCAAGAGAACACTCTTTATGTTTGGGTTTTTTTTTTTTAAACTATCCGTCCTGAGTCAGTGAGTAAATATTAACCTTGTGTAGAGAGAGAGAAAGAGGGAGGGTGCGTCTCCTGTCCCCATTCTGGGGTGGGGGACGTAAAACACAGATACTTAGAAGCTGAGTCTTTTGCACACTCTAGTGGAAGCTGCTGGAAGTGCACACAGACAGAGGGAAGCGTCATAGTAGCAATCAAAACAACAGATCACACAGATCACAATACATAATGCTGTGTTCAGTAGCAACCAGCTGACAAAAGTGGCACCACTATTCAACTAATGTGTTATAAAACTGCTCCTCCAACTAACTGGGCGAAGATGTGAAACTAGTTCAACCCCATGTTGAAATATGAAGCAGAGATTTGTTCAGTTATGTGAACATACTTGTAATGCTGATTTGGGAACACGCCTAAAAGTTAAACGTGTCAATGTGCTCAAATTATTTTTCAGTCTTTTCAAGAGGCAACATCTTTTTTTGTCCATGTGACGTGCAGCGGTGGCTGAATTTCCCTCTGTTGAACCATATTTCAAAAGTAAACGTTGCAATGTTTGTTATCGTTTTTGTCTGTTTACCCTTCGTGAAAAATAAATATACTAAGTATATACTAGGCCTGTCGCGATAAACGATAAATCAATTAATCGCACGATTATCGGCTCTATCGTTTCTTCCTGCCTTTTTCTCTTACTGTTGATGACACTGAACGAAAAAAGGCTCAACTCCGGTGCTCTCCACTGACCCTCCATTCCTTATTTCCTTAGTGATTACACTACGCACTGCACGATCTTATGTCGCAGATTGTCGGCCCATTATCAAAACCTGAGAGAGACATTAGCCGACAGAAATCCTCGGTATGACGGTTCGATCGAAACCGTGTTGTGTCCAACAATGGACACAAAATAATAAGTCTCGTTCACTCATTTTGAAACCAGGCATTAATCAATTCCTTACTACAATCTACCTGCAATGCATGTGGCGAGTGTCAGTCCTGACTGGATGAAAATCATTATAACCTACTTAGGTCACGTTAACGAAGAACAGCTGAAAAGTTACCGGGTTTTCTGGTAGAAATTTCGCTCCAACTCCTCCCCTAGTTATTTATATTTTCTTTGCACCAAATGTTAAATAAACATTCATGTTTCCACATATCATCTCCGATGTCCGCTGGACTTCGGATTGCACCGTGTCAGCTGTTCGGGATTCCTCTCCGTGTTTCCCCTCAGAAAGAACGGAGGGGAATCCGCGCTTTCTGATTGGCTACCGGTCACATTCAACCGGCTGCGATAAGCTCCCAATCTGGGCAAATCCTTGATTTAGATCGGAGCGGCCACAACAATCTACTGTAACACACAACACAAGTGACAATCTCAGAACGAATAACGTTCTAAAAAATGTGCCCGTCTTCTCTATTTAAATCTAATGATTACTGAGGCGATATAATATGCAGACTTCATAATCTACACTCTTTTGGTTGAATGCAGTATTTATTTCCACTTTGGCTTTACATTGTTTATTAACAATATTTATATTGTTTATATTTATATTGTTTATTCAAGTACATTTAATGTTAATGGAGACTGAGAATCTATTTTATTTTTGTTTTTGGTTGTTTTATTTATTTTGTGTAATAGTCCCAGTGATGTGTTCTTTTGAAAGTAAAGTGTATCTATCTTTGGCAGGAAATCGCATGTATTATTACGTAATTTCCATTGAATCAGTGTCTTCAAACAATATTATCCTTTATCGCAATAATTTTTTGAGACAATTAATCGCCCAGCAAAATCTGTTATCGTGACAGGCCTATTCAATATTATATTATTTTAAGTAACAGTTATCAAATGCTGAAACACCTATTTATTGATATTTTCACTATTTAATAGTTTTTATCGATACGTTCTGGCCCAACAGGCCCTTTAAGAACATTCCGGTTTTTGATCAGGCCCCAAATGGAGATGAGTTTGATCTCCTTGATATATGGGATTAATGTTACTGTTCAGGATTCTTGATCATAATATTACCTAATCTGCACATTTTTTTAAGGGAAAGATCCCTTGCTTGCGAGCAAATTTGCAAGCAATGACAAATTCTGCATATTTGTCATTGCTTGCAATACCGCTGACCAGTTAAGAGGCCCGCAAAGCTCTTTCCGATCGACCGTTCAGTTAGTTTAGTAATTGACGACTTTAGTGATTGTATTGAAAGGAAAATGTCTCAACATACACAAAGACACCACAACCAAAGACTGGATCCTACTGGAGCAGGAGATGGAAGAGACCAAATTCCAGTTACAGAAGCAGATGGATCTCAAAGTGGGGTTTTTCAACCAGGCCTACAGGGCAACAGAAGAACTAAAGAGACTGCAGAGATTCACTGATCCTGAAGTACTTAAAGCCGGGGCCACTGCTTGCCAGGCTCACTTTGACGTTGAAGACATGGAGAGAGAGGAGCTACAACAACAATTTGAGGATTTGAAGGTGGCTCAGTTCCATAGCCAGGAAGCCATGGTAGCAGAAATACATGATGAGAAGGAGAGAAATACGGCCCTTGAAGAAGAATGGGACGAGCTGAAGGCTTCCTACGAGGAGCGGCGCTCTAAATATGAAGCAGACGTTGGTCTGGTGAGGCAGGAGGCCAAAAGACAAACTACTGATGAGGCGAAGCTTAATGAGGAACGGAGCCTGGAGAAGCTGAGAGCAGAGAAGGATGAAATTATTCAAGAGATGGCACAAAAGATCAGATTCCTGCAAGACAGCGGAAAACGTTTGCAAGAAGAACTGGATGAGAGCAACCGTGCATCAAATGAAGGATTACAATTAATTAAGGAGTTAAAGCAGCAGGCAGAGACACACAAACAGAAGATAAAGCAGGAGGAAGCTGCTCTTTCCAAAGAAAGGAAAGAAAAACGCATCCATGAAATAAACTATTCTGCCTCGAAAGAACAGTTTGAAAAGCTTGATATACAGAGAATTCAGGAAAAAAAAACTCATATGGACAAATGGGACGAGGACATGGCGCTTCTAGACAAAATGAGAGCGGAGAACGCCGTCCTCCAAGACAAATCAAGACAAGAGATTGAATTCCTGCAGGACAGCACAAAGCTTTTACAGAAAGATCTGAATGAGAGCAAAAAATCATACAATGAGCTCAAATGTAAATATGAAACTGATGTTGCTGGACTGAAGGAAGACTTGGAAAGTCATCAACAAGAAGTTAGACAGGAGAAAGAGGCCTCCTTACAAAGAGCGACTGACAATAAGCAGCTCGTCGACAGCCTGAGAGCGGAGAACTGCATCCTACACGAAAACACGAGACAAGATCCAGTTCCTCCAAGAGAAAGAAAGAAATGCCCAGGCTGAGTTGGAGACGGTCAAAGATTTGTTTCAGGAGCTCCAGCGTCGTTACGAAAACGATGTCAATACATTGAAACAACAGGCAGAGCGGTACCAGCGAGAGATAAGCGGCATGAAACATGAGTTAGAAAAGAGCCAAAGATCAACTGCTGCCCGACACTGTGAAAGCCCAGGAAGAAGATCCGCAACTAAACAAACCACAGTGTTTCCAACAGAAGGAGGAACAGAACCAGGTCGACCCGGTTACGGAGTTCAGTCAAGAGGTTTCTTCGGAGGAGGATCTATCCAGAGAAACATTGCTAGGTTGTTCGACAGATCTGGAATCCACAAAAGATAAGATCAGTCAAGAAAGCATCCTGCAGGATTTGGAGAATCCAGACATTAATGCCATGCAGGAAAGAAAGAAGAAGAAATCGAAGCTTTCAATTTGGAGAAAGATACGAAACATCCTAGGATTTAAGAAGTCAAAAAAAACAACAACAACACAAGAGTGAAGACAATAAAGAACAAACAATAAATCAATTATCGGCTATATCGTTTCTTCCGGCCTTTTTCTCTTTCTGTAGATGACTGAATGAAAAAGGCTAAACGCCGGTGCTCTCCACTGACCCTCCCTTCCTCATCTCCTTAATACCCAGCTCACACTAACGACCTTAAAGCTGTCGGCCATTTTGAAAACCTGAGAGCCCACACATTAGCCGACAGAAATCCTCGGTATAACGGTTCGGTCGTGTGGTTGTGACGGTGCGGAGAGAGGTTGGAGAAGGAGCTAGCAATGGCGGTTAGCCACGCTAACCCAAAACAGCAGGACGCCCCGTTGAAGTTTTCCACACTTTCACTTTATTTCGCTTCGTTCATTTAAAGCCAGATCTCCATGGTACTAAGATTATAGTCTCATACATGGGGAAAGTAACGACAGTTTACCGCTCTGCTCCTCATCATCACCGATCATCTCCTCGACAAGAGTTCTCACTCTGCACAATAGTACAACAAAGGAGAAAGGGAATAGGCGCCCCCTTGTGGTGATACCTGCTCATCTCTAGGAACCAAGCAGTATAATGACTGTTGCATGGTGTAAATAATGGCTACAAAATCCAGTTAACTCATTTTAAAACCAGGCATTAATCGATGCTTTACTGCAACGCATGTGGCTAGTGTCGGTCCTGACTGAATGAAAATCATGATATCCTATTTATGTCACGATAACGAAGAACAGCTGAAAAGTTACCGGGTTTACCAGGCGATATAGCATACAGACTTCATAATCTGCACTCTTTTGGTTGAATGCAGTATTTATTTCCACTTTGACTTTATATTGTTGAGTTTTTATCCAAATACATTTTTTGTTGATAGAGACAGAATCCGTTTTATTTTTGTTTTTGGTTGTTTTATCAGTTCCAGTGTTAAGTGTCCTTTTGAAAATAAAGTGTATCTACATTTGGCATGCATTATTACATCATTTCCATTAAATCAGTGTAAAAAGGTCTTCAAACAATATTATCGCAATAATTTTTGAGACAATTAATCGCTCGGCAAAATTTGGTATCGTGACAGGCCTACGTATATTTTATATATTAATACTGTGATCAAGTATGCTCCAATCAAACTTTTGGTTTATTTTAATTCCCAATTAAATGAAATGCACACTCTGGAAAATATAAATATATGCCATCTTACTATGCGATAGTATCTCACAAAAATGAGATACAAGCTCATGATAATGAAATACTTTATTGTAGAATCTCATTATGTCTCATCATTATATAATGAGACATATAGTGTCTCATTATATGTCTCATAATGAGATAATATATATATATTATATTATATAATATATGACTCATATAATGAGTCATATATTATCTCATTATATGACTCAATATGAGATAATGACTCATTATATTGAGTCATTATCTCAATATAATGAGACACTTTCTCATTGTATTGAGATAGTATCTATCTCATAATGATGGTTATAATGAGATAACTATATACTATTATATAGAGATAGTATCTCATTGTTATAATGAGATATGAGATATTGCAATATATTTCATTAAGAGATAGTATCTTATATTGAGAGTTACTCATATTGAGATAACTATCTCATAATGAAATGTTGTTATATCTCATTACTATATAATGAGATATAGCAGGAAACAACTGCTCATTATGTATCTCAATATATCTCAAAACAATGAGATACATTGAGATATGTTTGGAATGCTTTGACCTCTCTTGCTATTGGGATTGGGAGGCCATATTATATTGATATAATACTATTTCGATATCATGAGGTAGTATTATATCTCATTGTTGCAATGAAATACAATACTACAACCAACTATAGTCAATGTGTGACGTTTTGAGGCACGACCAATTATTTATGGCTTAAGCTCCACGAGGCCTTTTCCAATGTTATTCTGTGGTCCTCAAGTCGAAATACAAGGGAACTGCTGGTTTAGGAAATACATGTAGAATAAATTCTCAAAGGTGTTTCCATAGCCTCTACTCCTCCATTCATGCTGACGTCCAAGTCATCCACAACCTCCGTCCAACTCAGTGTGTTGCTCTCTCCATCCTCCGCCCAGCTGTTACACCGCGTCAAACGTCGTGCGTGTTAACCATCACGACGCGTCTTTTCTCTTCTTCTCCTTTTCCTTCTTTTTAATGTTAAGTGATGTAGAAAGTGATTCACCCCTAAGGAGGAGGAGGAGGAGGAGGAGCGCACTGAGCGGTGCTGCGTGGGGGGAGGTTCTGGTCGGTGCGTAGTTTCTGTCTCCCTCTCCTCTCCGGCGATTTCCGCGGGATCTGTCGTTTCAGCGGCAGCGCGTCGGGAGAGCACGTCCGGGATGGAGCGGATGGAGTCCATGGAGCCGATCTCGGCGTGCTACAAGACGGCATACCCGGAGATCAACCCCGACAGCGGCTACGGCTCCGGAGAGAACACGGAGAACCAGGCGAAGACCCCGCCGGCCCCGAGCTACGACGAAGATCTGGTGCATAAGGTAAACAAAGCTGCCTTTTTCTTTTCTTTTTTTTTTTTTTTGGTCATTACTATTGTTTATTTGTTTGTGCCTTCTTTTTATTATTATTTTTGTTGTTGTTGTTGTTAATTTGTCATCTGCCCCGCTTGTGGCTCGGCGCTGTCCGTGGTGCTGATCCGGACTTTTGATGCAGTTTTCTCTGGAGTTGGTCTCCTTCCAGACTCACTCAGGCATCCGATCAAGCTCCCCTCTCCTTCTTGGGGGAGCTGTCAGCTTCATGTTCCACTCTGCCGGAGAATGAAAGAAGGCTTTAAAAGAGGCCAATTCTATCAAGAAATTACTTCAGAGGATCAGTTGTTGTTTTCATTCTCCCCACAAGAGGAAAATTTCACACAAATCATCAAAATGTAGGGGAGGGGGAAAAAAATGAGGAAATTCTGCTAAATTAGGTTAAATATTACATCCTCCCCACCCCCATTTAAGTTCCTACAGGACTGTGTCAGCTGTATATCTGTGGTTTTTAAAGTGCAACAATACATTGAATCTCTTCCCTCCAGCTGGCTCAGAGGCTTCACTGTCAGTGAAAACATAAAGAGGGAGAGAGAGACACACAAAAAAAGTCCCTTTAGGCTTCAGTCAAATGTCACATCGCGTTACCAAGCTGCGTTGCAGAAACAATTCTCTCCATGAGCTTTTATAGTCAAAAGGCCTTCGGCTGGCTTCAGTCCGCAGCGCACTACACCCCTCTTTAACCGCCCACCATCCAACGAGATAAGGCCCCCTCAACTTCTCTGAGTGGATGCGGTGTCTCTCTGAGACACGATGAGGAGACCGGCTGTCTTAAAAGCCGGCAGTCAGATTGGACACAAAATGGACCTGATTGTATGTTAACCAAAAGCACTTTGACTTAATGCCTCTAATGACGTGTGAGTGTGCTTGTGTGTCGTCGTGTGTGTGCGTGTTTGCGCATGATTCATGAAAATCCAAGCCTGAAACCAAGCCTTTAGCTCATTTAGAAAGTTGTGTCCCCTCATGTAGCCACCTAATCACTTGCAAAACAAAATCCTCACTTTTCAGGAAATACAAGTATGTGTGTGTGTGTGTACGGTTAACTGAATGCCAGTAATTTAACAACAGAAATGAAGCTGTGAAAAAAAAAAACAAGAACAAATTGGCTGAAATCATTTTTTTATTTCACCAATCAGCAGACTGACTGCTGCTTCTGGTGTTAGAAATAAATATGATGTTGTTTTGCACCCGTCTCCCTGTTACTGACATTGATTAAAGAACAGTGTTCTTGATCATCCAGAGCCACAAAGTGATAGATTTAGTTGCATTTAGAAAATTTTGAGAACAACATCCAGGGGTGTCCAGGAAGGGAATCTACTGTTAATTCCTGAGAAATGTGCTACAGCATCATGTCGCCACCGGTGAGGTAAGAACATTCGGACAACCACCGTTTGTCAAGAAAAGCACCAAATAAGCCACTTCTTTCCAAAAATAAGAACAAAATAAAATAAAATGATGGACAAGAACGGACAAAGCTACACTCGGGCTTTCCTATATGTTAAAAGCCACTGCATTGTGCTAACAGTGAAACTCTCTGATTCAATTTGTTTGTGGATTTGCTTCTCATCCATTAAACTCCCAGCTCTGACAAACAAGATGGCAGTAAACAGAGCGGGGTCACAATGCCCTTCGAGAGCAACTACTTCCAGCAGTCCAGGCCACAATTTGAGGATTATGTATCAAAAAAAAAAAGAACAGAAACAAAAACGAGATGGAGCACCATGTCACAGGAAGCTAACTATTTGAGATCAAAACCAAGCACTAATGAGAACATAATGAGTCAAAATGAGGCAGGATTTGTTTTCAAGGGGTGATAATAAGTCTCTCAGAGTAGGCAAGTAAGTAGGACTTTATTTATATAGCGCTTATTTTCAAGATATAAAAAAAATTACAAAGTTCCTTGCAGCATATGAGCCAGCAATGACTAAATACAGAAGAGGGACAAATAAAAACGGAAAGAGAAATTTTTTAAGCGTATACTACAAGACTGGCAAGACTTGCTGACTGAATTTTGACCAATTCCCAACCATTCTGGGCTAAGACACGCTATGACACAATCATAGAGTGTTTTTTCTTCTGAGTTATAAATCTTCAAAATTAACGGAATGTGTAATCACTTCAATCAATTTATTGGCATTATACTCTCTACCAAGCATTACAAAATGTCACAAATGAAAAACAATTTAGCGCCACATCCTGTTGCATTTCATACCGAATTACTGGACTGGTTTCAGGGTTGGAGATCTTTTTCAGAATATGAAAGTCATGTTGACAGAAAATTCCCTGTCGAAGTTTCTGAAACACGAGAAGAGGCAGCAGAAACGTAACGAAGGGCTCATTACTGAAGTGGCAGCTGAGGAGGAGAAAAAGTGGGAGAAACTGGATCAGGATTTCCACACCGAAAGCCCAAATGTGTGGGTTGGAGGGCGTCGAAGAGATTAATCATATCTACTTTAAGTCACTAAACAGTACTTGCTATTCATTTGAAAGGCTGGCAAGTTGTAAGAGAATGCATAAGTTAGACAAAAAAAAAAATTTAAAAAAATGCTGTAGCGCTACTGCTCAAATGGACTTTGGTTGTAAAGATGTTTTTTTTCTTTTAGATTGGATTATATTGTAATCATTTCTTTTCCTTTTTTCTTTTTTGTTCTTCAAAATAAAGTGTGCACAAATAAAATAGCCACACTCATTTCCTCTGCAACAGGAGCAGGTGCATTTCATGGCAAAGTAGGGTAAAATCAAGCCATCCTTTCTCCGAAGAGACAGAGACAGTGATTATACATGTGAGCAGCACAGATTGCGTCTGTCTGCCATCTTGGCCCGCCTCCGTTTTCCGTCCTCCTCCCGGGTCACTGGTGCACCGACTCTTTTTTTTTTTTTAATACTTCTTTTCTCTTCCTCACCTTCTGCCATCACCTAAACCTATTTAGGCGGGAGGCTAAAGATGGAGTCTTCGTGACCTATAGAATATAATCAAAAAATCAATAAAGAAAAGAGAAATTGTTCAATTTTAAAATAAAATAATAAAAATCATTTAATTAACAATTAAACAATTTTTTTATCAAATTATAAAAAATAAAAGAAAATTGTATGACTTGAAAAACAATAATTATTGAATTAAAGTGCTCAGTGGATATATAGTTTAACTGAACGTACTTTAGGATCCATATGTTATATGAGCAGTACTGTTAACGTTTGTCTTGTTGGGTTTTCATATTTTGGGTTTTATTCCAGTGAAACCACACATAGTATGTCATTGATTGATTAAAAAAAAAAACAACATCAGAAACAAACCAAAAATAAAAAATAAAAATGCATATGCATATGCACACTGTTATATCTGTGTGTTTGACAGAAGCCATGTTGCGGTAGGTGAGAGTATACCTACCGCAACCTGCAGGTTTTCAAATTCTCATGTTTTCTTTGCTTATCCACACCAAGAAATAGAAGCAATATGGAAACTGTTGTCATGTGATGGTGTCAATTCTCTGACATTGTGTCTCTAATTATGACAAACTAAGGCAGCAAGAAGGCAGCCATGTTTAGTTGCATGAACATGAGGAAGACTCAGAAATAATAACAGTAAAACAGAAACCCTGAGGCAGAGTAAAAACCCTGCAACACAACGCTCTTTCTTCCTCTCTGACACATGAAAGCAAAATCCTCTTCCAGAAAGCCTCTGGAACTTCTGCCTAATTGTTTCCGGTCCCCAGAGGGGTTTGATGATAGACTCATTTTCCCCCATCTACTGTCTATTAGCACAGTCATAAGTATTAAACAGCTTTTTTTCTTTTTTTTTTTTCCCTTGTACAGATTCATGCGATGTTTGGAGGATTTTAGATTATAAATTTTGTAGTGGAGATAAGAGGGGGGGGAAATACAGGTGCGGTCAGTGATAAAATAGAGGGTTTGAACTCATGAATGTTTTTCTCTTTAGAACTAGAACTTGAAGTTTGGTCAATGCTAACGTCTCAAAACGAAAATGAGAAGCTGAGCAGCGAGCTGGCGGACTAATTTCTGCTCTGACATTGGGGATCCATGATGTCAATTGAACACCGTCATGGTATTATTAAAAGAATAAAAGTGTGTATTTGCCCTCATTGTCTAATTCTAAGCCCAGATGCCAGAGCAGCCTGGTTGCACTTCACTTACTGTCAGTGACTCAGTTGGACAGTCTGTGGGGGAGGGAGCGGGACCTCGGTGAGACTCCATAAATGAAAAGCTGCAGCTCAAACAAAGATGAAGAATTGATTGGTGTGCTTCTGAAAAGCTGTCTTTCAGTGATTTTTAAAAAAAAAAAAATTTATTGCCTTGAAGGTTACATTCTCCAGCTTATGAGTCACGCTGCGAGAGTGGTGCACGGCCAAACTCATAGAAAGGATATTATTATCATTATTCGAGCAGCTCGAAGAGAGGTGGGGGAGACGTTTCTTGGATGACGCAGATCTTTGTCCATAGCTGAAGTATTAATAGATTCTAAGAAGTTAAAGCAGAGAAAAGTCGCCACTTTGTTTTGTCACCAAGAAGTTACCTATATATTTACTTGTAACATGGAAATAATGGAATATCGTCTAGAGCACAACCAAAGTCAGAGTATGGTATTATATAAAGCCATTAGTTAAAATCTTGCCCACTGAAAACGTGTGGATTGTTTCAGCCATTCTTCCTCCTGAGCAAGCATGGGGTGACGGTGGACAGTAACAACCTTTTTGACAGGAGAAAAGCTCCAGCAGGACACAAATTAGATCTAAAGCTACAGTCATTTGTAGTATGTTTCTTCTATTAATCGATTACTCGGATAAGATATGTGTACATTTATTTACAGTTCAGGATAAATTATTGCTCTGACGGTTCTGTTCTTGCCTCTTTTTTTGGAGTGTTCATGCTCTAGTTAACAATTAATTCATAACTAAATTAGTTAAGGATTATTTCAACAACCAATTCATTGTGATTAACATAATTAATCATTTCAGCCCAAGTCAGAATGAGCAATCATCCATGGAGATCATGGAGACAGCAGCTTCACTGTTGGCCTAATGCAGGCCTCTAGGGGTAACGTTACTGATGTTTGCAAAAAAAAAAAAAAAAAAAAAGAATCCTTAATATTTGTGTTTTGTTTATGATTTCTCGCAGACAATCTTGGTCGGGGACAGCGGCGTAGGGAAGACTTCTCTTCTGGTTCAGTTTGACCAGGGCAAATTCATCCCAGGCTCCTTTTCTGCCACAGTTGGAATTGGATTTACGGTACGTTTGGGAGACCGAAGACTTTTCTCCTATCCCGACACCATCACTCATGCTCCTAACAGACTTGTTTTTTTTTTTGTTTGTGTGTTTTTTTAAGTGTCAGCTCCTCGAATCATATTTTTTCTACTTGCCTTTCTCGTTTGTCCCCTTTTTTTCTCCTCAGAATAAAGAGGTAACTGTTGACAACGTAAAAGTCAAACTGCAGGTCAGTGTTCACATCCGTTTTTATCAGGCAATTGATTTACTTCACGAGTAATAGATTCTTCCTACGTTAGCTGTTTTTCCTTTTGGTTTCATTTATTTATTTCAACTTCCTTTGCTATGTCAGTGAAGATAACAGGCAATCAGAAGCAGATCAGTGTGGTTTCTGTTTCAGATTTGGGACACAGCAGGACAGGAACGCTTCAGAAGTGTGACTCACGCATATTACAGAGATGCACATGGTGAGAATGAATGAATCACAACGTGAATTACAAAGTTCTACTCGCGCTTTGTACGCAGGCATACAAGCGAAGCCGTGATTTGCTTCTTTCTTTCTTTCTTTCTTTCTTTTTTTCCTTTCCAAAGCTTTGCTGCTTCTGTACGACATCACCAACAAATCGTCGTTCGACAACATCAGGGTGAGCCTCACACTCGACAGCGATGAATAGATAAAGTAACCAGGGGGCCAAAGCACTAGTAAGACCTGCTCCTGCTGACCACCTTTTCTCTGTGTTTGTTTCGTTTTCTCGGTCCAGGCGTGGTTGACAGAAATCCACGAGTATGCACAGACCGACGTAGTCATCATGTTGCTGGGCAACAAGGTGAGAAGGCGATGTTTGCGGAGCTCAGTATGTAATGGAAGAACGCGCCAATCGAATAGAGAGGGGTTATGAGGCTCAGTGAAACAGAGTGGAAGTTGCTAAGTCTAAGTGTGGATGGGGTGTTCAGATACATTAACAGCAATAAGCCAGAGATCAGGATGATCAGGATGGTATCCTAACCTTCAAGATGCAGAGCTTAAAGGTATTTCCAAAATACCACACTAAAAAAAAAAAAAAAACGGTCTCTAATTTATGGTAAGATAGTGGCAGCTGTTGTTGTCATATACGGTGAAATGTCTCACTTTATTGACCTCTTGGTAGAAAAATATTGAGCTGTCAACGATTTGCATCATTTTATTCAGAAATATGAATCAGCATATAGTGAAATGACAGATATGCACATTTCCCATAACTGAAGAGATGTGTTACAGAATCGATTTAGAAATACGTTTTTGAAATATGAGAAGAAGACTTGGGGGAGGAAACACGCCTCAAGCAGTCAAGCTCGAGTCTTAAACTCAGAAGTTGAACATCCACAACTCCACACATTTTTTTCTTCCCCTATCGTGATCCATGAGAATACAAATACATTAAAACGTGTTCAAATCCATGCTGCATGAAAGCTGATTTCAAAGGCAGTGATCTATCTTAAAGCTACGCTGCACATTCCGGGGGGGAAATCTGCTCGCTTCATTTGATCTAACCTGAGCATCTCTGTGCTGCGTCCATGTTTCAGGCCGACATGAGCGGCGAACGGGCGATCAGGAGAGACGAAGGAGAGAGGCTGGCCAGAGTGAGTCTCCGCACAGCGACACAAACACCACTGACAGCACGGGTTCTGCTTCTTACCGCTGTTTGCTCCCCTTCGTTCATCCAGGAGTATTCGGTCCCCTTCATGGAGACGAGCGCCAAGACGGGAGTCAACGTAGAGCTCGCCTTCACAGCCGTAGCCAAGTATGAGACAGTTTCAATAAACACTTGCATCTCTGTTGATACGGGCTGATGGGGCGAGGAAAGCGTTCGCCTTTTTTTAATAAGTTTACTTTGCTTTTGCTGCCACCCCAGATCAGCAAGCAAATTTTAATGACAGGAAAAGATCAACTGTGGTGGGAATCTTGCTTTGTATTTCTCGCAAGTGCTGGTGGGGAAGATTTGTGGAATAATTATTTAAAATCATGTATTTGGTTTTATTTTAAGATGTTTCCAATTTATAGTTTTTCGGGGGGGGGCATTTTTTGGTGACACTTTGTTTAACGGGTTGGGAAAAAGACTGTCATGGCACCGTCACAAACTTTAAAAATGATGTAGCTTTATGGTATTAAAGCTAAAGTTTAATCAGTAATACTTTTATAACAAGTTTATGTCAGATCATGATTTCTTGTTTAATGTCATGTTGTCATAACAAAGACATTTTGAATGATGTCAACTTTGTATTAAAAGCGTTATGATTTTCCGAATGACACTTTATGACATTCTTCATAAATATTCATGAAGACTTACTCATGTTCATGACAGATGTTATGTCATGTTTATGACGGCGTCATGACAGTCTTATTCACAACCCGTCAAATAAAGTGTTGCCTTTTTTGTTTCGTTTGTTTTATCTGGGACATGAGGGTTTCGAGTATTCTTTTCTTTTCTTTTTTTTTTTTTACAGCAATTGTTGTTGTTCTGTCCGTCAGGGAGCTGAAGCACCGGGCCATCCAGCACCCCAATGAGCCCAAGTTCCAAATTCACGAATACATCGAGTCCCAAAAGGAGAAATCCGGCTGCTGCAGCTACTTCTGAGTCTCAGGCTGTCACGGATACGCAGAGAGCCGCTGAGTGGGAGGAAATATTTCGCTGCCATTCATGGGATATAAAAATTCACACGTACATCCTAGGAAGAAGAGTCGGAGGAGAATATGGAGCCAGGTATTAATGTGGACGATCCACGGTTTCACCTCTGCCAAGAAGAGATTCTCCAAACTCTCTTGTCAACAGAAGCTCGCGCTTCGCACCGCATTTTTGATCTAAGGGAACATTGCCTTATGAATTTCTGTACTTAGCTAGCGGCTGACTTTCAGAGCGAGAGCACAACTTTAGCCAATTTGTTGAAGATATGCCTTTAAACAGCTGCAAAACTCACATCATTTACTATGCAAAAGTATTCGTACCCCTTAAAACCAAAATTGTCAGTGTATTTCATTCACGCTTTTGGTGGTAGACCAACACAAGATGTACTTAATTGCCATATGGAGGAAAAATAATGAAACCTTTACTAGTAAAAATCCAAAAAGTCTAGAAAGTGTGCACTGGGCTTTGACTGGGCCATTCTAACACATAAATACTATGTGTTTAGAGTTGTTGTCCTGGTCGATGGTGAAACATTAGGGTGGCTTCTGAAGGCAGTTGATTGCATTGAAATTTTTAGTCACAACAGAGTGAAGGGGTCCAATTTCAAACGCTCGGCATACTTTTCAGATTTTTGTATTTTTAGGCATTGTTTTTCTTCCATTTCGCAATTTCTCACTTGTTTTCTTTGACACAAAACACAAAAATGAAAATTGTGGCCGTGACGTGATGAAAAGAGGAGATGTTAAAGGAGCATTGAAACTTTTGTAAGATGATGGATTGAGACGGGGTTAAATCTGCACATAAACACAACGCCCAACTTTAGGCACAGCATTTTCAATAACGCAAGCCTGTGCGGATATCCTCCCATAGATACCATAGCAACTGGGTCATAGACCAAAGTCTGGCCTCCAGTTTACCAAATATGTTCCATTTATTGAGAAGCCATGACACAAATGACACTCAATTTGTACGTACCTGCAAATTATTATGATACTAATATTACCATGGATTGCCATGGGTTAGACATTTGTAATATAACTGGTTTACAGGCGTCTGCTTTATGACGGTTGTGTGAAAATGCTTTGGTGTGTTTTTGTTTCGTCGTTATTTCAAATGCAGCTAGTTGCGATGCGAGACGCTGTCGGTGAGACTCCTTTTGCCAACTTTATGTTACTTTGCGTGTGTTGAAAAATGCAAATTATGCTAAAAAAAAAAACATACACACACAGAGAGACAAACCAGCTTCTTACTATGAATGTAAGGAAATGAAATCTCAAGACGTGTAATGTGTAAAAATGTTTGCAAAAATAATTTTTGAACATAAATGTAAAACAATACATATATCCTATTGAATTCAAAGAAGTTAAATGATCTAATCGAAGATTTTATTTTATTTTTTGTATTATTATTCATATACATGTGCAATTTAAATCTATTTGGCTGCAAATACATTAGTTTCCTAAAACCAGCTGCAAGAGCTGAGGAAATATGGGATTTCACTGCTGCATAAAAATTCAAACTAAAGAGCCAAAACACTCCGGGCTCTTTATATTGATCAGTGGCTGGCATTTACTTTGAGTGTCTTCTGCCAACTCTTTCTGTATATACTGTACTTATTTGTGCTAGGAATGCAGTCGAGGTACTTCTAAAAATGCTCCCCGGACATAGCAACTGCAACAAACCTCCAAGCACCACTGACGCTAACACTGAACTTGCTCAAAGCTCATGCCTTTTCACTTTATTGCTAATTTTGAGGTTTGGTTCTTTTTGCATGTAAGGCTGGATCGCATGTACCATATCTGTGCGGTTTTCACTTCGAAATATATCTAACCCAAATTCTTTTAAGTTGAAAATAACAGAAAGATAGATAATTAACACAGCTGTTAAAATTTCAAGTCAAAGCTCAGGGTAAAGTCGTGTTGTAAAGTGCATCATTTGATTATAATTACGCACAAACATAGAAAGAATGAACATATAACTTGTTCTTACTCATGCAATGAGATAGCAGAGATGTCAAGCAGCCTAACCAACTTCTGCATTTTCTAATTAGCTGAAATAGCTATCGATTTGTTTTGATAGAATGAGCTGTTGGTTTATTAGGACCATTAGAGTCAAAATGTAACACTTTAGCAACTACACTAATGAACTGACAGGAACTAAGCTGCTGCACAAAGATTGTCGCACCAACCTCGTATTTTATTGCGATGATTAGGGAAGCCTTAAATGAACAGTTATGTCAAAACGCCTCTGTGATAACTGTGTTACAACGTTTATGCAATTCCCTCCACCCCCTTCTACAAAGATATGCAAATCAATTTGCTCTGTATTTCAAATTAGTCAGTGAACATGCTTCGTGGATGCTTTATGATGGTTTAGCATGTGTTTTTGACGTGTTATTTGCTGAATTTAAAAAAAGAAATAAATTATTTTCAACCAAAATTCCATCTTTCCCATAGTCTTTTAAGATCTGGTCGACAGCTGTTACCAAGGCAGCTTTTCTGTGAGTTAAAAAGGTTTTGGTTCTTAGTTGTGGTTTGCTTTCAGATCAAGCAGCAGAAGTGTTGTGCAATCATATCTTCTTGAAAGTATGCTGAGGGCAGCGACCTCAGTTCAAAATCAAAAGCAGAGGACAGCCGAGAAAACTATCCATCTGACTTGAGACACAGGCAGAAAAGTGAGCAGGAACGGAAGAAGAATAAAACTTCCTGTTTGTCAGCTGAGCCTTCAAGATAAAAGTTTGGCTTGGGAGAACACAACCACTTTTGGTAAACATCTTTTAAAATTAGGTTTTTTGCCGTGCAACCAAGACCAACATTCTTCATCGAAGTGCTTTTCACATGCACTTTATAATTATTAATACTTTATTTTCAAATACAACTCCATCTCAAAACTTTTTTTTTGATTTTGTTGGGTTATTTGAAGACCCAACTTAATTGGTGTCGTTTGCGCTAGAGATTCATATCTGTTGTGAATGTGCTAAAAATGGGATCCTTAAATTTACTTTGGCTGCACATACTTTTGTTTATATTCATGTTGTAGAAATCCGAATGCGTAGTGAGTCCAGTAGGATTGTGACTTGGTTTCTCAACTTTCCGAACTGCATTTTCTTTCAAATGTTTTGGGTATCCTCAATGACAAACATCTTGCATGTGGACCATATTTCCACAAACAATTTGATCCACAGAAAACACAGAAAACTCTGTGATTGGATGAACGCGTGAATACTAAATGGAAGGAAGTCAAGTATTAAGTTCCTTGTGAAAATAATATGATGCAAAGGTCAAACCTTTTTCAAAATGCCGCATTGCTTGATTAAGCAAAGAAATGAGCTCATTGCTTTGACATTAACAATATGTGCATATACAATTAAGCCCCAAAATATTCCTACCTATGCAAATTTTAAAATATTTAATGTTTAATGTTTCTGAATGGATGCAAGATGGGTGTTTTGGAGAGACCAGACAGAGTTCTCTTGAATCTTGGAGAGAATCAGCGGAGGTAGCGAAAGATTACGGCGATGGCGATGGAGGTTTTCCAGTGTCAAAAAAAATGAATAAATCATCAAGGTATCAGTAAAAACATGCAAAAAGCTGCTTGGTAATTGTAGACCAGCCTAGATGCAATGCTAGAAAATTAATTATTGTTGATAGAGTTAAAAAATGCAAATAAGAACATAGATTTTTTTTTTCTTTTCAGTGCATTTCCTATAAGCTACATATCCGCTGTTTGTATGCAAATAATTTAAAATCTAAATTTTCCATATACCGTAAGAGTATATCAGCAATACAAGACAATGGCCATTTGTTGTTTGGCTGTTTTTTTTTGTTGTTGTTGTTTTGGTTGGCTTGTAACACTCTTATTTTGAAAATGTCCCTGGACGGCCTCCCCTAGGTTGGTTCAGCTCGACGGTGACACTTACACGAAGGGAGCCCACGGATTGGAGGTGAGACAACACATTGCAACACAGAGCGGAGGGGTGGATCTCAGGAAGTCTATAAAGGGAGAAAGCGCAACTTTTTTTTTTAGCGGCGGAAACTTTCCCCTCGCGCTTCTCTGCGGAAGTTTACCTCGAGCAAAAGTCTGCGCGCAACAGGTGTCGCTTCTTTCTTCATGGTCGCTGCGTGAAAAAGCTCCAGACTCGTTTTTTTGGCTCGCGGGCGAAGAACGGAAACCGACGAAAAGTTCCCGAATTCAGCGAAACGAGATGTCTCACCTCAGACCCAGGCTCTGCGTGCTGGAGAAGTCGCCCACCGGCTATGGGTTCCACCTGCACGCCGAGAAGGGCAGAACCGGGCAGTTCATCCGGCTCGTGGAGCCCGACTCCCCCGCCGCCGCCTCCGGGCTGCTCGCGAAAGACCGGCTGATGTTCGTGAACGGGGAGAACGTGGAGGGCGAGAGCCACCAGCAGGTGGTGGCGAGGATACGGGCGACCACGGGGGCTCTGGAGCTTGTCGTGGTGGACCCCGAAACGGCGGAGCTGCTGAGCAGACACGACCTGCGGTGCCGGAAGGAATACGTGACGGAGGGGATCCCCCTGCCCGGCGGGGACAGCGACTCGGAGCGCGAGGACAGGCGGAGCAACGGCACCCCTGTCCCGCGCGAGAACGGGGACGCATCCTCGGTGAGGTCGGGGAGTGTGAGCTCCAGCACAAAGGTACAGCTTAAACAGGTGTATAAAAACAATATTACATTACATTATTGGGCACACTTGCATTTTTAGCTTTGGCAGCTTATTCCGCCATCTCACTTTCAAGTTAGGACAAAACTCCTAAGCAAAATATTCGCTGAGTAAGGTCTATTTGCAGCTAACATTACTATGACAAATCAGTGATGGGCAAAACTGAATCCCCCCCTTGCTGCTTGAGTTTAAGGGTGCAGAACAAATACTTGATTTATTCATCAGCAAGCAGGGCCACTTCCATGAAACATGGGAGCTGGAACCTCACAGGGTGGAACAACATCAGGAATAGTTTCCTCTGGTCAAACTGGGAAAGATTATGGACTGAAGTCCAAACCAGTTGAAGCCCAGATCAGGAGAAAACATATTGGTAGTCTTGTAAGAAATGCGACTTAAGGTTTGCAAAGTTTTACCTGAATGAAGTTGAGGAGTTTTGGAACATTTTCGGAACCCAAAGTTCCGGCCACAATCCAATGTCCGTCTGACATCTAATCCTTTCCAAAAATTTGACCATCCAGAGGAAAATCACTGAAAACACACCCAAGAAGAAAGTTTTTTTTGTTTTGTTTTGTTTTCCAATTTTTGCCATCATTGAAAACAGTTTTTTTTTTTTTTTCCCCCACGACTGCATGCATAGACGAAGACGCTCATATTTGAAGCAACTTGTCACCCAGTCTTGTGATTGTCACCTAAAGGTTTTAAACAGATACTCTGCTAGGCCGTCACCTCCGGAGCTGGTAAGGACTCACAGAGGTGTGACGCCGCTGGGGGGAAACGTCCTCGGCTTCTTTCTGCTTGTGCTCCTGTTCAACAGAGTCTTTGTTTCCCAAATGTCTGCAATTGCCCCTTGCTTCCTGTCTAGGATTCCTTGTCAGGTTCGGCCTGTTAAACGAGATCATTTGTCACACCCAAAGACTGACAGGCTTCTTCAGCATCTGCTTTCTTTTGCCATCCGAGTAATTTTTTTTATGGAACTGAGTTGAGGTCAATGGGGTAACCCGAGTGCAGTTTCTTTATGTCCAGCTTTTTTTTTTTTTTTTTAGCTAATTCCTTGAGGAATTACAGAACATCAAAAAGACATTCCTAACCCTGACCCTTTTATAAATAGAGCCATCCTTGAGTCTTGTGTTGTCATAAATCTGCTTCTGAAGGTTTCTGTTGTTGGATATCGAATTCTTTTATTGGGGTTAATCTTTGAGAGGGTGAGCAACCTTCCATGGATTTGTTGGCTGTGGAACTTCTTCAGCCAGTGCAAAGTCCGGGCCCCTGGTTTTAAAGGTTATGCAACAGGTCTGCAGAATAGTCTCATTGTGGAGGCGTTTTGGCCCTGCGCAGCTCTCTGAATTTCAAGTTGTTTTTATGTGTGAAACAATAGGATAATGGTTATTTTTAGCCTGCCGCTCATTTAATTAGAGCTGACGGCTAAATGAGAATTTTGTAATGAGCGAGCCAGTGAAATGCGTAAAATGTAGACCTGCATATGAAGCAGACAGAAATATGTACAGTTGATTTCGAGTTTTTATTTTTTTCTTTCAAACAGACAAAATGTACATTTGAAATCTAGGAATTATCTAAAAACCAATTTAACCGAGCATCAGGTTCAGAAAACCAATGTGTTGTGTTGGCATTTTGTGCCTGCACAATATATTTAGTGACAACTTCACGAACAGAAGTGACTTCATTTTTATAGAAACTGGCAGAAGTGCAACGAAACATGCTATTGCTGTTGTCATCATGTTATGATGACGACTGCAGTACAATACCTTTTTTTTAACATAGTCTCTTACATTGTAAAATGATTTGAAATACAGCTATTGCAACCATGTTCTACTGATATGAATATTATGTCTTGCTGTACGTATTAACAGCAACTAATAATGGCAGAAACTGTACGATTTAGAACTTTATTAGTTTTATGCACTTGTTTCAAAAAGCATATTCATTAAAGCCATCTCTCTTCTTATAGGTCTGTCGTTCTTTTGCTAATTCATTGATTTTTTTCATTTTTATTAGTTTGCTGTATTAAAGTAGAGAAATTGTGGCAATTGTAGCTCATCTAACCCTAGATTTTCCACTTAGAAATCTTGAAACCTAAACCATAACGGCAAACACAAACATTGGAGATATTTTAAGTCGGTGTTGTGCCAGCATTGGTAGCCCTCCCAATGAAAAGCATACCGTTGGTTGCCAAACAACAAAATGGATTCTGTCCTTCTCTTTTGAAGTTGGGTTTTGCTTCTTTACTTTGTTTTTCTGGTTGAAGTGTGAAGGCTAAGTTGGCTCGGGGCAACGATGTGGACATTCAGCAAAATTCCTGGCTGATGGGGAACTTGGCACAGCCGAAGTTCCTGAGTGGTGGTGTGATACAGGCCACTGATACCAGTGGCAGCCCCCAGCCCCCATCCTCCCACCAGTGGGCTAAACTTGAGTGGGCTGACCGATAATGACGTGACACTATCCCTGCTCGTAGTTAAACAATAGTCCCTTTCACTTGATGATGGAGTTAGAAGTAGCAGAAGGGAAGCAGCTAAGCTTTTTATTTCTTCAGAAATTAAAAGACGCCAAGACGATTTTTTTTTTTTTAACCCCAGAAACGTAGCCATACTGGGACGTTTCAGTGCATTTTGCTGCCCATCCTGGCCTCCAAAGACTGACTCCACCACCACACTGAGAGCTGGCTGTGGGTCACCATAGAGATCCCAAGTGGCAGAAAGAGGCTTTGTCCACAGTGTTTGCCTGTGGAGAAAGGCTTCTGGGCCAGAAAGGAAAAGGGAGAGCACTCTCACGCCTCTGAGAGGAGGCCATGATGACCCTGAAATACATCCACGCCGCTCCAGCACACACAGGGAATGAGACCGGGGTGAACTGGGAATCGTTTTGAAGAAAGGAGTCTGGTCTGGATTTGCAGATGTGAAACGTCAGTGTCACTATTGCTGTGGTCGTGGCACCACTCGTTGATCTCTCCCCTTCTCCTTGTATCTTATCACAACCTTTGCTGATATTGCAGCATGTAGAAGAAATGCCGGCACACTCCCGGCATCGAATGTTGATTTCATGAAATCTAGATTAAACCTTTGGCAGATTGTCGTAGAACATGGCTGATATAGAATGCAAATGTTTATTGCCTGCAGCCAAATAGGTTTGCACATGCTTCCTTTCTGTTGGCTCTGGTCAACTTGGTTAAAATTAAACCGTTCAGTTCTTTGTTGCAGTTGCCGCAGAATTCACCAGAACGCTGCATCAACTTAGCTTGACGGCTAACTTACCTTTACACAACAACAAAAAGGTGTTTCAGGCAAGTGTGGATTCTTAGCCCTTTGCCCTGAAGCAAACTCCCTGGCTGATCTGTCTGAGGCATATATGTCTTAACATTTTGTGCCGTGTTGAGTGAATTCGGCGTGTTTGGCCTGTCCTGTCAGATTCTGTGTCCTCATAGTTTCACATCAGTACAGGCTTATCTCCCTTTCTTTCACATGGCCGCACAAAATGCCTTAGAGGTAATGTCATTGCTGGTAAACAGACTTGCATAATCTGAGGTAGTCATGAACCAAGGTAGATTTTGTGCATAGGGAACTATTTTGGTGTTGATTTAGCCATATGTCTTGCTGCTGAAAGGTCAGACAAGGACAGATTTTCAGTTTTCTGGTAGGGTCCATCAAGCTTTTATTTAAAATTGGCCCGCTACTTCAGCTAAAAGTCCTGTTAAAGTTTAACCAACATCACATTTATGTCTGTGATGGTAGAACAAAGAAGGCTTTTTTTCTGGATTCACTCCCAACAACGAGTTGATGTCGGCACTTCGCTGCATCGGAGATATTTTCTTTAATTTTGTTGTGTTTGTGCCAAGAAAATTGACTGGTGCTTGTCCAACGTTCCAAGCCAAGTCTCTATATGCATGACGACATCAGGACTGGAAACATTTGTTACATTTAGCAAAAAACCTGCAAAAAACACTTTTGGAAACATTACCATGTAAATGGACTAAGAAATAAGCACTCCATTGTGATATTAAAATCATTGAGTTGTACTTATACGCAGTCCTAAAAGTTCAACCTGAAAAAGTACAGATATATAAAAATGGATTTAGTTTTATTTCTCATTAATGGAACAGTTATGGGTAATCTTGATCGCAATATAATGAGTTTCCTAAAGATGATTACTTTTGGGAAAAAAAAAAACAAAAAAAAATAAAAAAATACATTCATTTAGAGGCTTTTTACAGATTTCTAACTCAAGTGCTAATAATTATGCATGTACAGTTTATCACCAGCGACACTGAGGGACAGTCGGTGTTGGATTGGGTCACAGAGGTCACTGCTACGAAACCCAAAGCAGAAGTCACTGTCTGTTCTTGGAGGACAGCTTGAGGAGTGAAGTTCCTGTTACATCAGCATTTTTTAATGGCATAACAGAAGGAAACTTGCTGCTAAGTTGGTGTGTATAAGTTCTAATCTTTCCTCCTTTTTGACATCTGTGAACTTCCAAAGACTCAAAGATCAAATCCAACTGCATGTGATTAAAAAACAACTTTGATCCTCACACTCAGCAAAGGCCTTGCGGCATATCTGAATATTTTTCCAGCACCTCATAATCTCTCTTATCTTCGTCGTCACAGGATGATTGTCTCTCTTGCAGAGTGCGAACCGGTCTTAACAGATAGGAAAAATCTTCATGCCCCCACTAAGTTCGGAGTCGCTGTTTCTCTTGCACACGCGGGTTTTAAACACGTGTGCCGCAACCGACACTAATCTCAGTGATGTTGCATAAGGGAACAGTTTTCCATCTGATGAGTCTTTATGTGGGCTGCTGTCCAAAATAAACACCATAAAGGTTCTGTTGGCGTCACTCTGCTCTGCTTTCTCAGTGACGCGGTTCATGTAGCCGGCGACGAGATGAAAGACATCCTCTTGACCATCCGAGTCGAGTTTACGATATTAGTCCATTTCGATCCATCTCGTTTTAAACACCGTAACTCTTATAGCTCTTACTGATACTGAGCTGTAAATCCATCAAGACGCGATCTGGAAATTTAGTATGGGGAAAAAGGATCTTGACTTCATTTGTCGCTGTAATTAGCAGCGTGTCTCTGAAGTGTGCTTTTGGATCTAGGCTGAAAATTCGGCATGACTAAATTGATTGATGTGCCCATTTGTTCACATAAAAGTGTGTAGGAAAGTAATTGACAATGAAGCGAGCTCCTATGTCAGTTTTAGCTTTCCACACTCTGTCATACTGTCAGAAAGGTTCTAGTGTCTTTTGCTGACAAGTCAATAAAACATCCTTTTGATTAAAGTTAAGGTTACAAGTATTGGCTGCTTGCCCTTTGCGAGGTTTTTATTTTTTTATTTTTACAGATATACAGGCATTTTGAGTTCACTGATTCATAAAAAAAAAAAACACAATTATTACCCTGAAATACTAAGAGGTGCAGCAAAAAAGATCTTTCCACTCATGTCTGCCTATATTGTTTGTAAAAATAGGATGAAATAAAGATAAAATGTAAGTTATACCCCAGGAAGTAATGACATTTCAAGCCCATTTTAGATGTCCATTTTCATATATGTACAGGAAACGCTTCTTAAAATAAAAGACTTTCTCTTTGGGGGAGGTTGTTGTTTTTCAGTTAAGTTTTAAGATAAACTTACTTATGATACTCGTCCCCAGTCACATTAATGCTGATCCCCTTTTGGACAAGTTGACTAAATTATAACAGATGGTGGCACATAATAAATCCAGAATAAAGTTAATCCACCACCTGCTGGTAGATATTATTTATTGGAGTCATATAACCATTTTTTATTGTCTTAATGTTGTACGAAACATTGTGCTGGCAGCAATTAATTGGTTTCTCATCTGTAAGAAAAGTCTTGCTCCATCTGGCACCAATTATAAACAATAAAAACTGCGGCGATAGCTTGATGAGCGTTAGTTTGGTACTGAAAAGATCAAAAGATTAAGAAGCACTAATGGCCTAACCTGACAGAACACACTCGAACACTTACACACTCATAACCAGCAGTTTCCTCTGTCAACAGTGACGGGGTGGAACTGGTGACGAAACCACTTCCTGCTCATTCAGCTTGTTGGTTTATGCTGAAGCTCCTTGGTTTAGTCGATCTTTTTATATTTGTTTTGTTACCCCCAGCAAGGGCGTCAGCGTTTTAGCATGTGACTGTTTCTGTTCTTGTTCTAGTAGAACAGTCTGGTGTTGCGTATTACAATCCCATGGAGGTTCAGCCGATGTAACCTCACAGCACTCCAGGACTTTTGAGTTGTAGTAACAGCAAGACGGATGTTTTCAAAACCAGATTTAGAGGTTCGTGCCAACATTAAAAGGAGAGAAGTCATTCCTAAATAACAATTATGCAGTGAAAGATGGAAACAATTAATTTGAGACATAAAGCATCACAGTGCCACAATCTAAACCTGGCATTCAGTGGCTGTGTGGCTGTTCTGCTTAATTAATTGGACGACCGAGTCATATTTAAACAGTTCTTAGTGTGGTGGCATACTGTGAACTATAATGCTACCAGGACTTAACTTAAGCTAATTATTTCAAGACATTGGTGCAAGATGGCTTTTGGAAAGTGTCTTCCAACCTGTGAGAGAAGATGAGCAGAACTATTTCAGATAATCCTCTTATTTTATTTATTTATTTAAAAAAAAGATTATGTGCTAAAGAGGTTATGAAAGGCAAGTTAGAAATACAAGATGTGATGTTTAACCCTAACGAACCATAAAACCATTAACCTTTGATACCGTGCAAACACGGAGAACGGTTTATAGCGGTCGTTGGTTGCTTCTTGTACTATGACACCGAAACGAGGAGGCTCCTGCCTTAACGAGGCTTGACGTTCATTGAAAACATCAATGAAAATGTTGTCATTGTTCCATGGATTGTAACAGTTCTCACGTTTGAGGAAAAATGATTGAAATATGTTGCAGAAGGCTCGTATCTCAAATGCAGATATTTAACAATTTCGTTTTCATATGATTTAGAGTAGGGATACCCAAGTTCAGTCCTGGAGATCTACCATCCTGCAACTTTAACATACATCTCTACTCCAGCACACCTGCACACCAGCAGTCATAAGTCGCAGGATGGCAACTCTTGAGGACCGGACTTAAGATGCCCGTGCTGTAAAGATTTTGGTCTGGCGATATCTAACTGAAATCAATTGGATTACTTATTGTTGTTCATCTTTGATAATAGTACATTTTAAATGCTTAAGTGGAAAGTTGACCAAACTTAACGTCACAAGATCGCCGTAAAATTGACAGAATAATTCCACCGAAACCCCAATGAAGCACATTATTCCAATGTCTATTGAATAACCGCTTCGATGTTGAAAATGGAGCCTTAGTTGCTCTAGCAACAAACAGTCTCGGTCTTTGACCCTGAGTGGTGCTGGATTTCAGTACGAACCCTCACCACATCGCTACATGTAGGCGGCTCTGCTGAGGTTGTGGTCTTCCTGTTCATCATTTGTGTGACCAGATCTCAAAATGCTGCAACGTACAGCTCCAAGGGCCTTGCGAGCATAATAAGAGTGTATTCATTGCATACTTATTCTGCAGTTGAATTGCTAAAAAAAAAAGGATTCTGCTCTCAGCTTTCACAAAGCAACTTGGTCATGAAGACCTCAGATGTAGCACGCAGGAAGTGCTGCAATGAGCCGAGTTGAAGTGCAATGAAAGCCTGTATCTTCATCATACAACAGTTTGAGGAGAGTATACCTATAAATGGTGCCTGTGGCATTAGGAAGGAGTTGGAGATGCTAAAAAACACATCCTCAATGTTTCTTTTGGATATGGAAAGGTGTTGGTGGAGATGTTGCCAGATAGCCCTGGTCTCTTCCTGAGCCACAGCTCCCCTGGTGAGAAGTAAGTGGATGATGGCGTGCCAGCTGAACTTGGATGACATACTCATCAGCAACTAGAAAGTGTTTATTGCTGATCCGTCTGAGCCCCGAGGTCTGCGAGGCTTACTTATACGGAGAAGAAATCTCATTACCAGCTGGGGGGAATGAAGATTTAAGTGGATTTGAAAAGTTGTCAACACTCCATGTGAGTGCCACTTTATGCGCAGAGGCTGTGGGCGCAACGTTTTCAGTTTTTGTAAATGCAACCTACCTCTCTGGTGGTTTATTGTGTAGCAAAGGAATGGTGAATAGAAAATCTTGCATTTGATTCTCTCCTTCATTTCATCACACGGTCAAGATAGACTGACAATCATTCAGTTGGTTCTCCTATAAAGATTAATGAGTCGATGTACAACATAGGGTTATTAAGACAGACGAGACCAGAAACTATAATTAGACTAGAATATTTAAGTCTAGATTGGGCTTAAATATTCAGGTTTTTATGCTTGTCTAATTCTGTGCTCACCTAAAATACACTGAGCATTGTTTGTTTTTTGATTTCACAAGTAGACTATCAGAGTATTAAAGAACATTTCTGTTCAGTGTAGAAGTATCCAGTTCAAGTTTGCTCAGTAATGAGTATTTTAGATCTTGAGCTAGAAATCATCAAACACAATTCTAACTTCAAACAGACCTTCAGTTTAGTTTTCTAGTTTTCATTCATGACTTGCGAACTGTAAAGCGGATAGCAGCTTTAGCAACATCAGTAGTATTCATTCATTAACCAGTCGCTGTACAGCTGAGATTTACAGATTAGGCTAGAATGCATGTTTTTTTTTTTTCCTGCAAAGAAAATGGAGTACTCAAAGAATAACCCATGCATGCAACAACATGCAAACTCCGCACAGAAAAATAATCCCAGCTGAGATTTTACCCAAGAGACATTTCAGCAATGAGACAACAGTTGCTAACCACAGGAGCCACCGTGCAACCTCAGCCATATCCTCTGCTTAAATATCCATTTTCTGCTGTAATTTCTTTCTTACAAGCACCAAGAATAAACTTCTAGTATAAATTTGTTTTTAAAATAAATAACGTAATCTAGTCATTTTGCTATATCATCATAACCTTTGATGTCAAAATGTCTACTTTTGACATCAAAAGTAGACATTTTGACATTTGACATTTTGAGTCACTAACAAGTGACTCCAAGATGGTGTCACCCACTTCACATGTCTGTGATCACATTATTATGCCTGATTAATCCATGTTTGGAGGAACATACGTGTTGGTGGAAATAATCTTGGCACGCACGGTAATTATTACCTTGTCACGTAATTCTTATCGCTGCAAAGAACTTTGTCAACCTTGTCATAAAAGCGTAATTCCAGCCACAGTTTCAACTGTCGCCACACCCTCGGCTTCTCCAGAGATCACCCAGGGACTCGGTTCACATGTTTGGCAATCATCAGCCAACCTTTCTCTTATATAAACCTGTGGATCAATGCATAATCCTTGTTATGAGGAATTTAACCCGAGGCGATGCTGAGGTTGCAGTGGTTGATCTTAATGGTCAGTTGAAAGGGAATCATTTACAAATAGGCGCAGATAGCCGATGGTTGCATTGATAGTGACGGTTTTATCAAGTAAAAGAAGAAGGTGTGGACCCTTTTTCCCAGTGCATATGCTGATCATAAAATGATTACTGTAAAATGGAAGTTAATAATAAATCATGCCAGCTACTTAGTTAGTAGCAATTAATTCCTTTGGAGTTGCACCGGCTTGTTGTTGTGCTTGTTGGATGAGTTCAATCCATTTTGAACTGGACCTCATGTTTATAAGTCTGCTCCCGTTCATGCGAACGTTTTGTAATAGATTTATTCATAAGAGGACGTAAAAGTGGTTGAATATTTCCTCACTGGCTGTTTGACCACGTGGAAGCACGTCGAGACAGATTCAATCAGCAAAATGTCGAAGGTTGAACTTTAGGTTCACAGACATTGAAGTTTCAGACAAAAGGTCCTGACTGGCAGCAAATGATTAGTAAAGTTGGTGGTCACTCTCCCTTGGGGCTAATTATTTTTTGGTGTGGAGTGCTGTTGATGGCGTATAAATGTTTTGCTTTGGCAATTATAAAGAGTAACAAAAAGCTGTACCTCCTGGATGAGAGTTATCATTGCCTTTAGCTAAGTTATTCATGCACCAGATTGTGAAAACTGTTATCAGATCAAATAGAGTGCTAATAAAATGTGCAAAACCCTTTGCTGTCGTCATTGTAGTTGTTGTACGAGTCAAATATTTAGCCCACGTGGCCATGCAACAACTTTTAGTTACTAAAGTCATTTCTGGAATTCAAAGGAAGGACATAATTTTTTAGATGCGTAATTATGTATGGAACAGGTTTGAGTTTGCATGCTGCTCATCCCAATGACGTCGGGATGATTCTTTCCAGGAAAATAGTGATACTACCTTTTGATTTTTTTTTTCAGAAGGAAACCAGGTCTTCCCCTGGCAACCGTCAGAAAACCGTCTGTGAAAAGCCCTGACGTTTGAAGAAACCGTTTCGCGACGCTGACTGCTGATGTGTTCATGTTTGCAGGTTGAGAGGGACGGGCTGCGGCCTCGCCTCTGCCACATGAAGAAGGGCTCCGGCGGCTACGGCTTCAACCTGCACAGTGAGAAGAACAAGCCAGGCCAGTTCATCCGAGCCGTGGACGATGACTCCCCAGCACAGAGAGCCGGCCTCCGACCGCAGGACAAGATCATCCAGGTCCGCCTCGCGCTCGTCGTTCGGGGGGGAGGGGGGGGGGGTTTACAGTGTTTGTGCTGCATGTGTGTCAGCTGTAATCCTATTACATCAGTAGGGAAATGGGAAATCCCACTTAAAGCAGATGGAGAGTGTGTGAGACACTTGCTGCATATCTCTGGACTACATGATGGACCGCTTTCATATAATCAGCCGGAGATGGATTTTAACCTTACAGCCTTGCGTCCGAGATTCATGTGCTGATAGTGAGGAATTTGCTGATTATTGTGTACAGGCTGGGAGTTTATTGCCAGTAGAATGTTCTGTACCACCTGCTGATGTTCACAGTCTGTGTGGGAGCGGGCGAGACTGAAAGATGTCATGCACATATTCCCACCTCCGACCTCACTCCCACCAGAATTCCTCTCGCCCTTATCTGTCTGGGCGCTTGATTCATCCTAGCAATGGGAGTGTGTTTTTTAGCACCACGCTCTATAATCACAGCACCACCGCCCAGCACTCCCCATTAGCGTTGCCCTTCCTCTTGCGTCAGTCCTGAGTGAAAGTATTGACTCCTCCGACTTTCACACTCATTATGAAGTTGAGTTATATCCCATTTTTAGTAAATCGTTTAATTACGATGTTGGTTCACATTTTTTCCAACTTTTACAGCTTCAGCTCTTCTGGAAAGACCTTCTACAAGGTCGAGGCGAATAGTTACTGATCAAATTCATGTCAAAGGTGTTCTTTAGGTTGAGGTCAAGACGATGGAGGCCAGTGAAGTTGTACCACAGACAAACTTGCTCATTCACCTCTTTGGTCTACAGACTATTAATCCGACAAGAAGGAGCCATCGCTAAACTGAGCCCACTGAGTTGGAAGGATGGCAATTTAAAAAAAATCTCTTGGCATGCTGAAGCATTAAACGTTCTTTTCAATGGAAGCAGAAGATCGGATCCAACTTCTGTAAAACAGACCGTGCATTTGGTGATCTGAAGAGGTGGCCCGGTACTTTTTGCAAGACTGAAAGAGTCTGGGTTTTAACATCTGAACACATCTGCATTCATGTATGCACTTGCAAGCAATTTGCAGTTTGACTAAGCGCTACCATGTAAAATCTTTGTTAGTCAATGGATTCATTTATAGATATCCAACTCCAAATGGTTGAACAATTTCCAAACTCTACTGGCTAAAGTTCTAGTGTCTGCAACTCACTAGAACTTTTGGTTTTAGGTTGTTTGAGAACTCTTTTCTTGTGTCACCCTAAACTCTGCCAGGCTATAGTTACAGAGTTTTTTCCTCCACTGCACTAATCTCTACTGTATTGTCACTACAGCACACCATGTCTTTATATACCAAGCTTCCGAAGACTTTTGCACAGTCCGAAACGTTTTCCTTAAAAGCTAAAAAAATAAATTAGACCTGTGTGTGCGTTTCTCCCTTGCACACACCAGAGTTCTTTACACGGATTAGTAAAACAAATTCCCCCCAACTGATGTTTTGGATATTGGTTACAGAGTAATCTTTAGTAAGTTATGTTAGCGCTCAGACGGGATACAGCGTGGACTTTATCTGGTACAAAGTGCAGGCGTTTATTGAGCTGGGCGGTTAAATGTGTGGTGGACCACACGCTGCACGATGGTCCTGCTTTCTGGCCCGAACGCCACCCTCAGCGGTGCTGCAGACACCCGCGGCGCCAACATCTGCTTCAAACCAGTCGCTGTTGACGATCGAGCAAGTTCTCCTCTCGACGTGCCAGTGGAGACCAGCCACGATGCGATTTCAGACAGCAAACCTTTTGTGTTCTTTCATTGCCGTGTCTTTTTTTTTTATGACTTTGTCACACCATTTATCTCTCCATTTGGATGTCATATTTATTTACTGCCCCTGTTATGCATTTCCCAATATGTTAAACATTGACTAAATGCCAAACACAACCCAGTATCAAGGCCTTGATACTGGTTCGCTTGTCACCGTGATCTGTCCGTTTCAGGCAAACATCCTTTGCGATTAACACTCTTTTATTATTATTATTATTATTATCATTACAGGATAAATGTCTGGTTAAGCTATAACTTTTGCAACTTCTCCACCCAGTTTAAGAACTGATACCGAAATCTCTTTTCTTTTTTTTTTTGCAGCTGTGTTAGCTGAGTCTGCAAGCTAAGCCTAGCTGAAATTCCCCAGAAGAATCCAGTTGATTCCATTTATACGACAAAAATTCTCAAAAATTGTCAAAAGGCATCTAAGGAACGACTACATCAAGTTTCAACTTTGAAACGCAACCAGCGGATTATTGCTGAGTCAGTAGTGAAAGACAGATTACAGCTCGTTAATTACCGCAATCTGGCCATCAGTGGCTTTGTCTGGGAAAGAGCTGAACACATAACTGTTCTGTAGCAACTGTAGGTGATGCATAAATGGCGAGTAGTAGGAGAACGTGATGGGGTTCTAACTATAACTTTTATCTTTTCCCATGAAAATACCAGTCTTTAAAATGAAAGCCAATACCTGACCACCAGAGGAAAAACTGTGAGCCTGATAACTGAAGGATTTTCCTCCCGTTCTACCTTCATTCACTCTAGAAACCAGCAGTGAAACCTTCAATCCCGAGAAACCGTTTCATTTCCCTGTTGCCGCGGTTATGCTGCAGCTTTTTTTTTGTCCGCCAGCGCGGCGCGTTCAGGCATGTCGCACAGTCGGATCAGCAAAAGCGACCGACAGTAAAGTAGTCAAATGAGAAGTGTTGTATTTTTGGCATCAGGTAGATATTACAGCGTCTGCGTTTGGGAGTTTAGTTGGTCTAAGTGCAGGAATGTAAACAGGCAAAGTGAGTGAGTGTGTGTGTGTGTGTGTGTGTGTGTGTGTGTGTGTGTGTGTGTGCGTGTGTGTGCGTGTGTGTGTGTGTGTGGTGTCCTGGGCAACATCATCACACACAGACACATAATTGGAACGTTGCTTTAAGACGGAAGACAGAGTGAGTGAGGGGAGAAAAGTCCAAAAGTTGAGATCCAGCACCAGCCAGATACGTTGACCAACACTTGAAATCTGCGTCTAAAATCTGTTTTTTTTTTTTTTAAACGACGTTGCCGCTAATTTCAGCTAACGGTGCCGTGCGTTCCCCCCCTCCCCTCCCATCAGGTCAACGGCGTGTCTGTGATCGGCATGCAGCACTCGGAGGTGGTGGCGGCCATCAAAGCCAACGGCGACGAGACCACCCTGCTGGTGGTGGACGCCGAGGCCGAGGAGTTCTTCAAGAAGTGCAACGTCCAGCCCGGCGAGGAGCACGTCACCGGTAAGACCAGACCAGCGTCCCGAGGAGTTAAAAGCAACTAAGGGAACATTTTATAACCTCTGTCTCTCCGCAGGACCGCTTCCTGAGCCGGTGTCAGAGAGAGGATCAAACGAGGAGGTGAATGAAGCGCACACAGAGTGGGGGCGGGAAGAGGGAGGTGTTTGTTTCTGCCATTGTTTTCTTGTCAGTTACTCACAATTAGTCCAATTAATCGTTCCTAATATGTTCCGTTGAGCACATACATAATCTCAATGTAGCCAGAAATTAAAAGGAGTTTGATACCCCAGATTTATAAAAAAAAAAAAAAAAAAAAACAAAAACACACACAACCAAAGTTCTTCGGGGGGGTAAATACTTTCTCCCAGACGGCTTTGCGGACATTCCTACAGATAGTGGTGGGAAGAGCCACCTGACCCCTGGTGATCCTGGGAGCAGATGAGACGTCCTGGACAGCGTCCCCGTCAGGGTGAGGGGTCGGCGTGTGTTAGAGGATGGATGCAGTGTGGAAGCTTCTCACACAAACCAGGCAGGAGCAACTGATTGGCTTCTCTGCTGACACCGTAGATGACCTCTCACCATGGCAACAGCAGCTCACCACTCGGTGCCCCCCCCCCCGGCTCTCTCCGTGTCCTGGAGGATCATGGGATTGTGCCGGCTTTAACTCGAGGATTATGCTAATGGGGGCGAGTAGCGGAGGCCGCTCACAACTCTCTTACGTGCAGCGACTTTCTGCAGCAAAACAATCCCTCATTCAGCAGCAACTCCGTTACATAACGCAGCCGTGTAGTCACCTTTGACCTCTCCCGCCAACCCCCCTCCTCCCAGTTTTTATCACCATACGACTCGCATATGTTTACATCTGCGGAGGCCAGGAGCCGAGCTCTGTGTGCACGGATACTTTCGGATTCAGCGCTGCTGCCGTGTTGTGCAGCAAACGGCAGTGTTTGTCCACCAACGTGAGCTCCAGGTTATTTATAGGAGAGCAGCTGCGTCTAACTTGGAAATTCTTGTTCAGGTTCTGCAGGGCAGCACAGGAGCAGCACAATGTGCTTTAATTAGTCAGTCATGAGAAGGTGATTAAACATGGGGGTTTTAGAGGTTTTGTGGATCTTTACTGCCCCCTGCTGGACAACAGCGATCAACAGGTGGTGCTCGTCACAAACGCACGTGGACAAATTATGATTCCTCAAATCATTTCCAGTTCATTTCCCGTGAAGGTTTTGAGCAGGCAAACGTTCAAATATGAACTCGCCCAGCCGCCGTCTCCTGCAGGCTTTGAGGCTTCTTTAGATTTCGCCGATTCAAATGTAATCTTGTGTTTTGACAGGTTTCTTCCCAGCTGAAGTCCAAACTGTCTGTGAGCTCCCAGGCTTCCAGTGCTTCGTCCAACGCCTCCCAGCCAGCAGCAGATCGCAGCTCATCCCCGCCACGGGTAGGATCCGCCGGAAACCTCCAAGGCATTAACCGCATCTCCACACCAGAGCAAGCGCTCAGTTTTGTTTAAATTCTTGTGCACAGGGCGAGAGGACCCCAGAACCCGAGCCGTCCCCGTCGGGTGACGCCGTGGGCCTGAACATATCTCTGGCCCAAGCCAAAGAACGAGCCCACCAGAAGCGAGCAGCCAAGAAAGCCCCGCCAATGGACTGGAGCAAGAGGAACGAGCTGTTCAGCAACTTATAAACTCCACGGGAGGGCTCTCTGCTGCCCTCCGGTGGAGAATCCAGAGACAATCAGCCTCTCGTTCTGCGCGCCTGACGGACGCAAACCATCTTAAACCCACGTTTTAACAGTATTATGTCATGATTTTATTGTCTTAATTTAGAAATTTGCCACTTTTGTTTCTTTCTTTCGGTGTTTTAAGCCAGCATCTCACGCAAGAATGAATGTATATATTTTATGAAGAGTAGAAGTAGTCGCGTTCGGTTCCTCATGAGGAGAGCGAGGAAAATAATTTTAAGTGGGTGAATCAACATACATTTCCTTCCAGTCAGTAACTGCTGGGACCTTCATACTTTAATGACTTGATTGTTTTTGTTGTCCGTGTACATGCATGAATGATGGGATTAAAAGGATCTTTTGGCCAAACTGTTGAGGTAAAAGTCTGAAATGTTCCTGCTTATTCTGTTGATTCTGATAAAATCGGTTCCATTTTTAAAGCTGCACCCGCTGGTCCAATTTTAAAAAAAAAAACAAAAAAAAAAACAATGTATGTTCTGTGCTGTAAAATGTAATGATAAACAAAATATAGTATTTGGATCAAACAGAGTTGAGTCTGTGTTGTGATGTAGTTTCACTGCAGAAATGTCCAAGATGACTGGAAAATCTTAGTTTTAGAAAACCTCAGATTAAACACAAAAAAATATCAAAATACTTTTTATTAACTTTTTTTTTTTTTTTTTTTTTTTTAAAGAGACATACTATTTCTAGGTGGACTACAACAAGATGCAACTATTGGTCTCATTTCTTTCCAGGATGATACAGAATTCAGCAGGAAACATAAATAACAGAGAAGTCAAACAGTGCAAAAATGTTCCTGTCAATCTCTGGAGTACAATAATGAAATCTCCACAACTGGGAGAAGTTCTTATAAATATAACAAAATTATTGCATTTTACTGCTAAACATTTAGGCTTTAAAAAGCCTCCCCCCAAAATTGTTACAATGGATTGCAAAGTTGGGGTTTTCAAATCCACTTTTCTGCAAACGTTGCAGCTTCTGAAGATTTTTTTTGTTTTTTTAGAAAATGCAAAAATGCATCTTTCAGTGACATACCTAGGGGAAAAAAAATAGTTTTCACCAGGATTTTTTAAATGAAATGTTTTGTAGCGGTGAAGAATTCAGGACACCCAAGATTGTCAAAATGATCTTGCCACCAGTGCAGATCCTTGTGAACAGCAGTTTTCGCTAAACGCTAAACCAAGCCACGTGTTGGGGAAGTTTTTGTCCCAGAGGCTGCATACAATACGTTGCCAGGAACAAAGCGGCGTCCTGACAGAATGTCTTCTATAAATCCAGTTATAATTTATAGATAATCAGGATATTAGCCACAATAATGAAAAAAAACAAAACAAAACTGAGAATCTTTTGTCAGCAGACGGAGAAACTGAAGACAAATTCATATCCATATATGAAAATGTTTAACTATACAGAACCACAAAACTTTGCTGAGTACAAACTAAAAAAGAAATACGGTACAAAAGAAATAAATAGTCATTAATCTACCTTTCTGATCTGCAAACACACCAGAAAGCTCCGACCTGAAATGTTTGATAAAACCTGTCCCGATGAGTATCAACAGCAAAGTGGACGAGTTGCCAGAAAGGGTAGCGACTCGTTTCCGGATGGAGTGTTTTGGTGGAGATTGCTGATTTTAAAGGTTAGCAGCAACATGGTGCACAATTCAGGCGCCGAAATCTGAATTACATGCCTGTTAGTCTCAGTCACAATCAATGAAGCTAATCATTTTTGCATGAAAAGAGTTATTCTGCTCTCGGAATACACGCAACTGAACACCTTACTTATGAGAAAACAAAACGTTTTTCTCTACTGGAATAATTTAGTTACAATCCAGGCACCCGCAGGTACACAGACTCCCACAGTTGAACACAGAACATTCCCTGCCTGCCAAGAAACACACTGACCTCGGCTGAAATGTAAGAAGAAAAAGTAACACACGGGTGTAACCGGTTTTTTTGGAAGCCGCTGGTTAACAGCGCGTTCTCGTCTTAGCGCCCTGAAGCGAGCTGTGACTAATCCCAGCTGTCAGTTCAGAGAAGTCCAGTGATTTGTTCACCGACAGTTTGGTAAAAAAAAAAAAAAAAAACGTGTTAAAACTAGCTTCTTTCAATGCATCGAACTCGTTACTGACACGAAGCTGCAAAATATACATACAACTATGTACACTGATTCAGTCGTTACTGTTAAAAAAAAAAACAACAAAAAAAAAAAACATTAGCAGTATAAATATAACTCTAGGTTAAAATAGTCAGTATAAAGAGCGGTGACAGAGCGCCACCGTCAGATTTTTCCCTGTATTTACATGTGCGATGGACCAGCTTTTTCCTCAAGTCATCGCACGCTGAGCACATATCTATAGGCTGATCTCTCATGCTGCTGTTTGTTGTCCATCCAGGAACATTCCCAGGTGTGTGTCCTGAGGCCAAGTGCTTGGGTTTAAAAATAAAAAGGAAAAAAAAAAAGAAGAAGCAGGACAATATTGTGCTGGAAAATCCTCAGACGTGCCCCTCACTGATCCATCCAGAGGGCCTGAGGGGGGAAGTCAGTATGTCCAAGGTGCGTCACAGGTAGCGAGTCTTTGGAGGAAGCAGGGAGGCCGGGGCGTCACTCCAGCATGGCGTCCAGCTGGTCCGCCAGGTCGTCAAACATGTTGCCGATGTCGTCCAGAATGTTCCCAGCCGCCTTCACCGAACTGCTGCCACTGCAGCTAGGAAACAGGCAGCAGACTGTCAGGAAGATTTACTACAAAATGCCACACTGTCTAGCATAACCTGACTTCAAAGTGACATTAGTTCAAATAAAAATATATTTTTTTTTTGTTCTGCAGGATGCTAAGACAAGTTGAAATTGTTCATTTGTTTCGTAGAAAGTACAAGACATTAGAAACTTGGGTATGATCCATTTCGGAGACATTGGGTTTAATTCTACCTGAAAAAGACATTTTCCAGTTTCAGGTATGTACATTTTGTCATTGATGCTATTGCAGACTGGTTTTCAGAATTTTAACTGGAACCTTACTAAATAGTAGCGTACAAATGGCCTTTGAAGACAGGAATGCGGGTCAGCATAATGTAACAGGTGCTTGTACCGACATTGTTTGTGGCTGAGCTCAGAAAGGCTCTTTCAAGAAAGTTCTGCTTGAAAGAGCATGACCGTATTGCTGAGTCTCCAAGTATCCAAATTTGTGGACCTTGGTTCGGACGTAGACCTAAATGGATTCTCATTAGCTTCAGATCAAATTTTGATGAAAAACCTTGAGCCCGTTTATATCTTCCCACATGAGCTGCGATCCAGTACAGAAACTGAAGCGTCTTACCCATCCACACTGCTGCCATGCGCGAGTTCATTTTCCACCACTTTGAGAGCAGCCTCGAGTGACGTACTGGTTTGCTCCAGTCTCTTCTGGGCCAGAACCTCCAGACCTGCTACACCAGACAGAGATCCCCCCGATTTCCTTGACTGATCCGACGAGGCCGAGTTCGGGGAGTAGGAACTCAGTGTCATGGAGGACGGAGCCGGAAAACAGATGCTTTGGATCATCTGGAGATTTGCTCCTGAGGAAACGAGACGTTGTACCGTTACGTTCAAAATACCCAAGCTGTAAAAATGTGACAGACGTTTTGACAGTTACCTCCTGCTGAAATGGGCATTGCGTTGGCTGGAGAGAGCCTTGATGCAGGCGGAACTGTGGCTTTCTGCGGACTCTCCGGCTTGGACCCAACGGTCTGTGAATGCATGACGGGCTTAGGGCTCTGCATGCTCGTCTGGATGTGAAAGCTGCCGCTCAGTTTTGGGGAGACGGTGTGTATCTGCACACTGGTCAAATTTGGAATGGCTGTTTGCGCAGTAACCCGGGTCGTCGGATACATTTTTTGAGGGCTCGCTAGACTTCCGTTAAGGGTTTGTTTTAGAGGAGTGGAAGGTTTTGAGGATACAGTAGGTTTTGCACCTTTGCCCACAGAGCCAACTCTAAGGAAAGCATTCCCTGGAATCTCTGCCTCTCCTTTATTTGCACCTCTGACTTCAACATGTGTGTGTGGACTGGTAACCAGCAGGTGGTTTTCCTCTTGGTTGGGAGTAGTAGCCTCTTCTGGTGTGGAAGCACCTTTGTCTTTGGGTTTGTGTCGTCTTTTTACAGTATCAGACTCTTTCAGGTTGAACTCCGGAGGCTCCAAGCTGTTGTGGGTCTGAACTGGACCATTTGTTGGAGACCTGGTGTCTGTGTCTGCCTGGGGAACAAGGGCTATCCTGGGTCGCTGTTTGATAGTAAGGTTGCCTTCTTCGGCGAAAGGTAGATGGTTTCCAGAATTGGTCTTTGGTGACACAGAAGAACTCCTAGAGAGTTTTTCAGTTTTTCTTGCTTTCAGTTTCTCTTCAATTGTTTCCTCTGTGCTTCCACCTCTGTGTCTGTCAGTGTCGCCTTCTGTCCTCTCACTTCCTACCCTCCTTAAGCCTCCCAAGCCCAAAGCAGGGACAGGTTTGGAATGCTGTAGAATAACATGCGATGGTAATCCATAAGAGATTGGTGAGGAAACTGGGCTGGGAACAGGTGAAACGTGTACATAGGTCGGTGGTATGTCTATCCTCCTCGATGGGCTGCTGCAACTGCTGCTGCCTTCTAGCTTGGCAGCGATGCTCCTCACGCTGCCTGCACTATCTGTCTCTACCCCGGCCTTCAACTCTGGCTCTGTCGCCTTGCTGCCCGGTTCGCTGTGCTGTCTTGTGGGACTGCCACTCACTGAGCTCATCCTCTTAGGCGGCGGGGGAGGCGGACCTTTGTGCCGAGAGCGCACAGCGAAAGAGTGGCTGCGGTTGACTTGACGTGGGGGTGCTGAGGCACGTCCCGGCCTGCGGCACAGCGTGGCGTAGGGCGGCATGGTTACGGAAGAAGCTGAGGAAGAGGGAAGAGGGAGGTCATCGTCTTCATCTGGCTCTCCGTCGGACAGAGCGTAGCGAGTCAAACTTTGGCTGCGCTTATTTTGTGGCCCTCTCCGAGTGTCGTCCCCTTGGACCTGTGTGGGCGGGGTTCTAAGCACAGGGATGGCTCCAGGCATGGGTTTAGAGAGTACTCGTGGAGGGCCGTTGACAGCACTTGCCTGAGCCTGCAGGTGATTGAAGTACTTCTTTGTGGGAGAGGGTTGTGGGGATGGCGACGATGGCGAAGAGGGAGCCTGGTGGCGGGGGTGGTACTGAGGTTGATAGAGGCGGTTGGGGGACTGCAGGTGTTTGGACTTGGGTGGAACTGCGGGGCAAGCAAAGTGGGGCATCTTGCTTGGGGTCAGCGGAGGTGTTACGGCGGAGAAAGGGTGTTTCTCTGGGACACCAGCCCAGCTCTGATGGTCCCACATCTCAGCAGACATCTGCTTACTTCTTCCTCCGGGGCTGCTTTGGCTGTTCTTGGCCTCCTCCACTCCCCCAGTACCCAGCGTCTCCTCAGGCCTACTGGACGTTCTGCTAGAACACGGTGTCGTTTGGTGATCGTGGGAATTCCCCGAATTTGAATTTCCCGACCTCCCTGAGCCCCGCGAACGCCTGCTTATGCTTTCTTGACTGACAGACATGGCAGCTATAACAGCAGAGGGGGGCACTCCTCTCATGCCGAAAGCCTCCGACGCCAATCCCCCCACCTTGCCCATCATAGCACTCTGCAGCTCTGCACTCAGCTCGCAGTCCTGAAAGGAGAGGAGAGCCCTGGGGGTGCGAGGGGAAGGGCAGCAGTTTTCAGACGGGGCATCGGAGTGTCCAAGAGAGTGGACGATGTGCGTTGGTGTGTGTTCGATAGCCACCAGCTCTAGCGCAGCCGGTGGTTTTCTCTTGAGCGTTCCCTCTCCTGTCCTATCAACCTGGTTACGAGAGCGCTGCAGGTCACAGAGTCGTTTCACAGCCAACATTAGCTTCTTTTGATGGCCTGAGGTAGAGAGAGATATTCTTTAACGTTGATGATTCATCGTTTGCTGAGCTTAGCTAAAAGGAGGATTCTTTCAGTCATGGCGAGAAAAAAAAATGAAAGAAATCGGATTCATTTTCTCACCCAGTTTGGTGATTCCTATTTCTTGTAGGTCCTCCCAGGTGATGTCCTTAACGATCGCAATGGAGTCGTAGCCATTGTCACACAATCTCTTTTGGTACTGAGGCAGCCCAATCACGCTCAGCCACTCCCCCAAATCCGACTGCACCAACAAACGCACAGAGGGAGCAGCGGAAAGAGAGGAAAAGACTTACAATTTATTACACTGAATCGTAAAGGAAATACAGCGTCTTTTCGAGAGCGGTGAAGAATTTGAGCGGTTTTAATATATAGATTTATTTCTCACGGGAATGTAATCTGGCAGCCACTCGGGGATGCTCAGTTTGCCGATCTCTGATGAGATCTTCTTTCTGTGGCCCGGCTTGGTCACGCCGATAGCAGTGAGATCCTGAGGTGACAATTTTGGAAAAAAAAAAAAAAAGTAGATGGATGTTACAGCGACGAATCCATTTTTTTTTTTCCCAAAGCAGTAACTGCTGTTCGAAAAAAGTTGACAGTAACCTATAAGACTGAAACGTTAGCCCACCTCAGGAGTCATCCTGCTGATGGTGGGTACATCGTATCCCGCTCTGATGAAGTTGGATGTGTACTGCTCCAACTGGAACTCACACAACCACTGGTAGATGGCTTCAGAGTCCTAATGGCGCACAAAGGCAATGTTTTTGGTGCTTTTTTTATTTTTATTTTTTCAACAAATACACAGTAAAAGGAGTCAAATGTTTAAAAAAAAAAAAAAAAAAAAAAAAAAACTCACCTTGCCCTCCAGAAGCTGTTCTGGTCTAATGAAGCCTTTCTGAGGAGTGCTGTTGGCCTGTCGGCGAGAACCACCTACAAAACACACATCATCAATCCTGGGGGATGACAAATATTGCCACGTTCAACTAAAGAGACTGAAAACAGACAGGGGGGGGGGGGGGGGGAATCCATCATAACAAAAGATTCAGATTTGTCTAGTGTTTTGTGTGCACTGGAGTTGAAACTGCTAAAGACAAGAAGTGATCGGTTTAAGTTGATTTAAGCGTAGCTGCTGAGGTCTTTCCAGGTGTGTAAAGGCGTCTTATCTGATCTGAGGAAACTCCTGACCCGTCTTTCACACGTCACCAGAAATATCTGAGGAATGCACCCTTTCCTGGCAATTTCCTCACGTTTAGCTCTTGTTGTGGTCTGAGGTCAGGCTGAATCATTTCACAGTTTTTTTCTGTTTTTAATTAGTCAGCTCACCTGCCGGGATCCACGTTTATAGTTTGGACGAACAACACAGCAATATTCCCAACATATGTAGTCAGAGTCCGCAAAGTACAATATGTGTCTAGAGGATGCCCATTTGTCAGATTGAAATGACATATGTTTAATTAGACCCATGTTTGTTTGTTTTCTCATTGGTCTGGTGTGATTTTCTAACTTTAAATGTCATATTTTCTTTGCATCTAAGCGGAAAATTGTCATACTTAGCGGAAATAAAGTCTTTGAAACATCCATCTGCGTGTAATTAATCTACACGAGCTTCATTTAGTGGTGAAGTTTCTGAAATAAATGATCCTTCCATCATTATACTGTATTCTTCATTCACAAAAGACTGCGGTCTGCATCCACTAACACCGAGCTTAGCTCAATATTTGCACTTGCCTGCTTTTTTTTCCCCCCCCACCGTCTGACTCCCAAAGCAAATAGCACCAATAAGCAAGCCGCGAGCGCGCTTGTCAAGTTCTGCAGGTGCAACCAATCAGCAATCTTCTTCAGCAGCTATTTTTACTTCCCAGAGAAATGAACATCAGGTTAAACATATGCCACTATCCATGTTCTTGTTACCTAGCTTCAGATGTCACCTAATCAACAAAGAGAGCTCACCATGAGTATTTTGTTTTGTATTTACCCTTGAGGAGAACAGGAAGCTGCAGCACCCCTGCTGTCTGGCTCTTCATCCTTGCTTCTGCTGCACAGCCATTTCTGCAAACTCACTTTGTTGCTTGATTCTCACCCTCACTTTTACCCTCCTTCTCCTTCATCAGACGGATATGATTTGCTCCCTCTGCTTTTAGCTCCTGTCTCTTATCTCCGATCCCACCCTCCCACTCCTCATCTCCCTGCTCCCTCACTTCACTCTCCCGGCTTCTCGGTCGTCGGTCGACGGAAATCCCCCCCCGGCTTCAAAGTGAAACGCCTGAAGGTTTTGCGAAGAGGCTTGACTCCAACCCATCGAACTCTGGTGATGGCACAGGATTTTTTTTCCCAGTCTTTCCGCAGAGAGTTATGTAAAGTTTGCAGGCCGAGAGAATAAGATGGTTTTATAGGTTTTAGACGTGAGCTGAGGTAAAACTTTATTCCCTCTGTTTCATTTCCTGCCCGACTGACAGCTGACCGCGCTCCTGTGTATTGTGGTCACATTCCTGAGGCCCGAAGAAAACCCAAGAGACCCTGGAGGTGTCGCAATCATATTATCTGCAGATTTGAAAGCATTCACCATCACATTTTCCTCACATCGCGCTCCAAGTACTCTTTCCAGTTAGGTTTGCCTAGCTTTTGTTCTTGCATTGCTGCGATCGAGACAAGGAGGAATGTTTTTATTGGAGATTTCAAAAGTAAAGTGGTTTTCTAAAAACAGTATATCACAGTTTATTAATAGTAATAAACAAACCAAAGGCCTTGAGTGCATCACAAAATGCCAAAGAAAGAGATCATTTTTATGTCATATTTTTCAGACGTGTTTCAAAAGGTCAGGAATTTGTCTGTATAATTTACAGACTGATTCTGTAAATTCGTCTGAAACATCAGTCGTTTTGTAATAAGAAAAGTTGATCAAAAAACACTGTAAGAAGTTGACAGGCAGAGTTTATGTCCCGTTCGGTGTTTTTCTTACTGCTCAGTTTTTCGTGTACAGAAGCGAAGGTTCTGACCTGGTAACTGACCCACGAAGCAGACGTATGCATTGTTTTCACAACAACTGAACTAAAGTTTGCAATGGCCTCTTTTTCTCAAGAAAAGGAGTTTACTTGTACCTCCGTCGAGGAGAGATTTTTTTTTTTGTATCTGTTTAATGGGAGTCTGACAAGAGGATCGAACTGATTGAGACTCCCAATAATTCAGAATAAAACGAAACCACTGGGGAAAATCAAAACTGTTCAGGAGAGATGTTAAGGGTTCATTTCGCCTCAGAAAATGAGAGAAAGAATTATTTTTTCAGATTCAAAGTCTAAATCCATGTCGAGAACTGGGATGAGGAAAACAACTGTGCGACTCACCATTTCTTTGGTCAGCTGCTGTACTGTGGACCTGCTCTCCGGTTTCACCTGCAGAGGGAGCCACCTGCACACACAAGGACGTCACTGAACGCCTTGACCACTTTGGTTTTCCTCACTTTTAAATACCTGTGCAGCGGAAGCAAGACAGAAAGGTTCCCGCCTCACCTTGCCAGCGTCGGCGTGGTGGCGGACGTGAGTCCCGTTCTGCTTGCGGCCGCTCTCCGAGCTCTGGCCGCTGCCGGCGCTGCGGCTGCTGCCCACACTGCCTGTGCTATCAACGCTGTTCCTGTCGCCTGACGAAAGACGATGCAACAAAGCAAAATGACCTAAGCGTAAAGTAAAAGCTGCGGGAATAAACGTGAGCTCTGACGAACCGAGAGAGGGTTTCTTATGAATTAGTCCAGCTGGGAAGAAAATGCTCTGGATGAAAGCTGAAAAATCAAAAGTGGTGATAAAGGGGAGCCATGAAATCTGAAGAAGAATGATTACAGACCTACATGAGATGAGAAAGACATCTGGACTCATTTTTAAACACCTGTAGATTCCAAGGTCATTAGGTCAAACAATTATATGTAAGTCCAAGTTATTCAGATCTTCCAACGTCTGGAAGGCGACAAACCATCTAAGATGTTTAGGAATGATCCAGAAACCGAAAGCCTGCAATGAGCTGCAAACTGTTCAAACACAAGTGTAGCTGTCCACATTATTATGGTAACCATAAAATAAGTCCCTGTTCCAAAATCAGCACCTTAAACTTGACTTGAATTTTGCAGCGACCCAGCTGGACAGCTGCAGAATGAACTGTTTGACCCTGATCAACAAGAAGCGCAAATGGAGGAGTCAAGGTGAAGCTCTTAAACGTAAGAACACCAGCTGTCAAACATAGTGGCAGTGCCATCATGCTGCAGCGCAATTTCAAGCCCTGTGGTACTGGTAACGATGGATGGACCAAGGAAGACAGCTGAATCCGCCTCCAAATTCAGTAACTTGATCTCAAATGTATATCAAAGCATGTTTTGTAATGAATAAAGGAAGCATAAGTTTCAAGTTAGCGCATGTTAAGCCTGTAGAATGGCCTTCCAACACCCAGTTGAACTGCAGTGATTTTTTTTTTTTTTTGAGCTCACATTTGTTGACTACCGAAAAATGCAACCAGCAAGAAATAGGGTTGAGCCAAAACCTTGATGGTGTCTACTGAAAGTGAGTGGTCTAGATGCAATGGGTTAAGTGAGATCAATTTAATTGGTTTAGTCTAATTTCTATTTTTAAAAATCATTAAAGTTGAAAGAGAAAGTTTCAAAATCCTAAGAAATTCAAAAATGAATTTGACATTCGTGCCTGTAAAGAACAAATATGAGGCTCAGTAGATGTAGAACCGTATGTATTCAGACCTAAAACCCTCAATACACTTCAAAGTTAGAGAACTAGAAGAAGACCGTTGCCAGGGCAACACGGTTTTACGCTGTAGATACCTGCACACAGTGATTCGGCAAGTCGACATGCAAAACGTTCCCGCTATATATTGACCTTCAGTGGGAGACCAAATTATAGCAACTGGTCTTATTAATCTGAAAATCCATATTATTTTTTAAGTATTAGTTAATCAGCAATAAATCAATCAATAACCTGGGAAACAAATCAGACACAACACCTCCTTGACCACTTACCATTACGTTCTCCTGCAAGTCAATTCTGGTCGTGGTTAGAGGATTACTGGGACAGACGGGAGCCAGGGATTTGCGGGACGGTTAATGTAAGGCCAGGACGCTGGGATTGAAAGTGCTACACACAGAAGTAATCTGGTAGAGAAGTTTGGTTAAATGGTGGGACTGGTGGATATCGGAAGGTTCACACCGGGTTAGGAGGTTGGGTAGTTTGAGGCGTTAGATGGGAATGCATTGACAGGTGCTTTGGGGGCCACACACTCTTACCAGTGGGAGAGCTCCTTAGGACCCAAATGTCCTGAGGGGGGGTTGCTGGGGCTGAGAACTGACTGGCCGGTGAAGCACCTAACAAACACACACACTTTAGACACACGCTACGCGCATTCCCTGCATCTTGCAGGGGAGGAGCTGGACCTACGGAGTTGCCACTGGTCACCAGGAGGGCCGAGTGAGGGAGGGGACTGGAGACCGGTGGACAGAGACATGGAAAAAAGCTCCTGTCATAAAAGCAAGAAAATGTTTTAAAATGAAGAGGGTTTGGATGTTTTTAGCAGATCTGATATCATTTTACAGGGCAACAGTGGAGCAGTTGGTACTGGGTAGAGTAGTTGTCTTGCAGTGGGAGGGTTGCAGGTTCAAGGTTTCTGGCAAGGCACTTAATTTCAAGTTGCCTAACGATCTGTGTGTATATTGGTGTATAAATGTGTGTGCGTTTATGAACTGTGTTTCTGGACGTTTTTTTGCATCTCTGTCAATGGTGTTAAATTTGTAACCTCTTTGTTTTGCACTGGTGTACTTAGCCACCCTGTATCAGTTTGTATTTTCTAGAAGTGCCTCGTTTTAATTAATTGTGGATATAAATTGGTGTAAAAATTGTCATTTTTAGTGTGAATTTAAATTGATCAAACACTATTTTCTGAGGATTTCTATAACAAACCTTTTTACACTCATTGTGGCCTAAGTATCTAAGTATGTGGAAAGTAAACGAAAAAGAATTTGGTCCAAAATGCCCAAAACTTGAAAAGGACAAAATGGTGAAGGGGCATCTCTTTATCTGGCTTGTTTTTGTTTCTTTTTGCTGTCCTGGTTACTCCTGCCTTTGCCTTTAGAGCAATCAGGTATAATCTACTCACAATCATCTCAAAAATAGTCTTGAATTATATGATTAACTTTATATAATTAGAGAAAACTGACCTGGAAAGAGTGCATATTTGAACACTTTTTGCTCCAGTATTCAAGTTTCAAAAATTTCATTTGATGATTGTGGAATGCGGCTCATAAAACCTCAAATTCATTTTCACTGCGGATTGCAACATTACATCAGACCAATAAAAATTGATTTGTTGTGTTATGAAGATGTAATGACCTACCCATGGAAAAATTCAGCCACTAAATCTCGGAGCTCTCCCATGCGTGAAAGACCTCCTGTGGTCTTACTTAAGGTCTTACTTGATCTGCCACAAGAACAGTAAGTCTTAATAGTTAATTGCTAATAAAGCTGGTTGTCTTCAGAGGTCTGCACGTACAAATAATAATGGAAAGTTGTGTGTAAGGAAACAGTGTGATGCAAAGAAGGTGCACAAGTTTTGCGAGGTCTAGGAAGCAAAGTGAAGTGAGGAGTTAGGAGTCTTCAGTGTGTGAACTGCAGCTGGAGTCAAAGCGTTTAAAGCCACCACCAGGATGTATCCAGGACATGGAAATCAATGACTTAACCAGTAATTCATGTAAAAGGAGCACCAACAGCAATGCAGGGTTTCCCACAGAAAACTAGTTAAGCCTGGTGGTACGAGTGCCAGGGCAGTCATTGTGCAGCCCACCAAGTTTTGGACTTAAGAATTTGTTAGTTGACAGAAAATGTGAAAATATGTCTAGGCAATTATGTGTTAATAGCAATACTTAACACCAGTGTTTTTTCTAAAGTCTTAAAAAACAGATACAAAACACTGTTTCAGGCATTTCATCCTAATTAGAGGATTGTTGATCCTCTATTTGTGACTTGCCACTTTATTTGCTTAATTTCTTAACATGTAGACCAGTAAAGATCAGCAGTGGTCACAAAAGCCGGTGTATAAAAAACAAAACCTATAACAAACAAACAATTCTTAGTCTGGTGGGGCACAAGTCAAGCTTGGTGGCCCGCCAGGCTTATAAAACTCTGGAGAAACTCTTTCATTGAGCGTATATGATATACAGTACACGGATGTGCTTTTCAACAAGCTGACATGTCTGTAATAACAATCCTTTTTGTTTATTGGTCTGTTATAAAATACTGTATTTTAAGTTTGAAAGCTTGAAATATCTTGTCATGTGTATAATAAAACTTTGTGTTGACGTTCATTATTTTAACTGAATGAATTTTTAGAAAACAAAGAAAAAGTGTCAAAAAATCTGCTGCCCGTTCCTTGATTAAAAAAAAAAAAAACAGTACATTTGAATCCAAACAGAGAGAAAGGAATTACAATATGCTGAGCAACTTTATGCAATTTTTGTGTATGTAACTAAATTCAAAAATATGTCACAAAAGGTTCGCAACCTTTTGTGACTTTACAGTTTACCTATTTTGTTATTTCTCTTGGTCACCAGGTATTTGTATTTCATACTATCATTTTGTATCTGTTTGTTTCTTGTGGCAGTCAGGTATTATAAAATATTGATATATTATTACCAAAAAAGCACACTGCACCACATTTAATTTTGTCTACACTAAAGGCAAACAAATAGTCTTAATACCCATTAATTATACATATCTATTAATTTTATTGGGTATATTACATGGCAGTGTAATAGCAGCAAACGCAACAAACTGACCCCTCCTTGTGATGTATCGATTATTCACCCTCATTGATATGTGTGTGTACCTGTGGGGTCATAGCCGAGGATGTATGAGTCATCTGTCTGAAGGGCGGGGCCTGAGGGAGGAGGTCTGGATGCAGGATGTGGTCTCTGTGATGGCATTGAGCCTTGGCGGGAGAGAGCGCCCCCTAGGAACAGGGGAGACACGTACAGGTTGAGGTGGGCATGCAAAGAAATACGTTCCGTGCAGGGGTCGGGTCTGAACGAAATGTGTGCATGGGGGGAAAAGGTTTGGAGCTTGGATATTTCCTCATGCATATGCAACAGCATAAACCAGGACAAATCCTCTCTGGGGTTACATAACAAGCCGCTGAATAGGAATGTAAGATCACAAGTTGCACAGAAAGAGACAGAGCTAGCTGACTCTTTTTGTGCTGATGCCGCCAACATCACAGAACTCACACACTCAGCTGAGTTTGCTCTAAATGCAAAGTGCCTGTAAGACTTTTTCTGAGTCGAACTTTCATGTCTTCCCCTCCTCACGCGTGAGCGATGTATGCACAGCGACTGCACACACAATCTCCAAGCAGAGACTGCGGGGGGCTTTAGCACTGAGCTGACACTTTGCAGTCTGGCAAGCAGTAATCCTATCAATGCGTGTCTGTGTGAGTCGGAACGCTTCGGCTCGTGCACACGCAACTGTGCGTCTGCGCCTGTTGCGGTCGCTCGACCTCTCCACCTATGGATGTCGGTGGCTTCACGGCAACAAAACAAGCACAGGGCTCCAGTTGCTTTCAGTCACTTAGATCAAACATGTTGATTTACACGTGGGATGAAACCACAAATATTATTTCTCATATACATGACTTGAGGCCTTACAGATAGAATAACTTGCTGCTACAAGTCGTCTGAGATTTTTCAATAATTTTCCAGAGTTCATGTTGAGGAAACATATTTGTTGTTGAGACCTTCACAGAACCGCCCAATAATGCACATTTGACACTTTTGCATTAAAAGTGTCATTATAACTAAATAATACACAACTGACACTTTTGCATTAAAAGTATCATCATTAACTGAATAATACACAGTTGACACTTTTGCACTAAAAGTGTCATTATTTACCGAATGACATTATTTACTTCATGGCAATAGTCGTAAACATTCATGAAAACTTCATCTTCATGAAAACTGTTGTGTTAAAAAGTTCTTGTATGAATACTTTTTGGGGTGCACTGAAGCTGTTGAACTCAACCTTACTGGGATTAGAGCTACGAAATGCCCAACTATTCTTCATGCACACCCCACATGTTTGTCTACCTGCTCTCCTGCTGAGGACCTCCACCACTGAAGGTGGGAAGAAGCCCACCCTGTCGGTGCCCCGCTGGCTGTCATGGATGTGGCCTTTCCAGCGGCCGTCTGAGTGCTGCTCCAGGACCTGGCGGCAACAAATGACAGCACGCTTTGTCAGAAGACAAGTCTGTCTCTGAGAACAGCCATTAGTCACACAGCAGCTCACAAAGAAATTACAGAAGAAGGAGCCAAAATATCCCGTCTTGATTGATTAAAGCGGCAAAGAAATTCAATGTGTTGCCAGCACTGCATCAGCTCGAATTAACATCTGACTCTTCCACTAAGGCACTTAAGGCGATAATAAGAGAAAGCCAGTCAGCTGGCGAAAACGCAATCTATTCATCAAGAGTGCCAACAGCATACCTGGAAGGAACAAAAACAAACCTACATGGCAGTCCGCGGCTGCAGTCGAGTTCAAACACGACTGGGGGAGTAGCGCATCGAAATACGTAGAACGAGAACAGATAAACACACATATGCATGAGTTAAGAGTGTGTGTCTTTGTATATAGGTGGGGGCCTGGTAGGAGGTGTTGTTGGGGGGGGGGAAACAAGCTGGTAATTAGACATGTTTGAGCCCATCTTTCTGCTGTGGTCTCCTGTTCAAAGTTCACTTAATTATCCCAAAACATCCCACACAAAGCCCAACAACACAACTGTTCTAACACGGGCTTTCAACCCCCAATTACAAGAACACAGAGCAGAGCAGCAGGAGAAAACGTAGACCAAGTCGGGAATGGTCCAGCGTTAGAAAGGAAAGTTCATAGATAACTCAGCGTTAGTATTTAAAATACTGCTTCTGTAATTACTGGACTCTGATTTGTCAGGCACAAGTTTCTCCTGACTGCAGACGAGCCTGGAGGTTTTGGCACAGACACAAACACTGTTATGAGGCTTCATCGATTTGAGTTCTTTTGTGTTTCTCTTGTACACTTAAGAACAATTAAACCAATTTCATGACTTTACTATCCTATGTATTACATTGTCATCCATTCTTTTCCATAATGTTGGATCTTAACTTCTGGAGCAGATCCTGACTAATGTTGACTCATTCTTGTCTTCTTTTGTGCTCAGAGTTGATTCCAGTTTGTTGGCTTTCTTAAAAAAAAAAAAAACTTCAGGTATATTTTTGTTGTTTTTTTTTTAAGAAAAGACAGCGATACAACAAATATATTTTTTAGTCTTTTTGTGGGTATTTTGTTGACTTGATTTACATACGATAGATTTTGACAACCTCTTGCCACTCCTTTCCTTCTCTATGTACAATTTCCCAGATCTCTCACTGACGCATAGGTTGAATCAAAACGCTTCCCTATAAGAACAAGTCAGGACTTGTGATTCTACGCATTCTCGTTTGTTTTCTCAGGAAAAATCAGTTCACAAAAAGTAATAAGGAACATTTCTGAAAGAAGCTAACATCTTTTTACTCCCTGCAAAATGTCACAGTTTCTTTTTTTTCTTGGACATAAGTGATTTATGTGCCACTCCTCTTGTCTTCAACTTTATGTTGATGCTGACAGAGCTCTGCAGTTATAGTAACATCATTCTGGAGGAACATTCTTGAGGGAAATATGCTCTTGGCTCCTCCTGGAATGTCAGAGCTCCTGATTATTAAAAAAAAAAAAAAAAAAAAAAAAAAAAAAAAAAAAAAGTTCCTTCAGTTGCAATATTCCTAAGAGGTATGGGTTTGGAAAAAGTGATGACTCCTACATGCTCTTCTTAGGAGGTAACCATTGAAAATAGAAACTTTTTCAAATGTATTAATATGTATCTGATCACAATGCACAATCATGAAAAAACAAGTTTACAAAAAAATTTAAGCCTAATCCTTATTATCAATGTCTAGACTTTTAGCCATGACTTTCTGCTACCACTCGTATGTAGGTAGTTTGAGCTGCGATGAACCTAAAGTCTAATACTGAGGGATGAGGAAGTTAAAAAGTCAACAGAATTATTTTTACATTTAACTTTGGCCCCACCCTGGTGGTCATAAAAACACAGCAAGTATCCCAAATATGATGTAATAACATGCTACGGCTTTAACTCGCCGTGGGAAAGCACATCGCTGCAAGGCGACGGCTACGCAGGGACAGTTTTCACAACAGGAAGACATGCAAAAAAAAAAGTTACCATAATAAGATCCCCAGCACGCAGGTTGAGGGCAGTGGGGTCGTGGAGATTCCAGTAGTCCTTCACTGCTCTGACTTGGAGGGAACTGGACGCTTCTGCAAGGACCAGAACTACAGTGATTCCCCCTGCGCGACATCTCAGGAGGTTGACCTTGCAGAAACAAACCTCTGAGCAGCTGCTTGATGTCTCTGCTGGCTGTGGAAGTGGTGAACTGGTTGACGATATCCAGAGCTGTCTGGTTGTACGTGTTGCGCAGGTTCACGTTGATCCCTGCCTGCGGACAAACAAAGTCAGACCCACTTTATTCCTGAGCAACAAACGGTCGACCTCTTCAAATCACAAAGTTAGGTGGACTGAGACTTCTAACAGTCATTACATCGAGCAGCAGCCGCACTACTTCCGTCTTGCCGTAGAGGGCGGCCTCGTGGAGAGCGGTCCCCGCTTTGGTGGCTCTGTTGATGTCGATGCCGGCTTTAAGCAGCAACCTGGGAAACAAAATCAGAAATGGTCACTGTGACCATTTCTGGCGAACATCATCCATTTGACTGCTGCAGGCATTTACAGCATCGCATTCACGTCCAAATGTAGGTGTTCTGGTGGTAGAGATGCAGAGGGAGGATGAGGCAGGTTTTAAAGTTTTGCTAAAGGATTTTATGTTTAACTGCTAGGTACCATACTGTGCCATGCACACCCTGTCCACTGTAACTGGGGAAAAATTATTTCAAATGCTCTGAATTATTAGCTTTGCTTAATCTATCTGTGGCTCATAAAGACTTTACAGCATTCTTAACTCTGTTGGCCAGGAGGCTGATTTTGTAAGCGCAAGTCTTCAGCTCCACCTTCTCGTACAGATTAGATTAAGGAAGTGATCCACCAAGTGAAAATAGAGATCAGACTGACCTTATCTTGTGCTGGGCACAAATTTGGAAAAAATGATGCGTGAGTTTTTCTCCACAAGCCTCTCAAAACTGTGGCCATCCCTTTTTTCTTGGGCGTCTTTTTCTACAATACCACTTAACTTTGCAGTGAATACAGCACTATGTACTATACCCAAGGCAGCTTCTGTAATACAGTAATGTTGACTGAAAAAAATTGTACTAATTGTAAACCATAATCATCAAAACTAACAGAAATAAACATTTGAAATACATCACTATGTATCTTTAAAGGAGTTCCACTTTCAGCTTAGGTTCTAGCTAGATATAGAAAGCTGACAACAATTAGGCAATGCAAAGAGACCGTCAATGTGGCAAAGCCATAATTAGGAATTTCTATCTGTCCTCAAGTAAGTGATTTCTCAACCTATGCGCTGGATAGTTTTCTGTTTGCATTCCCAGCTTCTGAACTTTCCTTCTCAGGAGAGTCAGAGTGGAGATGGTGTTGCAAAAACATTTGCTTATTTAGGAAGGATGAAAGCCATCAGCAGAGTGTCTAACAGACAGGGTGGGGTTACTTGGCAAACTGGATACATATTCTACATATTCACACACAAACAAGCATAAGTTCAAAAAAGAAAGTGTAAAGTCAGCTGAGAAAAACAGAACATGAGGGTGGTGCAGCTTTAGATTTGGTATGAGGTTACATCAGACTGCCATGAAGAAATAGCAGAGGATTTACAATGAGCCAAATCTTTATTTACTGTTGAACTCGTTCATGTTTTCGCATGCAGTTAATTCATTTCAGGGTAACAGAGGAGGCTGAAAAAAGCTTCCCAAACCCCTCAACTCCCTCCTGAAGTTAAATCCTATTCTACCCCACCTGTACCTCCTATTAACCACCTCCGTCACCAGTCCACCTGCTGAACCAAGGACTCCCATGAGGCAACTCCCTATCAGAAGTAAGAGGACGCCCCAAGCCACACACCAGCCAGAATGTGGAGGAGGCCAAGACTGAACTCTGTGATCCGTGGTCTGCGGCACCCCAAGACCCATTGACCCTAAGCACAAACTAGTTGGTATTTGCTCCCCCCCAAAAAAAACAAGAAAAACCATAATCTTGTTAGTGAAAGCAATTATAAACAACAAAATAGACTCCTGGGTTGTATATTGTGTAAGGCTGGCACCCTGCTTTCAAACACGGAATGCTTAGTCAATGCATAAATAGTGAATTGATAGAGAATGCAGAAAGAAAAAGTTAATCAGTCACTGCTTACGCACTTCAAGGATGAAGGACTGCACTTCACAGTTGGCTTTTCATAGAGCCCAGATAAAAATAGTTATAACTCATGGAGATGTTCACTCCCCACAGTGTACCATGCAGTAACAAGATTTGAAGGATCCTAAATCAAACTGCAAGCAGTCCAATAATCTGAACGTTAACTGCAATTAATGTCAAAAATCACTGATTTACATTGTATATTAGATCTGGGGAAGAATCTAAAGCAGATGAGGACATCACCCACTACACAAGCAAACACCCCTCACCCTCATTGCGCAAACATTCTCACTGATTTACAAGGTACAATAAAAAAACAACTCTGTCATTCCGGCAAATGCTTGCTCAATCTTGTCGGAGTGCAAAAATTAAAAAACTGGTATGTATTTTCAGTAAACCAGGGCATTCCAATCCTAAATGCTTCATTTGAAGGAACCAGATTTTTTTTCTCTTGTTGCTTAAAGACATTTTGCCTCTTATCCAAAAAATGAATGAGACGCAAACTGGCATGTTAAATGTCATGGTCACGAAAGTGCAAGTGAAAACTTGTTGAAAGAGACTTTCTTGACAAAAGGACTAAACGGTTAGATTAAAGTGGACTAAACAGGGTTGGTGTGAATGCACCCTAAAATTGCCTTTAGGTCCATATATTTATGACCCAAGCAGAAACACAAAGCAGAGAACATCCCAGAGTTACGGGCCACACAATAGTGCATGCACATTGGCTCACTGGGTGGGTTGGTTTAAATTGACCACTTTAAATTGAAGGGTGTACCCTGACTCTTGCCTGAAGACCACCAAGTGAAAGACACCAGGCCCCCTCGACTCTGCCAAGGACCAAGCTGCGACAGAAAATGTGGTTTTCTCACTTGATTACGTCTTTGTGTCCGTTCCTGGCAGCCAGGTGGAGGGGAGTGGTGGAGGGGGAATCCAGACTGTCATTCCCTCTCTCTCCTTCTAAGAGCGCTGACACCATGTTACTGCTGAGCAGCAGCTGAGCCACCTAGAGAGAAGTCAGTCCAAAGATGATGTTCTTACCGGCAGATTTAGGAAAGGAATTATAACATAAGGGATTCATAAATGATGTATATATGAAAAACCATGCGTCCCCCATGTACATCACTGTAAATGACAACTTATATAGAAAGAGATTAACTTGCACATTTGTGCTTATCCACTGCCCAGCTGCTGTCAAAAGATGGAATGTATGTGGTAAAAACAGCCCAAAGCCCTCTTTTTCTTTCACAGCTTAGCTGCAAACTTAGACTAGTTGAGAGAGCATTAACAGGCATAAAACGTGTGTCTAATTTTGACGTTTAGTGCAAGCTAAACATCTCACAGGCTGGTTTATATATGGCGGATGTGGCAGAGAAACAGTGAATTATGCCCCAAAGTGCAACTTTCTGAGCATTACAATGTCTAAAAGAGCCACTTAGGCCCTCTGGTTCATGTTAGACATAAGGCGCCCTCATTCATAAAAGAGTGTTTTCACAAGCAGATAACTGGATTAAGAGTCTAAATCTCTTCATATGAGGTCAAGAAACGTGACGATGCAAAGAGCTACAATTGTATTTCCAATAGAACCGGCACAGAAACCAACTTGATGTCTATCTGTGACATTATCACCAAGTGAAGTGATCCGTTTTAATCCAACAACCAAAATGGTCGTCCGTGTCAGATAAGGAAAACGACACAAATAGTCCGGTACCTTGAGTCGGCCAAACTCGCAGGCTAAATCCAGAGGAGTCTTCTTCGCCTTGTTCATGAGGCAGGGATTGGACTGGTGCTGCAGCAGCATCTCAGACTGAGAGCAAAAGGGAGAGAGTGCAACACACTGTGAGCAGTACAGCGCCTCGTGTATAATACACCAACACTCACATACCAGTCGTCCTCTCCATGTGTTTCTCTGCTTCGCCTTCCACCAAGAGGGGAGGAACATATGATAGCTGCTGTGTGGATCCTGAGATGGATTGTCAGCTTTGTGGGAAATGCTGCTCTGCTAACGAGGTCGTATCTCAAAGGGAGTTGAGTTACAGGTGGACGACTGTTTGCACATGTGGTCTGAGTTACCTCTTTGAACCTTTCTGGTACAATCACTTGCCTTCATTGGACTATTCCTCATGAGAACCAACACCTGTTCCTAATAAAGGTGGAACATTGTTTTTAGGTAAGGGATGAGTATAAGAGCTAATATGTGAATCAAGTTTTTGATGTGTCCTGGTACTGCACTGTACGTCTATTAATTTTAGCAGAATGGAAAGCAGATAATCATTTTATTTGGTTTGAAAGGTCTTGTTGGGATGTGATCCCAAGGTGCCACACAGAAATGTAAAAAGCTGAGAAATTAAAGATGAGCAACAAGGGTAAGGATTAAAAAAAAAAAAAGTAGATACTATCAAAATTTGACCTAATAAAGATGCAAAAATCTATAGAGCATTTCAAGTAAATCAACAATCCGATTAATCAGAATGAAAGATATTAGATAGAAATGGAGATAAAAGATACTAAAATTTAGAAGAATAAGATTAAAAAGGATTATGAAAAATATTTTAGGAATGAAATACTTAAAAGTATTGCCTAAAGTTACAGAAAGGGTCTGTAATCATATTTGTCATATTTGGTGTTTTTTCTGGAAAGGTACTGCACATCCAGGTTAGTATCCAAGGCCTTATAGTTTAGAAACTAGAATAACCCAACAGGAAATAGATGCATATGCTGAGCGTTCATAAAAGTGAAAAAAATAATAATAAAAGTACAATGAAAAAAAAAACATGAATCAACAATTGAAGGAAAGTCAACAACTCTGGCATAAAGATGAACAGAAGTTAATACAATAAGGGCTAGGAATATGAAGTCATGTGTCTGTGTGTGCGTTGTAGGAGGAAAACATATGTCACCAAAAGAGAGAAATGTGTGTAGTCATTGTGTGCAACAATGGAGTTACCGGTATTGTTGTTGAACAATAACAGCCGAAGACACAATGGGTTTAAGTTTCAGCGAAATGGGATGACTGGTAATGCCTTGAACCAGCGTGCGTGTGTGTGTGTGTGTGCGTGTGTGTGTGCGTCTTTTGAACTCACCACCTCGTAATGTCCGTACTGCGCAGAGAGATGTAAGGGTATCTGTCCGTCATGGGAAGGAGCGTTGACTGAAGCTGCCCCTCTCAGCAGCAGTAAAACAGAGTCGGATTTTCCCTGCCACGCCGCGTAGTGGAGAGGACGCATGCCTGCGAATGACAGCGACGCGCTAAGTTGACGAAAGTGACTAATGTCATTTTAAAAAGTTGTTTTTATCTACAAAATTTAAGAATTCTAATCTGGACAATGGAATGTATGAAAACTGAAAGTATTCTATGCCTGGCTCCAGCTTCTAACATGTTGGAACTGCAATAAATGCCTGATCATTCTATTCATGAAAACAGGCCATAAATGGAGGATTCGAACATCAACATTTGCAAATTAAGCCATCTTTGGAACAGAGTCTCAACCTGTAATCACCCATAACTCTTTGTCGTAGGGCCTCACTTTTGATCGCAGACGGGCTTCCATGTATTGAATGTCAATTCCATTCAGGACGCCCAACACTGCCAGCGTTGGAAGTTAAATTCAACATTTCACAGAGTTCTTCAGGAATATAGAGCTGACCTGGGAGGCGACACGCTCGTTCTCATGAGCCTTACATGCTTCAGGGCTGCAGCTCTAAATTCCACTGTATCGCTTCTTCTTGGAAGTGGGAGAATACTTACCGTGGTTCTGCTGTCACTTTGTGGGACGCAAACTTCAAAGCGAATAAGATTGAATTTTTTTATTTTTTTCATTTCAGTTAAACACACTTTCAGTAGGGCCTCAGAACTGATGAAGAAGTTTCAGGCTCAGTTTAATCCCCCTCTGACTTTGAGAAACTGAACTTTATGTATTTAAACGGATGTCTCTCCAAAATCGGTGGCTTGTTGGCCGGTGAGGTTGTTCTGTTGTTTTTCATACCATTGATGTCCTTGATGTCCACTGTGGCTTGGGAGTCCAACAGCAGTGACAGCAGCTCGGTGGTGCCCGTCAGAGCAGCATGGTGCAGTGCAGAGAAGCTGTGGGGGGAAAAAAAAAAAACAGAAGGAGGAGACAAAAAGGAGATGAGAGAATTTGTAAATTACACTGAATGCATCTAAATGCAGAGGCAGTTTTGAAGAATGTGTCTTCCAAGAGTGTGCATCCCCATCTTTAGCAGAGGTCGAACAGAAGAGAAACTTGCTCTTTACCATTATTTTGGCTAAAACTTTATGAAGCTGCAAGACAAAAGTTCTTTCAGAGACAATTGCTTCAGAGAGCAAAAGTTAGCAGGGAGGGGCATTTTTGAACACACAACTTGAGCTGCAGTTACAACATGCCCCTCTAATATGGGGCTAATGTAACAACATACAACCTAATAATCAGGGAAGAATGGCTGAGACCAAAAACCCAGTCGTTGTTTTGGAAGCGCGGTAGTTTTCCCCCGTGAAAACAAAAGATCAACCTGGACATAGATGGGGTCAACCAGACAAACTCCAACTAACTATCCAACCGACCACTTTCAGTACCTGCTTAACCTTTGCTGGATTGTTTTGGAGGTTTAAATTAGCTGAAGATGTGCCAATTTAGAGAGACTGATTAATTTTACATCCATGACTTTCTACTGTGAAAGAAAGTTAGAGATAAACCATGCATGCATTGGGGCAAGCGTAGAAACTCCAACCACAAAGGCCCAAGATTTAAACCTAGAATCTACTTGTTGCAACACACTTATGGCAACAACTGCACCCCATCCTTCAGCTCCAAAAGTAAAACTGGTTTCATTACACATGAAAGCCATCAAGGTTCACCATTTGCAACTTTCTTTTGTCCATGAACACTTCCCCTTTCTTAGTCTTTCTGATGTTGAGCTGAACTGAACAAGCTACAGATTCGGATACTCTGTTGATCTAATAGACTGTTATCTGGCTTAACGTTTTGGAAACATTGTTACGTCTCCAGCAAACCGGCTACATGGATGAGTCCACTCACATTCACTTGCAGCGTGAGAAAGCAAGTAAAACGTCAACATTGTCTTGATAATTATATTTCCAGTGGGGCTTTTGATAAAAGATTCCCTCCAGATGTTTGTTACAACAGAATTCATGACAAATGAAGCTACGTCTAAGAAATTGAACAGAATAAGAATTAAACATGTGAAAAAAGTGGGGATGAACTCAGAAAGCATAAAGGCTCCAGAGAGTCAAGAAACTGAAGGAGTAATCAGTATTTACAACAGTATGTGCAAATCCCTAAGAGTGTCAAAAAATACTAGTTGATTCAACTCTTATTCATGGCCCAGCAAAAGGAGAAAGACCATCAGTCTACTAAAATTCATCTATAATCTATTGCGCCTTTCAGCCTCTTTGAGGCTGTGTAAATCACTTGAGATTTCTCAGCGGTTTTGTTCGTCTAGAACCAAGAACCACTCACAAAGATCCTCAAAAACACACAGAACTAGCAGTTACAGTTTTTCAGTGAAAAGAAGTCCTGTGCTCTGCCCCAATGGACTCCGTGTTCACTTTCTGCACAAAACTTCACTGCTGAAGAAAACACGTGTGAAACATGGATGTCATTGCACACATTATAGAGCAGAATCGGAACTGCTCATGACTCTCAAAGAACCAGGACCTTTACAGTAAATGACTATTTAAGGTTTTGGCTCTCGCACACTGCAGAAAAATAGCATGAAATAGATTTATCAGTGGGACACCGATCCCAAACACACAGCCAAGGAAACCCTCGATTGGTTTCAGACAGAGACAGATAAAACTTAAATCTACTTGAACATCCAATAAAGTTGAGGATCTGATGCTTTTAGTGCTTACTTTTCCTGCTTTCTCTCTTCTCTCAAATTCTTGTCAGCCACATCTCACCACCTGTTACTGAAACTTCTCACTGACATGAGCTCAATACGGGTCAGCGTGACAGTGTTGACTTAGTGACAGCCAGCTGTTTACTCACGCTTCACAATCCTCTTCTCGCCTTACCAATGAGCTCATCTTTCACAGGTAGTCCCTTCCTTCCTGCCTACCACCCAACCACATAGCAGTTCCTTCGCTGATGGACAGCTTGATGTCAACACCTCCCATTGTGTGCCACCTCCCACACGCTATGGGAGATGGCACACTGCATGCAGACACACGCAGAAGTTATCAGTCAACATAGTTACGTTGTACAAAATCCAAAACAATCAAACACAGCTTGGATTTGAGATGGATTGTGTTTCTTACGTAACCTTCTTCTTCAACGCCGATATTCTTATTTTTTAGTAAGAGAGCTGAAATTTAAAGATATGTGTCCAAAAATACTATTGTGTGAAAACAAGCAGCGCCGGATCCACTCTGAATGCATTAGCACTCATAAAACTACCGCTTTCCAACAGAGCCGTGTTGGTAAGTTTGGTGAAGGTTCCTTCCTGAATTTGTAATACAGAATTAATACTAGAGATCAGGACACTCAGTGTATTCAGGGCGAATAATGATATTTGAAGAGAGGAGAAGAAGTTACAACGATTGACATCATGCTGGTGGACGGAAACCAGGATTTAAGAATATTAACTGAGGAAGCAGAAGCAAAAAGCAAGAGCTATAGAAAGTCAAAACCTGTGAATTAAGTTGATTATTTGTATCATTTCTAGTTTTAGAGGTTGACTTCTTAAAGCCGAAGCGGTTATTGAGTCTGCGAATTAACCTTGGGTTGAATGGCCTATGGACAGAACAACAGCTTCTTGTAAAGGTGACATCCTTTTATGTCTTTTCTCAGCTCCAATAAATTTGAAATAAATAAATAAAAACCTTTTCTGTCAGGCTTTCACACTGTGATCACCCACTGATGGCAAAGGCATAAAGGCTTTCTGTCTTTTCAGGTTTGCTGGACTGAACAAGCACGGCGTCTTGTCGTGCTCCATCTCTGCAACGGCTGTCCGCGGTAAGACAGCCATTTCAATTTCTGAAAAGATCTTGAGGGGGGTTTGAGACGAATAACGTCAAATATTAGACCAAGAGAGACTTTGCGTGGAGACTGAGGGTCCAACATCCTGTCCAAGAAGACGCATGCGGATCTTAATGACGCTGACTGCAGAGCCGAAGCACTTCTGTGAGAGAGAGGCTTAGAGAACAAAGAAAATGTTCAAAGGACATGTTTCATTCAATGGCACGAACCTGCCAATTTCAACTTAGTAGGGAGTAATAACACTGAAAAGTTTCATTCTGAAAAAAATCAACCTTAACCACCCTGAAGGCTAGTATAATGAAAAGAATACCCCACTGGACCGGGTTAGGGTACCTTATTAAAATAGTGCACATTAATCAACACTTCAGCGGTTTATGGCCAAATTGAAGACAAATTGCAGTTCCAGACTGTGGATGCCCTTTGTGAAGTTACCTTAACCAGCCTACTGTTTTTCTATAAACTTCCTGCTCAGCTTCTCTTCATTTACAACTTAATGCAACTGTCCACTTACTGTAGCTTATGTAGGACCAGAAACAGTACATTTTCGTCACTTCTAAATATTTGACAGATGTGGTGAGCCACACAAAAGTCAGTACCTAGTAATTTCCTGCCCTGGGGTTACAGTAATGACTCCGAGCAGCAATCTATGTCAGTACTTGTGTGCGCTTCGTGAGTCACGGATTGAAGGATGCAAACAAACAGCAGGCGGTCACATGTAGAATAGTATTTATTTATTTATTTTTTTTCCGGCTGCCTTATCTACATAACAAATGGAACTTTTCTCTCACCCGTCTGAGTCCTGGTAATTGATGTTGAGTTTCTTGTTGGAGCCCAGCAACTCTGAAAAAATGACAGAGAAAGGGACGGGGGGGTGGGGGGGAGAGAGGGTACAGAAAAAGACAATAAGTGTTTTTGATACAAAGTTTGTTATTTCACCTAGCTCACCAGCCTTGTGTAGGTGTGTGCGCGTGTGTGTTTCTTTTTCCCTTAGGTCTCCCCTGCTCCTCATCATCACTTCTTATCATGACAGCCCTGACAGGACGGAGAGCTTTCCTCACCCTTCCCCTCTCTCGGTGCTTCTGACTCCATCATGACAGCCAAATGATTCATAAACAAATGACTGCCTCACAGAAACAAAATATATCCACCTCATTTGCAATGTTAGCGTCTCACGGCTCTTTGGTATTCGAACTGACAACCATGAAAACAAGAAGGTATGCCAGGAGAAAGCATCTGCATTTCCTTCCTTCCACAGCATCACAGTCTACATCAGTCAGCTTGACTGAACATGTTTATTTTCCACTCACCTTGAAAGAGACACACTGCCATTTGTCCCATGTCTTCACTTATTCAGCTGCTAACCCCTCCGAGTGCCACCGTTCCAAGCCCAGATCACGAATGAGCTGACAACTAAAACTGCTTCCTACTTCACGATGTCAACAAATAGTACTCCAAAGATTGTATCCTCAATAAAGCTGCTCAGTGTGTGCAGTGTAAGCACTCTCGTATAATTTTCTTAATCCAAGGTATCAAAAACAGATCTTCACTTGCAAAACACAAACTTCCTTTTCTTACATGCCTAATCCTCTGTTCATCTTCAGGTATTACCTAGAATCAAACAAGTCTACTCGCCCAATTCTGCTTAACCCTTAAAAGCCTCATTGCTAAACATTTTAGACGACCAAGCTTCAAATAACAAACATCTCTTTCAATCTCATTCACCTAATCCTCCTGCCTCAAACCACAGCTCTTGACTGCAACCTCTCGTCTCATCCAGCTAAATATCATCTGCCGTCCTACAGCTGATGTTCGCTCCAAAGGCCCTACTGTTCGGCGAGACCCACACAGGAACCAGACTGCCAAGTGCTCTAGATACAGCACCATTCATGGCCGCAAATTACCCCCATTGTTTTCTCCCATGGAGGTGCGGAATACCGCACAGCAGTGTGTGTTTGGACAGGACACACGGAGCGAGACGGGAAGAGGAAGCGATAGAGCAGGACAGTGGGAGTTGGGAGATATCAGTTTCCATTATAACGGAGCCAAAATTGTGCAAGTTTTAGCCTGAGAGGCCCTGACCGGTGAGCGGCCAGTCGGAAACTGGAAAATCAGATTTTTTTTTCTCCAATCAGTGAACACGGATTTTGATATATGAACAACCAGGCGGTGTTGACGACACGCTTTAGTAGGGCCGGGTGATACGTCATTTGTAATTTTTCCTTAAACAAAAATGACAAATGACAGAAAATATCTTTAAAAAATTGCTTTCATTTCAATCAGTCCTTCTTTGAGTTTAGCAGTTGGAGGAAAAACAAGAAGCTGTAAGCAGGATGGTATCTCAAGCAGGATGGTATCTCTTGAGATGACTAACATCTCTCTGTACTATGGAAAGCCAAACGGTGCATTGATGAAAAGAAATCCAGATTTTCCAAAAATTAAAACTTCAAAACAACAACAAAAAAAAAATCTCCCAGTCCTACTCAGAATAACAAGTATTGGACTTGTTAAACTCAAAGTTGGCTATTTTCATGGTATTTTCAGAATAGCAGAATATAGTGACAGAGCAGATAATAATAGTTTTGAGAAATAAAGTCAAGTGAAGCTCAGGGATGTAAGACATCATTCAAAAGTATTTTTTTAAACTGGTTACTGCAGTTCACTCAGGCTGGAAACAAGAGAGAGCAAGATTTTCTGCAGATAACAGGAAGACTAGACAAAGCATAAGCAAAGTTGCTTTCTGCTCTTTTGAACAATCAACATCTGCTTCAGGAAAATGCTGGAATTGCAAAGAAATTAAAATTAAATAATACTAGTTGATTTTGTATTGTAAACACAAGTGAATGTGAGAGTAGGAACCTGTGGTTTCTGAACATTTTCCACACTGTAGAAGTTTACATCAGTTGTACATTGAAAAAAAAGTAGAACCGAATGTAACAACCTTAAAATGTATCTTGTTGCAAAAAATTGCTCATTCGCGAGACTAGTTGCCTCATAGTTAATTTTAATTAAAGGTAAACCTGTACAAGTGAACAGACCCTAAACAGCACAGTGCCTCTGAATAATTTAACAGAGAGAGAAACTTGCCAGCTGCTGTAATTTGTTAGATAACATTGACACTTAGGTAAGCACATCGCCGTTTGTCAGCCAACAACTGTTTTGTTGGGTGAACTGATATTGCACTAGAAATGTTCACAAGTCATTTATCCAAAGTTCAATTGAATAATCAAGACCTTTGCCCACAGTCCAAGTCAGATAAATCTTTTATTATCAAATGCATGCCGAAAAATATGTCTGCACAGCATCGAAGTACTTAAGTAACACAAACTGAAAAGCTCAAATTTTGATAAGAGGAACATGGATTGTAATGAGACCGTCAATTTAATATAATAAGATGATGGAAAACAAGGAAAGGGAAAAAAATATTAGGGTAAGTTCGGTTTAGAAAGTAAGAGAGTCAAAGAGAAGCATAAAAATTCTTTGTGTGCCAGTAGTGTAAATCAAGATGTCTTCTTTGCAAACTTCCATGACATTTTCTCATACTTACATCAATCTATGGCATTCTTTCTCAATACAAATGGAGGGTAAGGTTACCCAATTACGAGACATTCCCAGCCCTGTTAGTGTGATTGTGCTGACTGCAAATCATATCTGATTCTCCCGAACGATGTTCAGAACTGAAAAAGCCTTTCGGTTACGAGGTGGAACGTCATTAAGAAACAAGAGAAGTCCAGTTGCTTTCCATTTAAGCAATTAGGATAGTCATGTCCTGGACGACTGAGAAGCTACACCAATGTAAAGTTGCTGCTTGATTGGTTTTCCTTGTTTTCTTTCCCCCTGATAACTTTTATACAGAATTTATGGTTTTTATTATTAGCATGGTAATCCTCAGTGCTTAAGTGGAAGGCAACAAAACTTTTTCTCTTGTTTCTTGAAGATACTTCGCCTCTCATCCGAAAAGCTTCTTCAGTTCTGAAAAAGGCTGGGAGTAACTTAAAAATTGTAATCAGAACAATCACACTAATAGGGCCATTAAAAGTCCCTAATGGTGTAATTAGCACTCACACGAGCCACTGATCCTACCATCTATTCAGCTAAATGTTTGGGTCGTTGCTGCCTAACCAAACATGTCTCCAACAAGACCTTATGGGTTGTTTTGGTCATAAGTCAGGGCTGCAGAGGAGGTGTTAGAAAAATAAAATCTGTCTACACAAACGTTTCTCAATAGGAGTGAATCAGAAGCAAAAAACACTTCAATGATGTGGGAGGACTTGATTTTCCTGAAAAATCGGATCCAGTTTTATAATTCTGGACTCTGTCAACAAGCGTTTTCAAAACACTAGGCTATCGTAAGACAAGAAGCAGCAGATCAACTCTGATGAATTTGCACAAAATATTCATAATAAAGGCATTTCCTACTATTACATACCAATTTTGTAGCAGTTGTGCTCTTTATCTCATTTGTATCAATCTAAACGTAGATGGGCAACGGTTTGAAGGGCAGTTTACTTGAAGTCTGAAATGCACCAACAAATGTAATGAACCTCAAATGTCCTTAAAACAAGTTGGTCAAAATTGGGCAAAATTATTCTGTTATTTTGTTTTCCCTAAAATATGTGCTTTCATGTAGGACATTGTGCTAAAACTATAATGAAAGTAGCAACAAAATACATTAAAGACACATCTATTTAATGTGTCTTTAACTGGTAAATATGGATTCCGTTGCTTTTAATAAAATTTGTTTCTCCAAAGTAATTTTACTATTTCACTTAAACTGCTTTGAAAGTCCTAATCTTAGTTTGTTTTTTTTTTATTTGTTGTTTTCCCCTAGCAATGCCATTCTTCCGTACAGCCAGATATTAAATTTTGCTATCCATAAAAGAGAAGGAAGCCTGGCCATGTTATAAAATTAAGATCATAGCTGTGATAAAACACAAAAATGTGAATAAAATCTGTGGGAAGGAAAACATGGATTACATAATCAGAAGTAAATACTTAAAAATGCATGTCTTGGAGGAAAAATAAATCAGACAATATGCTGTATAACACATGAGAAGAAAATAAGAATCCTCTAAGAAATTAGAGGATTTCTGACTGAAGTCATGATCCAATATTCTGTTCTGTCCTCCTTTTTTGGTTTATTGATGCCACTATTCGGCTCAGAGAAGTCGGCAAACAAAAAATTAGTCTGATTCTCCTTGCAGCTGTGTTTTCTGAGTGTCTTATGAACCACCAATAAAACACACGAAAGAAAACATTTCTTTCTGTCACCAGTTTTGAGGCTGGTAATTTATGTTTTACACTCTCCTAACATTCACAGCTATATATAACTCTAACTAGTCCACAATTTGCTTCATATGTACTATTTACAGGGGCGTCAGAGGATTAAGATTCTTAGCTTCGTGGTTCTGAAATCAACTACCGCCGACATCCCAAGTGCTTCGCATGCAATCCAGCAGGAGATGCAGATATCGCCGTGTGCAGAATGGGCGCAGTCATGCTTTGCGTTTGCATTGGTCGTTCTGCAGCGGCCCCAGAGAAGCTCAGGAGCTCTTGTTGAGCGCATGGTGCTGGTGACTCATGTTCCTGAAAATAAGAGCTTGAAGGCACAAGAAGGCACATTGATCAAGAGGCAGATATGGATGGGGCTGGGCGTTGGGCGCCACGCCAAAGTGGGGTCTGAGCTGTCTCAGAAGCATGGAAAGAACAGGGCCTTTCAGGAGTTCTAGTTCCAACATGAGCCTCGCATTCCTCGCATAGCGTGCCCACCATGCTATCCTACACGTTCCATGGCTCCATGTTCTTCCTTCTGCCCCACAGAGGGAGGGAGAACCTCCTCCTTATGTCGGCTGCAGATAAATTAGCAGCACCCTGGAGGGTTGGAACAGTAAATCATAGGTATTGTGATTTATATAGATAGATTTGGGGTTGTTGTTTTTTTTTTTTTTTTGAGACAGGGAAATTATGAGGTTTGCTTTTCTGTAGAAGCCCACCATCCATGGAAGGATAAATTATTCAACACTTGGAGCTTTAGTTGTCAGCGTGGAGCCCTTCCATTGTTCTTTCTGTTCACAACAATAAGCAAAGCGAAAGAAAACAGCCTCATTAGAACCTTTCTGAAAGGGGTTTAAGCTTGGCAGACAGGAGAGAGGGAGGCTTTGATGTTGAGAAGAAGAGTAAATATGAACTGAGTGAAAGAGGAGGAGACATCACAGAGAGATAAATATGAATCCATCCCTCCGTTCAGGTGACATGAGTGAACAGGGTTTGTTTTCCTTTTTTTTTTTTTTGGGCGCATCAGACTACAAACAGGAGAACAGAGCAAAAAGAAAACATGCTTCAAGATGAAACAAGCTTTCAGAGGGCTATGAAGCTCTGCAGCATATAGGAACATCAGCATGGCAAAGTGAATAATAAAAAAAAGAACAACAGACAAAGAGAAAAACTTGGTTTGCTTGTCTTTTTTGTCTCATTCAACAGGCCTTGCAGCTGGCTGGCGGCTTTTGTTGCTTTGGTTTGCATGGCTGTTCTGGAACGCTTTTGAACATGATCTAAAAGAATGAAAAAAAAAAAACTAAGAATGCTTAAAAATAACTAAAAACACTGGAGAGTAGTGCGTAAGTAAAGATTTCTACACACTATGCTTGTATGACAGGGGTTTAGATTTCAGCCATAAGCAATGAATTTCCCTTTTATTCCATTTAATGGCTTTACAAAATGCAATGAAGAATCACATCAACTCTAAATGGTCTACAATCATCCCCTCAGTACTCATCAGGGAGGTGTACCGCTGCCACAACTGGCATCGTGGAGGGCCGCTGCTCGAGAATCCCAAGTCAAGGATATTCTGCACAGTATTAAACCAGTAGGATCATACTGTGGATGTTTTATCCACGGTCAAAACCTTTCGTGATGTATCACCATGTATTATAATAAGTGATAATCACTAAAGGGAGACCATGAAAGATCTTCACACATCCCAAAAACCCTGAAAAGACCTATCTGGTAGGGGACTCTTTGACTATAAAGTCACCTGTACCCATCCTTTGTAGTAAAAAATGATTTACCCTCATGCAAATCTTAACTTTAGAGTGTGATCGGGAATTAATTGCTGGGATTCATGTAAAAGAAAATGTAGCTGCTGCTTTTGACTGCAAATTGTTGGCTTTTGAGCATGAGCGTCATGAAGAAATGTGAAACGAGTGCAGAAAAAAAACACGTGCCAATATCTCTGCCTTCCAAAAATGCCAACTGTCAATAACTTAAGCAAATGTTTTATGGGTTGTTTATTCTTTAACCACAATTACAAATATACTTTTCTTTTCAACAGGAAATGCAAACCGACCTCCACTCGTACCAGCTTCCAATGAACAAACAACAACAACAACAAAAAAAGTGCACTTGCTGTTGAAGGCTGGGTCAAACCCCCACAAAGCAATGAGAAAAAAAAGGTAAACAGCAAGACCACAACTGCCTGGGGAAGGACCTAAATACAGAGGAGTGAGAAAAGAGGTAATTACAGGTCATCATCCATCTCTGGCAATAAAACCTTTGTGGTTAGGTAGGGGCCTCATCAAGGGAAACACTTATCTGAGGAACACATCTATCTTGCTGCACTGATTACTGAGAGTGTAAACACAGTCCCTCAAACCAAACCACTGAGGCAGAGCGTGGGCTTGAATTTACTCCAGTTGTCCCAAAGCACTTCTAAATAGTTTGAAAAAAAAAATGCCTTGACTTACTACTGGATGCAAAAAAAAAAAAAAAAAAAAAAAGACAAAAACAGAAAACACATGTAAATCACAAAGAGCTAAGGATGAGTTTCCCACTCCTTGAAGTTGCAGGTAATTGACTTCAAAGTCTCTGGTAACGTGCAACACCCTTGCTGCGCTAATGTTCTGGGCAGGTGATCTCCAAATCCCTTTAGGACGGTGTCAGGAGTTTAAAACAATGTGATTACATGGTGAGATGGAGAGTCTCACCAAGAGGTCATCATCCAGGTCTTAGCATGTATCAGCTTGGCCTGCAGTTATTGCCGTTTCCTCCCTGAATTAGACCTAAGAGGAAAACAATGCCAGTAGGGTGGAAACAATGCAATAATTGTCCTGCAGTACTTTGCCAAAGTATTTAGTCCATTTGTTCTTTTCTTTAAGAAACTTTTCAAAAAAGTTTGGTGTTTACTTTTGCTGCTCTTAAACTCTGATCCAGTCCAGTTCAACTGTATTATTTGCACCCTCCACCACAATGCAACAAGTTCCAAAGAAGAGTCTTTTCCAGAAACTTTTTCTGAGTTATGAGCTTATTCTTTTAAATTTTTGTGTAAATATTACGAAATAATTTACTTTTGGTTTTTGGAATATGTGTAAATTTTAGTAAGCTGGTAGAGGCAAACCCGAAAAGATTAATGTAATTACAATTTCATTGAAAGTTCTAGATCCTAATGGCATGAATACAGTCACTTTTCAATTTTTTATTTGTAAAAGATTTAGTGACATATCTTTTTTTTTTTCACTGCACAATTTTGCATTACTTTAAGTTAGACTCTGTATGTAATAGTCACATGAAACTCCGACAGAATGCATTGAAGTCTGAAACAAAATGTGAAAAAGTCCAAGGAGGTCTTCATCTCTAATACTTAAGAGTTTGTTGCATGCAGTACAGAAATACGGAGGTATTTTCTGTACTGTGTTTGCGAAGACAAATATCCCCTCAAGTCATTGCAATTTAAGAAGTTATTTTAAGTGGAAGTCATTTGGGGTTTCTTAACAGTTGATTTCGCTGCGAGATATAAAATATGATGCTTATAAATTAGAAAAAAATAAATAAAATAAAGTGTTGTATTTAGACAGTGTGCTGTGAACTTAACTGATGGTTGTTTTATGGTTTCCTAAACTCCAAGGGCTTGTACATATATTTCCATATATATCGCCCCTTCATTAATTGGACCGGCACCGCATTGTGTAAATGAGGCAATATGTTCTTAAGAACCCCCTCTTCAAAGTGCAAACATTTCCAGGTTGCCACATCGAATAACTTACTGCATTGTTGAAAACATAGAGACTAATCTCCCATGGTGAAGCTGGCAACTAGGTCAGACGCATTCAATATAAGCTGAAAATGAGCCAATGGGGAAATTAAACAGATCATCTGCTGCCTTTGTGAAGGCGTGCGTGTGTGTGTGTGTGTGTGTGCGAACCAGGCTTGCTACATCTGTTTATTTACCCTGAAAAAGAGGCGCATTAAAATGGGCATAAACACACCTGCAGGTCTTGTCTTACATAACACATCTCAACTCTGCACCTTAGGGACTGAACATTTTACATACCATTCAAATCATCTGTTTACTCTGCTTTACCCAAAGCACTGCGCAGCCCCTCCTTCATCTCTGCATGCTCTTCCAACAACTAGGAGACCTCAGGCTCAGTGCAGAACTGTTTTTGCTCTCTAAAAACACTGGGTTTGAAGGAGATGGTTCGCTGGGTATATCCTCTCACCAACATTTATCAGATTCAGGATAATGCAAGCCACTATATGCAATGCAATAGCATTTCTTAAACAGTCAAGTAAATCCAAATAAATGCTATTTTGAATCTGTAACAAATGCCCATTAGATCTTATAATGAGGAAAATATAGCTTTTAGCTAAAACTAAGGCAGGTTGGAGGAGTAGTGTGTTAAAAAGCAATAAAATATTTATAAGCTATCCAGATCATAAGCAAGCCCACTGATATTGTAGAAACATAGCTGCTACTCAAACACTGCACCCTCAACCTGACAGAAGCTTTGTATGTGCTGCTGGAGATTCACTCACCTCAGGATGCTGGATACTTAAAATCAGAACGCAAAACTGAATACATAAGCTGCTTTCTGATTATTTCAGCACATAGAAATGTGGTCACATAGGGGCACTCATGAAGAATTGATCGTCAATTAAATCTTAAATATTCAAACAAACATTGAGATGGTGATGGTATAGCAAAAGTAACATAAGCCCCTTTTGCAAGACACTTCCCAGCAAAGAAGTCACAGCCCCACATCATCTGACTTGCGTAAGAACAAGTCGGTTTTGTGAGTTGGAAAAAAGCGATTTAGCGATGACATATGGTTTTGGTGAAAAGCCAGTGGCAAGATTTCAAAATTTACAAAAGACTAAAAAATACCTTCCAAGTAAGACAGCTCTGTGTGATTCTATGATTCATATAGAGACTTGATATAGTTGCTGATAAAATTCAGGATTCCATTAAGGATGAAGAGTGTGAACTTGTGCTGGTGTTCGGTAAAAGTTCCATATTCAGATGAATGTTAATTAGCCAGAGTAGGTCACAAACCAAAGCAGCCCATGTCTAATCAATGGTTATTTATTAGACCATAGCAGCATAATTGGAAAAGGCCTCAAGGCTTTGGCACTTGCTTTCAAATTAGAACGTGTGAACAGTTGGTTGAAGCAAATGCTTTCAATTGGTTTTAAATCTTCTTTAGGGATCAACTCGCACTGCCAAATTAGACTGCAGCAGAACGCCCAACAAATGACTGAGGTGACTGTTTTCACCTCAGACTTTGATTCAAAGAAAAGCGACCAAAAACATTAAGCAGCTATTACTGAGATGGGCTTTTGGCATTGTGAAAAATGTGTTTATAACATAAAGTGATTATGGCAAAACCACAGCATGCAGCAGAAACTAAAGACAACTCTGCATCTCCAAAGTCACAGTGGTAATGAGGCAGAATAAGTAGTGCAACAAATACACTGAAGAAGCAGGTAAACTCTTCATGAACCTGACTTGTATTTTCCTCTCATTACACCCTGTGGATGGAGTTGGCTGTGTGCCTGCTTCTGACACTTAAAGGAAAGGAAATTAAATAGGAGTTGTCTTTTATCTGTTGCTGTTGTATAGTTGTATATTCCTGAATGAAAATGTTTTTTGAGTCTTATCTGTACAGAGATGCATAATCAGGTTTTTTCTGGGCCATGCTGATTCCCAATTCCTGCTTTGACCAATTAATGTTTTCTTTCAAAGTACCATAACCTGCTGATCACAAGTCAGATATCAAATAGTGAAACATCATCACGTAAAATGCCTTATTGTTTGCATAAATTCGTGTGTCTACAATGATATTAGTGGCCTGGATGAACATGAGAAATTCTGACACCATGGTATAATTTTAAAATAAGATATGATTTGATCATTTGCATAACCCACATACAAGATTCATAAGATTCTCACAACAACCAAGAGAAGCCCATTAAATAAATTTCACTTGTTCCCATCATATTTAAATGAGAATATGAAGTGTCGGAATAACACCGTACTCGTTACGCTGTTATTCCGACACTTCTCATTACGACGGCAGAAAGCAAAGCAAGAAAAGAAAAGAAAAAAAATAAGTAGAATAGCAAAACAGGATTTTCTATCGCTGATTCCTATTAACCCTGCCAGAGACTGAGACGGCTCAATTCCCAGATGGTAGACATCCCTTCCACCCCCTGCCATCAGAACATGGCCCGCCCCAAGTACACACACACACACACGAGACAAAAAACTTTTTGTAAGACAATTATAATGGCTTTGTCGCAAAAGCAACCCCACAGAGAGTCTGACGTCCTTGCGTTAGCGACATCAGAGGACGCACATAAAACTTCTGACAGGTTTGTTTTGAGTAACGACAGAGCAAACACAATTTTCCAACCCCTGGCTGATTGGCAACTTTTTTTCTTTTCTTTTTTTTTTTTTTTCTTTTTTGGTTTCAAAAGAAAACTAGAAGAAGAGAAGTTCCAGACTGAGCTATGTGCAGCCTAAGGGCAGCAATGAAAGGTTGGTAATGCTAAATTAAATGATGCTTTCCACTGAAAACCTACACACACACATGCACACGCACGCACACGCACACACACACACACACACACACACACACACACACACACACACACAC
>VMRN01000054.1:541372-642886 GCA_010277015.1 Poeciliopsis turrubarensis
ACACACACACACACACACACACACACACACACACACACACACACACAAATCCTTTGACACACAAGGTAATTCCTTTGGTAAATTCCCGAGCAATCCTAGACAGGCTACCCCATCTGTCACGGAAGGTAAAAGGTTCAGGTTCAGGATTGGCATGTGTGTGGCGTGTGTGTGAGAGTGAGTGCGATACAAAGCAAGAGCAGGTAAAACCAAAGCCTTTCACAGACTCCCGGTCGGTCAATACCGTTTATCCAAGTTCGCTGGTTAGCTAATGGGCAAACTACACCATCCCAATACTCCACAGGAAATGGACAGAAGGGGTGAATAAACAACGAAATTATACATGTACCAGCGACAAGAACTCTATTTTATGTTTGAATGCAACCATACCTACCATGCCTCTTCTTAGGTGTCCTTAAGAGGAACAGACTTCTAATCTGACATTAAGACAGATGGGTAGTTCCTAATTCAAAGCAGAAGACTAAAGGGTGGGGGGTGGGGTTGCAAGAGGCAGGAGAAAGAACCTGGGTGTGTCTTGGTTACTACTAATTGGATGCAGGGGTAAGCGGCTAAACTAGCACTGCGCAAAGTGAAAAGTGACACCAACATTTTTGAAGCACATATATCCACTCATAAATCATGGGTCTGTAGACATGTATGCATTACATTTCTGCTCAACTGAGAAAAGAGTTTAAGGCTGTACAGAAAAAAAACCCCAAAAAAAACATTCAAGATGCACCACAGGAAAGCTTCCAGCTAAACAGCAAACATTTTAGACAAAAATCCAGGGTCTGAACAGATACTCCTCTGTGAACATGCTTCCAAAGGCAATGGGACCATGATGATGGGGACAAAATTGTATTCATCCTATTTTTGTTATTTTCAACTAATTGAGTCTTCCTGAGATATAAAAACTGGGTCTTCACATTTCCGTAATCCCTTCTGGATTCTGACATTGTCCTTGTCTATTCAAAAAAGACCCAAGAAGAAAAAGAGCAAGGAAGGCTTTTCGAAATAAGCAATTTCTCACCAGAAGGTTAACGCGATGTTTGGGCCTCTGCGGATCCTGGGGTTAAAAAGAAAGAAATGTGTGTAACCATAATCTACTCAAGCTAGTCATCTACCGACTATCAGTCTTTTTTTGTGTTTATTGTGTGTTTTAGCACCACCTTTTGAACAGCAGATTTATGTTTGGTGCAGACGTGCAAAATCACTCCCATCAGAAAAAATATGGGCTCCACATGCTTGTCTGTAGGAGTTGACGGACCATCGTGAGCACAAATAACGCCATCTGTCACCCGAGCTCCATTTCTGAGTCTACCGGAGAGTATGAATACACTCCAACACCTCTGTAGCTCATGACGCTTGAATCAACAGCACACATTTATTAGCAACTCAAGAAATAGGTGCCAAACAAAAGAATGCCTGCAACAAAAACTGGCGAGTTGAGTTTTGCAAATGTACTGAAGATGGTGAGGGAGCATGAAAAAAAAAACAGTGGTGACACCAATCATTGGCAGAGAACCCTCACACTCTCTCCATGAATCTTTTAAACTGCTGCCATCAGCGCTACACAGCGCTACAACATCAAAAGCTGAATTGAGGTTGACGTTGCGTTACATTACTGCACATGGTTCGTGTGTCTTTCTGCTTGTGGATTCCATTATAAATGCATTGAATGTTTTCACATATTTTAAATCCCTGAGAAAGTTGTTTACCAGGTGTAGAGAGCAGTTGCTGCTAGCCAGCTTCGAAAAGGCCTCCAAATGACCATTAGCCAAGGTGGTACAGTAAGTGGAGTTTATCCTCTTTATCTGGCAGAAGGCTGGCACAAGTGAATAGGTTAGAGTGGAATACAGCTGTCAAAAAAGTAGCACACTTTGTGTAATTAATGAGGTAAAAGTTAAGAAAACAGTAGTACTCCTTTGTACATGTCAAACCATAACCACTCCTCACGACCTTTTACCTCTGCAGTTTACATGTCTCGCCTCTGATTCGCAATCAGAGATCATTACTGGAAGAGGTGACCTGTAATCATTTGCAATTGGAGGCAAGCGGTCCTTCAGTCTTTTGCCTCAGGACACTTTAGGATAGAGAGAGAGAAGGAGGTGTGGTTTAAACATCCTCACATGTAGGCAACCCAGTCTCAACCTGAATTAAAACTCCCCTGAGGGTGCGATGGAGTATGTCAATGTTTTAAGTTGCAATCAAAAAGGGTCCAAGATTCGTCAGTTTATGTCAAATTCTTGGTCTGACTCTTGCGCTACTTCATTAGTAGGTTAAGTGCCATTAAAACAAGTTTTCAGATGTTGGATTTCTGGACATTTTTGGAGATTATTAGAGTAAAATCCAAGTGATTCTATTTTTTAATTTTATTCTGAACACATTTTTCAAAAAAAAAAAACCCATATCAGTTCCATGTTAAATACTCTTGTTTTAGGTAAAGTTCTCCATTCCCCAGTCGCAAATTTGGACAGACGGTCGACTCACGGTAGATGAAAAAAGTAATCTAAATCCACTAACAAAAACTACAAAATAATGACTTCAACATAAACTGGCAACATTTCTTAATGAATAACGAAATGTCATCAGCTGATGTGTCCAGTTAAAATCAAAAGGATGCCAATATCATTCAACAGATCACAACGCTGTAGTCAAATGAGATGCTTTGAACAGCTGAAGTGCCGATGGGCTTTACATATGGCATGACAGAAGAAAGGGTTGGGTCATCCGCCTGTCCAAACAAAAACACATCGCAATCATGGAAATGTTTGGAAGAAAAAAAAAAAGAAGAAGAAGAAGGAAAAAAAACGTTCATCTTCAATGGCCCCTATTCATGGAGAGTTGCACAACAGCCAAAACTCCACTCCCTGTCTGGAGAGGGCAGGCTCTTTGGTTTTACTCACTTTAAGCAGGAGAGTGAGAAGCGCTGGACAATAGGTGTCCTCTCCTACAGGCTTCAGGAGTCTATCAGTCTACAGCAAAAATGATTTGATAGCAAGATTAGTTGCCATAAAATGGCAACCTTGGTTGCAGCAGGTTTAAATCTTGTCTTTAAAAACTAGGGCTGCAACAATATTTCCAGCTCATGAGAAGGGGTATCAGCAATTTCCAATTTCTAGGTTTCCAAATCAAAATCCTTGTTTTCTGTTTCAATAAACAGAATAAATGTTTCATGGATTAGAAACTTCAGTAGAAAAAAATATGCACTCAGCTTAGAATCCAATTCAAGTTGGAGCAATGTTTAAAATTGAATAAGGTTTGATAGAAAATGTGGTTGTTAAAGCAACTATTTGCTTGCTTTAACAACAAGAATTAAAAAAAAAAATCACCTAAAAACCAAACTCCTGGCAACGTCATATTTTCACGTTGTGGGTGTTTAAACACATATTGTTTAAATTCCTTGAAGAATCTTGAGGGATTATGTTTTATTAGAATGTAGTATTGCATGCACAATGTCAAAAAAAGCATGTCATGTTCTATTTTTAAGAACTGGAACTTAATCGTTTTAAAATTTAAACACACTAAACTAACTTTTCACTGTGACAATACACAAACAGTGCTTGCATATGCTAAGCAAAAAGAGGCAGTAAGTTCACTTGTATTGACTGAGCCCTGACCTGATGTCAGCAGATGGCTGATTGAAAAAGAAACCTCCCGTCTCAGCTGCATGTGCATCAAGTCACCCTCAGTGGTGAAGGTAATCCCCTTCTGGCAGCTCCCAGTCAGCTTTACAGTGAGGTCCATGCAACCAACAGGAACTCAGAGCACATGTAGCTTGTCATTTAAAGCCCTTTGTTGGATGTACCGTGAAAAAAATGACTCAGTTTTGTAGCCTACATTCTCATGCCTGTTTAGTTGTCAAAGACTTAGAGTTTGACTAAATTCGCTATGAATAGAAAAACTGTGTTTTAATATTTTATCATTTCTTTGTTTCACTGAAGATCACATAATGCAGTAGCTCCCAAATCTTTCTGACAAGTATGATCTAAGCAAATACCAAGTTTTCAAAGTACCACCGTCTTTGCCGACTTTCTAAAACAACCATGCAAAGAGACCTGGACTTTTTCGGTCATTGTTGTGCCATAAAAACTAAGAAGAGAAACTTATAAAAACTACTTCCCATAAATTCACAATGGATTTAGTTGAAGGATGCAATTTAATTATTTGTAATATTTTTTACTTTGAAGTTTAAATTTTCCAGTTTTAAGTGCAAAAGTGATCATAAAGTTCTCTGGGATTTAGGCAGCCCACAGTCCAACATGAAACTAGTGATGGCGCCAATAAAATGTTTATTTGTACTTCTGAATATTTGTATCTCCAATCTTTTGAACATGAAGTATTATATTGCACATTTTAGTGAACACATTGCATATAAAAATACTGAAAGTGCAAAATGCAAAGAAACACACTGTGATCGGCTTTTATTGTTAATGCTAGCTGGTCACAGAGCAAACCGACTCACATTGGTTTGTTCTTGAACAATTCATGTGCCTGGCATCATCTGCTACTAGTTTTACTCAAGTTTATTTACTCACCCCTTTTTTTTTTTTTTGTTTACAAAAAATAATGCCATTTTGTCTATGTTTCGCTAACAGCATCACAAGTAACATCAGGGGTACACATAACACAGTAGCAAGAACAACTGATCTACTGCCTGATCATTCCTTAGCCGTCAGTGAGCCCCGCTACCCAAAAACATTTCGAGCATGAGCATCTGCTTCTCTCTTCTTATGCGTCCTACACCTTGCCTAAGGTTTTTCCTGAAGGTTTGGGAACGTTGGGTCTGCCTAACAGCTCCATAAAAACTAAAAACTACCTTACCTCCCCAAAGGATTTGCACTAATTGACAGGCTTTTGCCATCAGACTCACAATAAAATTTACAATGAGGTCACCGAAAGGCTCTTTCAAATGAGCAAGCGGTTACCATTTTTTTTTTATTAGGGTTTTGTTTCAATTACTGCGCTTGACCTCAATTTTTTTTTTTACTTTGGTAATGAGCAAATAAAAGTGGAAAAAAAAAACAAAAGAAAAATTGAGGGGTAGCTTACAAAAGGTGAGGAGTTTTGATGTCAATTGAAGCAACATTTATGAACCGATTAAGTGGGACTCGACAACATAACTAATAAAAGTAACATTCTCAATTAGCAACAATCTTACCACATCCATCACAAGTTCCCGTACGGTAAATGGCAAATGGCCTGTAATTGTATAGCGATTATTAACGCCAAAAGGCTTCAGTTATTCACCCATTTGAAGACAATTTCAAACCCTGATGGTGGTAAACTAGCCAGCTGCCCTGAGGCTGTCTGACGGAAGAGAGGCTACCATGTACCGGTGCCACCGGGCACTCCGGCCACCTCCAGCAGGGATGGCGGTTGAAATCTCTTGCTCAAGAACACAACTATGAGAGACAGACTAGTGGTTCAAGCCAAACATCCACTGGTTACAGGATGAACTCATACCACCACCGCTTAGAAATAGCATCTGTTGGACTTATCAGGTCAAATGAGGTAACCAGAGGAAAAGAAAGTTCACTGAACAATATTAGGATGATGTTTAAACTACTAAGCAGCAGCTAGCCATGGCACTCAGTATAACTTTATTTTTGGAATGAGTGTTTCTGCAGCCTTTCAAAGGAGGTCATCACCACAAGCCAGTCAATCCTTACTCATCGACAGAGTTCTGTAAATAGGAGAGGGTCACTGGCGAATCCCTCACTGGCAGCTGCAGCATCTGATCTGCTGCTGTTGTTGGACATTCGTCGCTCCGTCCAAGTTGACAAATGAGCATGCCATTGATTCAGTTCTCGAGAATCAGCTGAAAGCTGTGGGTCCAAGTGAGAGAGCAGGACTGAGACAATACCGCACATGAAAATGTAACGGCCTCTCACGGAGATCTTGATGATGACTTTGAACAAAATCTTAAAACGTATGGCTCCATCTAATTGCTTTTTAGAAAACTAAAAATACCAATGGTATGCATCAATATTGGCTGTTATTTGCAGCTAATGTAAATGAAGATGCGGTATGCGAGTAACCTGAGGAAGTAGGGTCTCCATTGGTAACCTCTGTTAGTCCTTTGACTTTTGGATCAATCAATTTTTCAAAGTGATTATCTTTCTTCCAAAAATAAAATAAAACTTAATTTCAATAACATTTACAATCAATTTATTGCAAACAAGAATTAATATGTAAACAAAAACTGGGACTATAGTGCCACTTCCAACAAGACAAAAGTAAAAAACAAACAAACAGGAAGTTGTTTTGATTTTGTACACTTAAGCACTTCAAAACCAAGAAAACCAAATTCTGGAGAGGAGTGTCTTCCAGATTGAGGAGGAATGTTGTGCTTTTCATAAGATTTACACCCTAAGTAGGGTCAGGACAACATCAGACAAGAAACGAGCCAAAGTTTCTGTGAAGGAACTCTAAAACCTCCATGACAATAAGAATTTTACTATGGTGGGTGGGCCTGGAAAATTGGTCATACTTGAAAGGAGGTATAGATACCACCAAATACAGGAATACATTTCAGAAAAAACTGCATCAGCGTTCTTGGGAATTATTAAGCGTTCTTGCCTTCAGACTCCCTGATGATCATTAAAAACTGAAGGGTTCAAGCATTAGAACTCAAGACCTACTACACCTAAGACATGGCACAAAAAGACCTTAGCAACTATTTTTTTAGACTCCTATTCTCCAAAACCAGAAAAGGAATTAGACTAGAGGATACTTATTTACTTTTACTTATCTAATAGGAATGGGAGTATCCAGAGATTACTTACTTACTCTTATTTAGAAACCCAGAACAAGGATTAGAACTTGGAGCCCAGAAAACCTACCTTAGCAACTACTTTTAGACTCCTATTCTATTCAAACCAGAAAAGGTATTAGACCAGAGGATACTTACTTATACTTCTCTGCCAATCCTGAATATGAGTATCTAGTTTATTTACTTTGGATCTTTCCTTTGGTTTGCTATTTTGTTTGTATTTCCTTTTAAATCCTGTAAAGCACTTTGAATTGCCTTGTTGCTGAAAACGTGCTATATAAATAAAATGACCTTATCTTACCTTACTAACATCCTTAAGTGTGACATAATGCAGCTTTTCTTGCCTTAAAATAATCAACATTCAACAGCCTATAATTTTGACCTGGGAATAGTCCAAGACACCTTTTGTATTCAGCTCCATAAAATACCAGAAAACTTTCTCCATCCCCTGTATTGTTGCCTGCAGCATCGCATCTGCAATGGATACACAGAGAAGTCCCAAACCAAGCAGAACCACTCTTAATATTCCCTGCCAAGTTGTGCCCGCTCACTGACTCCAATGTGTGTTTTTCTGACAGCCGCTCCTTTGTTCCCAGAGCTTTTCACTGAGCAGTCGACCATCCTGTTAAAACCCAAAGCAGATAACGCCACAAAGAGACGCCACTCCTGCTTCCCAGCTGAGGACGTGCTCTGTCATTTATGACAGCGCAGCAGAAAAAGAAAACATGCTTGTTGCCCGAGCTGGAAAATGTAGACGAAAAAAAACAAAACATAAAAATTCCTTTTAAACCTGACAAGATGCAGAATCTGGATGTGATTCGTTTAAATCATGTATGTGGCTTTCATTTGGCAGTCCACAGCCAAACCTGCTACTGTGGTTATTCCAGAAGAAAAAATAACCACAGCAGCGGTAGCATTTCCAAGTGGAAACAATAACTGTACACACCAGAGTATAAGCTGTTGCTTTGGGTTTCACACTCACTGGTTTTGTTGCACTTGACTTTAGAGAGGAGCTTGTGAGCCTGCAGAAGATCTCCGTTCTTCACCGCCACCAGCAGGTCCTGTTCCTTCCCCATGGCTGCAGATGAAACCATAGATGCACAGCTTCTCCACTGGAGTGAGGCAAAGCTGTTTGTCCCTCTGTCGCTCCAATAATTCCCCAAGCGAAGGTGTCCAGCAAACTTAATATGTCAGCATATTAACAGGAAGCTGTTGGAGTAATACGGTCACGTTGATTGCTCAAGGATGTAGGCTTCCTCTCGGAGCGGAGGTTTGGGTCCATTATCTCTGCTCAGTGGTGATGGTTTAGTTTTCCGCAGAGCTGAGATGTTCATAATCCATCCCTGTTGGCGTGAAGGTGGCAGCAGTAGCCCCACCTGCCATTACATTGCACATGGCCACCTGAAATGCAACATGAAGGCAGTCAGTCTCTTTAAAAATACATAATCAAAAACATAGTCACCAGGCATGCACGCCTGTGAACACTTAGAAAATAAAAACTTTGAAGGGTGGTACCACTAATTAAAATTACCACTGAGTTTTTGGATCCTGGAAACAAATTCCCACTAATCGCTCGGGACAAACAGCTGAATCTGACACTTTAAATCTAAAGGTAATTTACATAAAAATATATAAATAGACTTCTTATGAATATATCTCTGCTTAAAACAGAACTGAAACACGGGCAAGCTGCATTACTGCAGACAAAAAAAAAATTGTTCGGCTGTAAAATCTGAGGAGCAAATTTTCCTTTGAGATTAGTTTGTGAGTTTTTGCAGCTACAAAAAACCTTGAATAAATGCATTTATTGGATCTATTTAATGTTTTCTTCAGGGCCAGGTACAGGTGCAGATTTACAGAAAAATAAGCAAGTCTGCATCTGATGTTCAGCAACATTATTATTAATATTATTAATATTATTAATACTTTTATATATATTTATATATACCTTTATTAATACAGGTAGCTCTCACCGAGACATGATGTCTCAGTTTCAAGAGAACAGCCCTCACAGCTAACTGAAAAGTCAAACTGTAAATCAAAACAGAAATACAGCGACATTAAAAGCACTGTCTGCTTTCTGGGTTGTCATTCTCTTTTTGCCAGTCTAGAAAAGATGATTAATTTCACTTCTGCAAGCTATTCTGAACGCAGCAGCCAGACTTAATCCAACGAACAAAGTCTTATCAGTCCAGGTGTTATACTTTCTACACTGACTCCCTGTGGATTTTGGAAATCGGTTGAGGTCATTTATTCTCTCTAAGTGGCCAAGTTCCTGGTGATTTGAGTCAGCTTTTACGCAAACACTCGTCTGCTTGCAACCTATGATCCCAGAATGTGATCTGTGGCTTCATGGAGAACACCGAGCACCTTGTAGCTTTGTTTTGCTAACAAATCTGTGGACTGAAAACCATGTTGATCTGTAACTTCAGTGTGATTTATGTTGTTGTATGTTGTGACTTTGTGTGGCACTTCATAAATAAGGTTTTATTTACTTAAAAATCAAAAGAACTGTAGTTACTACTTTAGATACTGTGGTATACTAAACGTTGTTTAAGTGACAAAAAAATATATATATCTTAAATACATTCTTTCAGGGGTGAAGCATTAAAGCAGGCACCCCATATACTGTGGCGAATGAAAATATTCCTGAACAGCAGGGTGAAAATAGGAGCCATTTTTCAACCATCTGAGAGGCAGTGTGCAGCAACAGGTGGGGGAGGAACAGTTCAGTATTTTTCTCCATACAGCAGGAGAAATTTCCAGCCACTCCACCACTTTTCCTCTTATCTAATAAAAAGGACATTAAACGGCATAAGCTGAACGCCGGATAATTTTAGCGGCTTTAAAGCCGGAACTTTTATCACCTCGGTGCACTTTTACACCGCTGACTGTCCTTCTCATGTTCCAACAGGACAAATCTCCCACAATAAGAGCAACAGCTACTTTCAGTGTTCAGTCAATAATTGGTGGAAGAAGCACATTTTTCCTCGCTGCCAATTATACATTTTAAGCAGAAAAAAAAAAATGAGTGAAACAATGACAGATTAACTTGCCGCAGCCTTTGTTTTCAGAAATGCAGGAAACTTGCTCTGTCACAAGCCTAAAACTGATCTGTTTCTCTTCCTCCGTGGCAACAAGGTCTTGCTCCATTGATAGCAATTTTGCTAGAGAATCTTCTTTTGCACAGTGAGGCATTTTGCCAGTTTGTGAAGTCTGACAAAGAGGCTTAAGCTGTAAAAGCGACGTAGTGAGTCAGCAGCTGCTTAAAATTTTCTGTGCAAAGCCACCACAAAAGGAAACTAACCAGACCAAAAGAAGTGAGGGCATGAACACTGTCTCTGGGGATTTGTCTTCTTCTGCCTCTGACATAACATCAGGCTGGATTTAAAACACAAACCTGAGTGCCTGAATGGTAAACAAAAAGAAAGAAGAAGAAGAAGAAGAAGGAGCAGGAGGATACAGTCGAGCAGAACCGGCTGGTGATGGCCACAAGCATGGTCCAGTTAGTATCACTTCAGCTGGTGGTCCAGCACTGTGGCCCTTGCAGCAGATGCCAATGCATGTCTCTGCACTGACACATGATCTAAAAGGAGTCAGGCACATTGCCAGGCCGTAAACAACTGCACAGATCCTGCTTAACACGGGGCAGAATGTAAACAAGGGCTCCAAACCTGGCTTGTTATCCCTGGGGAGCTCCAGTGGGACTGCACTGACACATGATAATACACGCAATCTCCTCTAGAACAACTTCAGAGTGGCAGCAAAGATTCATCTGAAGTGTTGACTCCTTAAGTTCATATAGAAATGCGTGTGTTCGTGTGTGTGTGTGTGTGCGTTCCAAATTCACAAAACAAAAACTACATCATAAACACGGAATGTGTGCTTTAAAAAGTTATCTCGTAAGTTCCACAGGTCGCACGAGGAAACCAGAACGTCTGTGGAGGATTCTCGGCAGAACCTCAGCCAGTGGTTCCCCTCACTTACTGTCCCTCACGGTCAAGGTGTTTCCAGTTCCGACTGGAGAAGTCCAACTCCGACGTCAATTCCCGGACGCCGCTGTTCTCCAGTGAAGTCGGTGCCGCTTTTAGCAGGACAATAATAGAAAGTAAAGCAGAGTTCTCACCTGACGTGGACACGCAGCCGAGGAGCGCAACTCACTGAGCCGCGCGAGACTGAGGAGCGTCATGCGGAACAGAACCACGCGAGCTACTTCCGCTTTGCTTTGAAAATAATGCTCGAGATGTTTAAAACCCCGTTTCCTTTGCTATGATTTTTTAACGATAGCGTTTGTTTCCACTACGTGTCTCTAAATCATACGTATTGAGCTACCTGTGAATCAAGTAAGTGTTTCAAATCTTTGGTCTTCATATGTTTGTAAATTAATTCTAAAGGCAATCTGTAATGTCTGCGAGCTGTTTCCTGCCATGGCTATGACTTTCCTAACTTTACAGGACCTTCAGCCTACAGCGCTTAAAATACAAAGCGGACCAAACTACAAGCGCTGTCTGTGTCTAGTGTCAATACGAGGCATGCAGAAAAACAAGAGTTTATTTATTATATTTAAACAATCAGTATGATGAGAGTGAGGCCGAAATTTTTTTTGAGCCTTTGAGCCAACACAGCTGCTTTATCGCAGGTGTAGCAGTTGTGTGGCAGCGACACCTGCTGGCTTCACAATACAACTGTTTCAGAAAACGTCGTTTGGAAGAGTTGGGCCCTTGCTGAGGAGATCTGGCTGGGAACAAAGTCAAATACATTGATAAATAATAATGATGAAGAAGAAAATAGAAAACTGTTCAAAAACAAAATCTTTTTTTCGTTGTATCCTTGGCGTGACTGAAATAGGAAATGTGTATTTGATCCTCTGCTGTCATGGAAATACATTTTAATAAATTCGAACTTATGATTGGTATTCTGTTTCTCCGTATTGAAATGAAACCACCATAGGATTTCGAGGTTATTTATTTATTTATTTTGGTAAGTGAGCATATATGGACATACGGATTACGCCCACCAGAGCTTATTAAAATGTTCTTTTCAATATTAAATCTGATACGTGACGGCCTATTTGAGAGCATGGTTGTTTGTCCTCCATGAATAGAATAGAATAGAATAAAATAGAATAGAATAGACTTTATGGATCCCCAAGCGAAATTTGCTTATTTGTTGAAAGTTGAAAGCTACTCAATTTTAGGGGATATATATATATATATACCTAAGAGTGAATAATAATGAGTGAATAGTTAAAAATTACTAGATACAAACAAACAAACAAGCAAATAAATAAATAAATAAATAAATAAATCGCAAGGTATGTGGGTTTTACCCTTGAAAATAATTTTTATAATAAAAAGATCATTTCGGGGTGTCCGCCTGACCGTCCAAGGACAAACAAGTCAAAAACTATTTTCTCAAACTATGCCGTTTGTTTTGTATTAGATTGTCCTTTTATGCTCAGTTTCTTATGTTAAATGATGCTCTCTTTTTTTTGCTTTTAAAAACTGGCCTGTAAAACTGTTATATATGGTTGTATTTGTGAGGGGGTGGGTGAAGGGGTCAAAAGCCAGTTTTTAGATTTGCTCGCTCGCTTCAAGTCAAGCGCGCAGAAGCTGCGCGGCGCCGCATTGCGCAGATGAGGAAGTGCACTATGGGGAAGTAACTTCTTGTTTTTGTTGTATCAGGGCAGAGACTCACACGGCTTTAAACCTAACTGGACATTGTCGGTTCTACTCAATCAGACAGTGTTTGTTTGTTTGTTTTTTTTCCCCCTGAAGATTAAGAAGAATTAAACATTAGCAGGTGTCCTTAAACCCACCGCGCCCTCCTCAGGTTTGTTTGGTTGTCGCTTTGAAAGCGGAGACGTGTCGATTTGCACCTCCTGTTCTGTCACCATTCATTATTAAGCACATCTCTCTCTCTCTGTCTCTGTGGCCGCTGTATCGACTTCTCGGCTGCTTCTGTCAGCTCAGACTTCTTTTTCATTTTTTATTTTTTTGTCTTCCATTATGTGTCATGTGCAGCTGAGAACACTGATTTTTGTAGCCTGGCTGCTGGGCTACGTGGCCTTCCTGCTCTCCATCCAGAGGATGTGGACAGGGAAACACATCCGCAGTCCGCTGGTCCGCTCGCTCTTTATGAGCATGGTGACCGAGGGTGAAGCGGGAACAGCCGACCAGCCGGAGGTAAGGATGCGCATGCACGGCCGGGATGGAAGCTTCATGGAAGCGACATTTTTTTTGCCATGCTGTCACACCGATTCTATGCATCAAAGCGCCTCCTATATGAGTCATTAATGCGCTCTTATGTTGGTGACACCCCTGGGACGGTTCCACCTTTCTCCATGTTCTCTCCATTGTTATAAATAACTTTGCAATGCTTTCCATACTGATGGATGTGAATGGCTTTGTTTCTCAGGTTTTCATAGATAAGTGCATCATGTGTTGTTTCTTAAGCCCTGACGATCTGTCTATCCCAATGACTTGTTGATTGTACTGTAAAAAAAGAAAAGGACGGGTTTTTTTTTCTGTAGTTACAGTTTTGATGACTTTTTCCCATAAGTGGATAAAAACCAGCATTAGAAACTACTTTATGTATTTGCTAAGGTTAACTTGGTCAAATACTAAAGTAAACTTGATGTTCTGAAAAAGTGACATCTGTCAGGGGACAGGTAGTTTGTTACTTTAAAAATATCAAATCGAACGGAGTACAGTTCTTACCAATACAGAGGTAGAAGTTGGAAAGCAATAAAACCATTTTAGAAAATCCGAACATAAGCAAATCAAATGCAGAAAAGGAAAAGTCTGAAAGATGAAATGACTTTTAAAGAGCACAAAGTCAATCAGACTGTTACAAATAATGATCAGATCTAATGTAGCAGTAATTATCTCAGATCGGTGGTATCACAGTATCAGTGGTATCAGTTGAGCATCTGTCTCGTATATTGCTTTGGAAAAGTCCAATTTTCTTTTAATTTGACCAGAGCGCCTTCTTCCATGTTGGCTTTGACCCCCCTACATCGTTTATGGCAAATTATCACTTTCTTGTTACAAATCTTCCATAAGATCATGGAGCGAGAGCCTCAGATCTGAGATTTTGGATCTCAGATCTGACTATGTAATGTATTCTGACTATGTAATGTGTAAGCCGATTTCGCCTTTGCCTATTTCTCTCAAACTATCAAATCAGTTGAAGCCATTTGTTGTTGCCTTGTTCTCTTCCACCTTGCCCTGCCCTCGTTTAGTGGTACCGGTGCTGTCCGGACCTGCTGGGAGAATCGGTGCGCCCCCTGTTTGTCCAGAGCCACATGGACACTGAGACCAAGGCGTTTCTCAAGCACAGCCAGGAGAAGTCCGGCTGGCTTTTCACACAGCTCTATCACTCTGTGGTATCAACTGTCCTCAGTCCTATGGTGTCGCGCACCTCCATCAACGGGTGAGTGTTACCAGGTGACTTGTGTTTCAAACCGAGGCCTTCCGTCTCTCTGATCTGCCGCCCGCCTCAGCTTTCTGGGCCGGGGCTCCATGTTCGTCTTTTCCGCCTATCAGTTCCAGCAGTTGCTACGGATCGGCCCGGACTGGGAGGCCGACAGGCTGCTGGATCTCGGAGCCGGGGACGGAGGAGTCACAGAGGTCATGGGAGTTCACTTCAAGCAGGTCTACGCTACTGAGGTCTCGCCACCAATGAAGTGGCATCTCCAGAGGAGGAATTACACGTGAGTGAGGGCAGGGGGATTGGTCCACTTCCTGGGATGAGAGATGCAAGTTTTGAAATGTTTTTGAACCTGTTTAAGTTATTGAAACACAGTCATATTTATGGGATTAATAATTTTAAAAATGATCTACTGTTTCCATGTACCTCGGGTCAGTTGACTCTTTCGCCAGTTTATATGTGAGCATTGCCATTTTGTCCCCTCCTATTTCTGTTTAATTTCTTTGTATTGTTGTTGTAGAGGTTAAGCATTTTATGATTAACCATAAATATCCTTAAAAATGCCAAGATTTGCTGCATAATTTCATTCAACTTATATCACGACCCAAAAACGTTTTGCTACACTGTTTCCAAATTTGTTCTTATTCCCATTTTTCTCTATTTTACTCCTAAAAAAAGGAGTAGATCCTATTTATTATGTTGTAAAAATCAGATCTTTTTTTTTTTCAGCATGTCATTACTTACTGCGGTTTTATATATTTATTCGATCCCATTGAAATAGTTATTTTCAATTAGCAGCGAGTGATAAGAGGGTTTTTGTGCACTTCTGTTGTGCATAGACTGCTGGGCATAGATGAGTGGCAGCACACTGGTTTCCAGTATGATGTAATCAGCTGCCTGAACCTGCTGGACCGCTGCGACGATCCTCTGCATCTCCTGCGGGACATCAGGAGCTCCCTGGTCCCCAAGACGGGAAGACTCGTCTTGGCTGCTGTGCTTCCCTTCCAACCTTACATTGAAGTCGGTCAGTGGGGAAACAACAAAGTCATGCTTTTGATTTGATTTCCAATCCAAAATAAAATAAAAAGTAATGATTTTTTTTTTTTTCCTCCTCATCTCCTAGGAGGGAAGTGGGAGCGTCCAAAAGAGCACCTTAAAATCGCGGGAAAGACGTGGGAGGAGCAAGTCACAAATCTGTGCAGCGAGGTTTTCAAGCGGGCGGGTTTTGAGTTGGAGGCCGTAACCAGACTACCGTACCTCTGCGAAGGAGACATGTATAACGACTACTATGTACTGGATGATGCGGTTTTTGTTCTCAAGGCATCAGAGGACGCTGGAGATTCTCCTCAGTGAGAATGGAACTGATTTGTCAGAGGGGTGGATGCGCTCCAAATGTTTTAGGGGTTTCTTTTTTCTTCGTGGGTGGCAGTGCAATGTAAAACGTGTCATTCTTGCAGTCATCCGTTTCCGACTTGGGTGGAAATGGGGAGTTGCATGTGAAGCTCAGGTGCTGCGGTTTAGGTCTTTTGGATCCAGAGATACCTCAACTATTTAAGCAATAAAGGGGAAACAAAAGAGGCTATCGGGACAGTCACTAAAAATGAGGTTCTTCTAACATATCATCACCATGCTGTAAGTGTTAATCTGTAAAGTCTGGTACTTGTGTTTTGTGTTAAGATTTAAATGTTAACTTCACCAGTGAAGACAAACATCTATTTTTTATTTTTTACATGACAACTGTAAATACTAGTGGAAAAAGTAGAATATTTACATTTCCTAGATACTGAGTGAAGGTTCAGCAAAACAAAGTGAACTTATAACACTGCCTTTAGTGCTTTCTATCAAATTTATTAGTAAAAGCTCTCAAATTTGCTCGTTCACCTGTAAATCTGAGGAGCACAGGAGTGAACCTACAAAACAGAGGCAGACTGAATTATTTTAGGGCCTGGGGCAAAATTAAAGACAACAGCCCACCCCCACCATTTTTTTTTTTTGTTTTTAACCATTCAGTTTTCAGTTATTTCTTTTTTTTTTGTCTAAGAGCTACTTGCAGTTTCCTGCTGTTTTTACTGCTGCGAGTGTTTTATCTTTGCAGTCTTCAACATTTCTTTGTGTACAATTGTTTCAGACTCAGTTAGAGCTTGATTCATTTTATCTGTATCTGTGGATGTTGCTTTCTGGGACAAGATGCGTTTGATTTTTTTTTTTTTTCTTTTTTTTTTTCTCTCTTGCTCATGGCTGGAGTACCTGGTTGCTTAGATTTCTGCAGTGTTCATGTTAAATGGGAAGCCATTTGGTCTTGGAGGATTGATTGTCATATTACGCACACAAAGGAAGGTGAAGCATCCATTATGGTCCTTTGTTGCATTGACTGTCTGTAAAGGTGGGGAAAACAGTAAGGTTAGAAAAAATGCCTTGGGTTGACCTAACAAGAATGTTAGGTCAACCCAATAAAATACATGACACAAATTGTAAGCTGTCCTGACTAAAAATATAAAATACTTTGCAGAACATTTACACACATTTTCTGGAGGCAGTGCTGACAAAATGTACAGCTTTTGAGGCCTGCTGGCGAAAATGAGGTGATACGTTGAACAAGAGCAAAAATGTAAGTATTAATGGCACCTTAGAGCTATTTAACATGTTCATGTTGGAGGTTTTTCTACAAATGCGTCACGAAGTCTAGCTCTGACATATGATGGCGTCATTGGTTGGTTTTGAATTTAACAACGTGGAATCAATTTGTTATTATTATTTTATTGTGTGTGTGTTTTTTTCCCCCCAACCACTTGATGTAAAATAAGGTTTGTTTTCCAGATGATGATGCCAAATGACAATTCAAAAATGTGCCATGATGTTTTTGTGAGTAAAAGTTGTGTTCCCGAATAAAAACTACACATTTTTAGATGATGTGTTCTTTTATGTTTTGTTTTCATTCAGTGTCATGAAAGGCCATTATTTTCAAATCCGACAATTTGTAGTTTCTGATCAAATTTCCAAGTCAGTATCTTTGCCCAAAAAGAGAGAGAGTGAGAAAACGGGGTGATCTGTTGGCAAATCAAGAAGTTTTTATAATGACAATTTATTATTATTATTATTATTATTATTATTATTATTATTATTATTTTTAACTAAGTAAGTCTGAAACTCCATTTTGGTCGTGACATATCACGTTGATTTTGTGATTGTTGTGCATACTAACGAATGTACTCGGTAATATACATTGAAACGTATTAATTTACCTTAAATATGTCAAGAAAATATTAGAAACGCATCTAAAATAGTCTAAGTCACATTCACTTATCACGATCAAAACTTTTGCTCATGATTGCCGATTTTACAACAGCTCCCACCTATTTTCCTGATAAACAACTTCATCGTGTATCCTAATGACACGTCAAATATATCCGCCATACAGCTCAGCTGTATGTGCTGTCATCTTGAAATTATCAACTAGTTAAGAAAACCCGGAGCTTTTCTTCTGAAACGCAACGCATGCTTCGCTTGACATAAATTACGCAAATGAGGCAGTGCGCTTTTCTGATTGGCTGATGTCCGCTCGTTTCTCGCCCGTCATTGGACGCTGCTGTGTTGGCCACGTCTCCCAGCCACGTCGCTCGCCACTCGCCATTTTCTCCCTTTCTCCCCGAGCTAAATACCGTAGTTTTTTTCTGGCGTCGCGTGTGTGTTCAGCTTTACAGTTGGGCTGGGTTGGAAAAGGGAGTGTTACCGGAGAGGAACGGAATTCACCAAAGAGCTTTGAGATCGGTTGGTGACTGAGGGGGCTTCCTCAAACATGAACATTTTCAGGCTAACCGGCGACTTGTCCCACCTAGCAGCCATCATCATTTTGTTGCTAAAAATATGGAAAAGCAGGTCCTGTGCAGGTGAGTACACCCCTTCCTTCTTTCTTTCACACAAAACTCAGTTTTAAAAATGTCCGTCCAAAATGTAAGTATTTATCTCGGCTTCTCAGTTGAACCTCACATATTAGCTCCGAGCTAACGTTAGCTATAACTTGCTAGCAGTAACCCGGTGTTGTAAAGCTACCATTTCTGTCACAAAATATGACGTTTCACACCGACGCTGCTCCGACGAAGAACAATGCGACGCTGTAATGAACGCCTGCAGGTGCCTTTAGTGGCGACCGGATTCCTAAGTGTCAGCTGACTGTGCATGGTTTGCTCTTAGATTGACATGCTAGGCCCTTCGGCATTTCTATTATTCACCTACAATGCGTTACTTCCACGTCTTTAACGCTTATTTCACCACAGTTGGGTTTTGTGTGTTCTGTGACGTGGCAGTGGCCCATCCAGAAGTAACAGTCACAGAGTCCACGCTTTGGCTGTGTCCTGGAGAGTCGCGGGAGGCAGTTTGCTGTGTTTTCATAGTTGTTTTTTGTTTTCTCTCTCTCTATTTTTTTGTTTGGATCAAAGGTTACAGCTGAGCATCAGTCAGTTCGTTGAGTTATCACTGCTGCTTGCAGGAGATTGACTCAGATCCTTACATCTCCCGGTCTTATCGAACCTCCAGAGACCTGTTTCAGTATCGGTATCCCCGTCCTACGAGCTGGATATTAAACCAAAACTAATGCACAGGGAGGTATATAGGTACTTTCTGGGACGTATGCAAGCATATTACAGGCACTCCTCTGGAGGTTTTGCATGGACAAACAATTGTTCCGCCATTGTTTTGGCGCCCCCTCTAGCGTGGGGCCCCTAGGAGTGCATACCCAGTTTTTGCACATATAATGCATCACAGTTGAGTTCTGATTAGTTAGCATTACTGTAAAGATACTCCAGGAGTGTTGGCACTATTCTATTGATTAGACCGTTATACTTTTTCATCCAATCATTTCCCAAAAACACACGTTTTTAAGAGTTTTGTCAAAAATGCTTAAAAGTATTGTACACTTATTTTATTTACTTGGATCCAGAGTTGGAAGTTTCTCAACCTCACTGCTCTCATATTCTTGTATTAATTGTGTATTCTGATGGTGAGTTATTAATAATAACTTGTTAACTTATGTTACATTTAAAATTAAATGTGTGTTTTTTTAGAGGCTTTTATTTCCATTTATTCGAATGGAAATTGCCTTTCTCTGATAGACATTAATAATTTAAGTCATCTGACCACAAAGAGCATACATTTTCACCTGATTACTTGGCCAATGACCGTATGAATCAGTGAAGATTATATTGTCCAGACTATGATCATATTACCTGCCATAACAATTATGGATGACAAGAAAACTATTAGTCACACACAACACTAACAAAAGGCACTTGACACTGATAGTTTGGCAGTTAAACAGTCTGTGCCAGACTGCAGCAGCATACCTCCTTCCTGTTCCTGTGAGAAGAATGCACTCTAACTTCCTGTTCCTGCCATCTACTCTCTCCTTGCAGGTATTTCTGGAAAGAGTCAGGTCCTGTTTGCCTTGGTGTTCACCACTCGTTACCTGGACCTGCTTACGTCTTTCATCTCCCTCTACAACACCACGATGAAGGTAAATCGCATTGCGAGGAGCATTTCCCGAAAGGCTTGAGCACACAGTGCTGAGGTGGATCTTACCCTTGAACTAACACGCTTGTGTTTGCTGAAGGATGATCCGCATCCTCCGGCTCCGTGTGATTCTGTTTGCGTTAAGCCAGAGCATTTGTTGTCGTCCTGCAGGTTATCTACATCGGATGCGCTTACGCCACCGTCTACCTGATCTACATGAAGTTCAAGGCGACGTACGACGGGAACCATGACACGTTCAGAGTGGAGTTCCTGGTGGTCCCAGTGGGCGGGCTGGCTTTCTTGGTCAATCATGACTTCTCTCCTCTGGAGGTCAGTAATCTACACCAATTTTAAAGCAAATCTTTTATCCAGTTCAGTCAAAAACATTCTTGAATTGCTTACCCCGCAGATCCTGTGGACATTTTCCATCTACTTGGAATCGGTGGCTATCCTCCCGCAGCTATTCATGATCAGCAAAACGGGAGAGGCTGAGACCATCACCACCCACTACCTGTTCTTTCTAGGACTCTACAGGGCCCTCTACCTCATCAACTGGATATGGAGGTTCTACTTTGAAGGATTCTTTGATATGATCGCCATTGTGGCAGGAGTGGTGCAGACGATCCTATACTGCGATTTCTTCTATTTGTATGTAACAAAAGGTGAGAGCTTTAAAAAAAAAAAAAAAAAATCATTTTACGCTTTTAATTTGTACAAAGAACGCGTAACCTTTTCTAAAGCATTTAGGTGATAAACGTTGTAAAACATGTATCTTGTGTGGTCTTATGTAGCCAGTTTCTCCTCGGTCACAAAGCACAGAACCTCGCTCTGTTTGTAAAGGTCAGGGTTCTCTTGTAACGAAACTCGCTGTTGGGAGTGTTTCAGGTTGCAAAGGAACATTTGGACAACCACATACTGAAATAGAGAGTCCATCCCATTAGGGCAGGTAGAGCCTGGGCCAGACTTTAGAAAAGGCTTTCTTGAGCAGTAACCCAGGCCTTCAACTTTTGGGGTACTCCAAAGATTTATTTATTTTTTTATTTTTTTTAAATGAGTGCTTGCTTTGAATTGTTCTTTACATAAAATGTTTAGGCCCATATCAGATTATGTTATTATTTGTGGATTTTTATTAAGTTATTAAGATGGAGATGTGGGATGCTTCAGACTTGGATTTAAAGGATATGCTGTTGACATTTTCATGCCGAATACCACATGGCATCTTTATGTGGATAAGAGTTGGCAATAATTGAGGTGAATAGTAGCTTTATGTTGGTCAAAAAAACAAAAAACTAATGTCAACTCTACCTCCACTACACAACTCTGCTGCTCTCTTTGATCAAGAAAGTGCTCAGCCTGTGCTTTACCAGATTCTAATCATGTCCATCTTGGTCTTTCTTGATGGAAATTATTTAAATTTTTAGAATAGAATTTTAAAAAGGAAGTCGGAGGAAGCGCAACAGGTGTGAGTAGCTATTTGACAGGAAGAAACTTCTTGTTTTTTCTGTTCATTCGGACTTCACCTTTTTAACAGTGAGACTGCAGAAGAAAGGCTGAATGAATAGGTGTTATCGTACCCATTTACTTAAACTTGTCGAAATATTTTCTCTTTGATTTAAAATGGTTAACCTTTGCGCTAAAGTAATTTCAACTGTTCTAACATTATTCTTCAGGCACTTCATGAGCATGTACTCATATTTGCTCTTATGTCAGGTCATCTTCCTCTGTCTTATCGCTGTTTCTGCTCTACCTGGTTTCAGTTCTCAAAGGAAAGAAGCTGAGTCTGCCAGCCTAAGTGCCAAAGAGAAGCAAATTGGCGAATTGGGAGCGATCGGAGGGGAACGGGAACAGCAGTGGACACCTTTTGCAAAATATCCCCACCCCCCCAAACAAAAGAATAATAATTACAATGGTATCACATCCCTTCCTCCTCCACCACGGCCTTCTCCTCTTCCCCTCCAACCAGCGTAAGATGCCTGAGACAGAGCAACCCTGGAGCTGCCGACTGATCCAGAACCGGTGGATTCGGAACGCCTGCGTTCGGATTTCTGTTTGATGCATCTTGCCTTAACTTTTTTTATTGCTCTGTATAAAGGAAGCGAAACACTGCGGGTTTTCTACATAAAAAAAAGGAGGATCATTGGCATGAAATAGGTGAAGATGGCTGAGATTTGGCAGTGTATCATATTAGAGTTGGACTTCTTGTGCTGGGAGAATGTTGAGTTTGTAATATTTGCAATCAAAACAAATGTTCTTTCATAAAAATAGGGACATTTGTTAAATAATTTAAAAAATGGACAAATTATTCACGTTTCCCCCTACATTTATTTGACTATTTTACATTCCCACTTGTAAAGCTTCTTCTGGCATAAAAATGCAGTACATGTAATGTTCTCTGTCCAAGAAAAAAAAAAAAAAAAAGCAAGTTGGACACAACTCAAGTTATTTGTTCAGATGCCATCAGAACTGATTTTGTTTTGTCAGTGTATTTTAACCGTTCATATTTAAAGGCTTATGACGAGTAAACGCAGAAAGCTCGGGTGTAAGAAAACAAGCCGGTAAACTCATTTCTGTAAATGACTTTTTACATGAACTCCTGCTCAGTAAGTACACATTACTTGTAATTACACATTATTGCCAAGCTTGTTCGTTTCAGAAAAGGTTCTTTTTCACATTTAAAATCCATAAACTGAAGCTTATGTGCTGTAGTCGAAGCCTCGCTACAGAAAGTTTTCATCTTTTAGGTGGAGATGTATTTATTTTTTTTCTCACTGATTCCAATAAACAGAGTCCGGAGAATTGTTTTAAGTGTCATCTTATTTGTTTTCCGCACCCCATTGTATTCACTGGTATTCTTGACCATTTGTCTTTGGTGATGAACACCAAGCTTTTGAGGTTGGAAGGCCTGTTTCCCCTCACTATTTAATTCCAAGATTCAAGTTAAAAGCCTATATATATATATACATACACTGCTCAAAAAAAATAAAGGGAACACTTAAATTGATCTGAATGAATGAAATATTCTCATTGAATACTTTGTCCTGTACAAAGTTGAATGTGCTGACAACAAAACATTGTTGATTGTCAATCAGTGTTGCTTCCGAAGTGGACAATTTGATTTCACAGAAGTTTGATGTACTTGGAGTTATATTGTGTTGTTTGAGTGTTCCCTTTATTTATTTTTTTGATATATAATTTTGTGTGTGTGTTGAGAGCCCAGTTATCTTTCCCCAAAACACGTTTTTTTTAGCTTTTACGATATCCTTAGTTCTCTCGATAAGGGCCCTGAACAAGCGCGCGCGTATTTTGCCCCCCTGGCGGTGTGAACCGGCGAGGAGCACAGACAGGGGGCGCTGTATCTGATGGGGAAACACATCGATGTAACACCGCCTCTCTGGCTGCAGGGGAGGGGGGGAACGGATATTCACAAGGGAACAGAATTTCGCACAAGACCGGAACAAAAAAGACGTCGGACAAAGCGTTTATACATGCTAAAAGGAAGTAACCGAGAGCCAATTTATTCAGTTATGTCTATGTTTCGTTAAACTAAGTGTTAGATCAACTGCGACATGGAAGATATTTCTCAGGAACGTTCTTTAGGTGAGTTACGGTCACTGGCTGCCTAAACACATAGTGTAGCTAGCTAGCTAGCATGGCTTAGCTGCACGCTAATGTTAGTGAGCGCGAATCTCTACATCTAAAAGAGTATCCGTATCTTTTTCAAATTAACGTGGAGCAAAAATAAACGTCACTATGATTTTTCTCATATCTTTAAAACCCTTTCGGACGCTGCATTTTGTTACTGAAAAATCGTATTTATAGCCTTTGAAATGTGTGGTAGATGTTTTTCTTTTGTGTAAAAACATTAGGAAAAAGTTGCCAGTGTCAGAAATTGTGCAGTACTCTGTGCAGCTCGAACATCATTTTTAAAGGACTTATTAAGGAAGTTAAAAATGCAAAGCCGAGTAGAATTTATTTAGATAAAGCCGTCCAAATTTATGGAAAAGTAAAGGTTTGCATAATGGAAAATGGTATTGATTTTCATGAGAAATTACGTAATTATTAGATTGTTGCAAGCTGCAACACGAGCCTAACTTGTAAGATTGACAGTAGGTATGAGGGTTTTCTGCAGATGCCCTGTGTTTGGCTTTCCCAAACTTTACTGTGTACCACACTTACCTACTTTACTCTCATCTATCCAAAGGACTTTATTGTTAAATTTAAATAGATGTTATGAAGACTTATTTAATAGCCATTGGATCCCCTTCGTTACTGATTGGGTGGAGATTAGATTCTTTGGGGGAAAAAAAAGCACAAATTACATGAATGGCCTTGGAGGTCAGAGTCCATCAACTAACTGCATCAGTTAGTTGATGGAGTGGTTTGGGATTATTGTATCGCTCATACTCAACAGATAAATTGGTTTTTGCCTGTACGAGCTTAAAAGTGAGAGGAATTGCATGCTTGTTCTTAAAACATGAAATGAATCCAACGATCCTCCTGCAGGTGCGCCTTTCTCTCTCTCCGCTCTGCGTCTCCTGGTGCCGCCACTGCGCCTGGCCTCTGCAGCGATCTGGCAGACCGTCCAGCAGAAGGTCGTGGCTGACTACGGCATCCTGGAGGAATTTGTTTCTTTGGTTACCGACACGATTCCAGAGTTGCTTACCAGTCGGCAGAGGGCCCAGCTCACTCTGGGTCTGAGAGCACGTGTAAGTTGTCGTCCAGATTGTAGTTTTGATGTAATTAACACAGCTAAGCGTAATGACAACCAATCACAACAGTTGTTTAGGAGGAGAAAAAAAAAATCATGTTGTTCTTTGGGGTTTTTTCAGTTGATCTTGGATTTATGCCAACGGGAAACTGCGCCTGACTGCGAGCTTGTTGAACCACATTTGAACAGGATGGAAGTCCTCATCAGGTCATGGCTTGAAGAGGTGACTGAAACTCCGCTGACGTCATGCTTTTTCTGAGCAACCTACATGTTCCTAATACCTTGCAGTCAACTGAAACATCCCGTCACAAATTAGGCCCGGGGTGGGTTGAAGTCCACCCACCCCAATAATGCATCCTTGATCCACTTTGGGAGTTAGTTGTTAAACTCCATTCTGCAAGGGCTTTTTGTCTCAATATCTGGTTTTTTAATTTCTTAATCTAAATGGCTCCTTTTCACTGCTTGAATGTTTATCGATGGCTGATCTTACAGGCCGGTGGTCCGAATCCGGAAGTGTCCCACTTGGACTTTGTGGATCTGGTTAAGAAGCTACTGGGAAGCCCTGATGAGAGAGAACGCTTCTTTCAGGTTAGGCTTGTTGATCCGCTTTTAGTTTGCTGTAACTCTTATCATTTGTCGCCTAATTCTAGGGCTGACATAGTTTGTTAAATAACACATCAGGCTCTCAATATCTCGGATTCTGGTTAAAAATAACGTCTGCCAACAGCCTATAGAACCATTTTTAATTATTAGTAAGGGAAAAATCTTGATATCTTTTTTTTTTTTGTCTGTATTTATTTATTTGCTTATCAATAAAATATACTTCCTCCTTCCCAGCGGGGTTTCCGTGAAGATTTTGGTGCAAAATATGACAAAGCCGTCGATGCCCTGATGTGGTTGTTTTTGTCTAGACTTGAAAACATCCTTCCTGTTCAAACTTTCCATCAGGTACATGAATAAATTCCAGTTTCTGTCTCCTCTTCAAATTAGCACACAGTTAAACGTCCTTACCGTTTTCTGATCACAGGTCGCATCCGTTTTCGGGGAGGTTTCATGTGTGTTGGCAGAATATGTGCAGCCTGTGTCTCAGTGTGACGAGCTCAAAAACCTTTTGCAACACCACAAAGACCTCAGTCGACTGCATCGCAATGGTAAGGGAACCGCGCGACTGACTTGCAAAACCCGGTGAAGTAAACTGACGCTTTTCAATCAAATTTAAAATTCGCAAAAAGCAGAATAGTCTCCCAAATGTTTCCAAGTGGCCAAAAAAAAGTTACTTTCTAAAGACGTCAGGGGTTAGGATAGCAATGTCAAAAGTTGACCAGGACCCGGTTAGTCTGGTTGCGTCAAGCTCTTTACATGTCAAGAAATGGCACTTCACATGCGGGCTCCTGGCACATAGGAAGCGATATGCAGCATGCTTCCCACTGCAGGAGGGCTCCCAGCTGTGGAGAAGGATGCGCACCTCCGAGTTGTACACAGGGTTGGCTATGCTGGTTGCTAAGAGACTTGAAAAAGTTGGCTGTTTTTAAAGCTGCAAAAATGCAAAAATGTTGAATGGGAACTTCGAAGTTGTAAACACAGAGTATAGTTGGAACTAGTAATTTGTGAATCTGGTTGAACAAATCCGGACATTTCCAGCGACACTTGACATGCTACTAAAAGAGCTTTAAAAGAGCAACTAATTTCAACCGCAAGCCAAGACACTGACTGTCAGGTTTTTTTTATTATCTGTAAGTTGGAATAATCAACATTTCTAGAAATAAAAGCTTGAAATAATTTGCAGTTTTAATGAATTAGTACGATATGAGTTCGACTTTCTTGCAAGCCTTCATAAAATGTATCTCATGCACTTTAGTCTTGTACAAAAAATGATCTTTTTCATCTCTTTTTCCAGATATTTCTCTTGATGGTTCCTGCATCATCTCTGCCCTCAAACTTCCTTCTCTAAAATCGAGCAAGACATCTGGAAGTAAAACAGAAGTCGATGTTTTGGGCTGTGTCCCATCATGCCCATCACCTATGGAAGAAGACTCTTCACCATTGCTCGAAGCATCCCAAATGGAAAATGGAACACAGCTTCCCAAGAATGAAAACCCGACTGAGAAGAATGTGGGTGACGTCCTTGAAGGTCCAGGGAAGGCTGCGTCTCGCGTCGTGAAGAAGCGTAAAGTTCCCGGGAAGAAACTCGAGAAACCAGCGTTCACGATCTCTCGACCCGTGAGGGCTAACAGGGGAATGTTAATGAAGAAGATTCTTGAGAAGGAGAAAAAGGAGCTACGGGATAAAACCCCGCCGGAAAAAACCCCCGCTACCAGGAAAACCAGACAATCCAACAAGACTCCCTCTTTACTGACTGATAAGCAAGAGTCTGCTCGCTCCAGCAAATTGTCTCCGCATAAGCCTCCTGTAGCCACATGCAGTGAGGATGACTCCTGGTCTTACTACTCGGAGAAGTCTTGCCAAGACGATGTCAGTAATGCAGATTCCTGGTCTTACTACTCCGACGACGACGGTTCGTTTGCGACACCTGTCAGCAGTCCCGCTGGAAGTGATTCGTTTTCTAGCTGCTCTAATGCGGACACTCCTGAAAACAAGTTCGCTCCATCCCCAAAACCAAAACGGTCCAATACGAAAGCCAGCACTCCAAAAAAGGCTCGGAATTTCTTGTGTTTCATTTGCAAAGAGCAGGTGAGCAAAAAGCTGCGAGCTCACATAAAAAGCCACTTTCCCGACAAAGACTACACCTGCCCCCAATGTGGCACCAAGTATAAACTCCTCTCTTCGCTTGAGAGACACTTGAAAAAGACCTGCTTCGAGTACCACCTCAAGAATGTAGATCCCACCAAGCCGGAGGAAACACAGAACCTTTCCAAGTGCGACAAGTGTGGAGTTGCATTTCAGTACAAGATTTCCTTACAAAAGCACCTGCTCACACACCACGAGCTCTACTGCAGCGTGTGTCGGACGGTGCTGCGAGACGGGGAGACGTTGGCCCGACACAAAACGGCGCACACGCCGTTTCAGTGCACCCGCTGTGACCAGACCTTCACCGTTTTCAAGCACTTGGTGAGGCATTTCGAAAACACGCACGAAGTGAGCAAACCCTTCAAATGCAATCACTGCTCAAAGATTTCACCGAAGCTCAATGCTTTGATCAGACACGAATGGCAGCACACGGGTCATCTACCCTTCCAGTGTGGCCAGTGCAGTTTAAAGTTCAAGTCATTCTCATATCTTTTGTCCCATGAAAAGGTCCACAAAGGGGAGAAGCCCTGCCTGTGCTCGGAATGTGGGAAGACTTTTGCCCACAGATCCAACCTGTACCGCCACATTCGACTCATCCACAGTGCTTCTAGAAATGAGAAGAATTATTCTTGCTCCCAGTGCGAGAAGATCTTTAAAGAAAAGGCCACCCTGATAAGACATCAGAGGACCAAGCACCTCCAGCAACTGTTCCGCAGGGAGTGCCCCTACTGCAGTAAGATGGTCGCTCCGTCGACATTGGCAAGGCATAAAATGATGCACATGGGGCAGAGCCCCTTTAAATGCACCACCCCTGATTGCGAGAGTGCCTACAGAACTGCCTCAGAGCTGAAGCGACACGTCCTTTTACACCACACCAATGAGCGACCTCACAAATGCGACGTCTGCGGAAAGGGCTTTGTACGCCTCGGCGATCTCAACTTGCACGCAAAAATCCACACTAAGGAAAGACCGTTTGTTTGCCACATCTGCGGAAAGGCTTTCCTCAAGTCCTACAGCATGTTCAGACATAAAAGGCTTCTACACTCATCTGTGCCGGATTAAGAGTAAAATTGTAGAAACGCTTGAAAGAAAGCAGTGAAAATGTCGTAAAGCAAGTGCAAATGTTGAGAAAAATGTGTGTACCCAACAGCAGGTGTACCGTTGTCGGACGGATCATAATGTTTTGGAGATGAACCTTTTGTAGTACTATGAACGAGGCTCTACAGTAATTAGTACTGAACCGATGAGTGGCAACATTTTGTTTCACAAACTGGTGTTAGATGGTGAAACTCCTTTTGTGCAGGTTGATGAGGATTGGAACTGATTCTGCACTCTAAGGAGATTGTGATTGGTGTTGAAATTTCCTGACACGCCTTTGCTAAGAAATAAAACAATAATTGTACAAGAAATTTTCAGTGGTATGTCAATTTCGACTTCCTGCTTGGCTGACATACATATGAAAGAGGATTGGTAGAAACATCCTACAAATGTCGCCTTTGTTTTGAGGTTCTTCACAAAAAGGGGTTTGAACTTGATTCTTAAGGGTGAAATGCAATTTAAAAAGAGACCCTTGACCTTATTTTCTGACGTTAAATCAAACCAAAGATTTTCTGCTTTTAGGACTACCAAAGTTATCTGGCCATGAGATTGACATAGGCAGAGATGTGGATGTGTTTTGAGGGAGACCGGCTTAAACCGAAATCGGTGGACAAATATCGGACAGTATTGCATCTGACTGCTGGAACAGAATATATATTTTTGTTTGTCAGTGCAGTTACAAAAAAAAAACATCCAAGAATGTAATATACAAAATGCAATCTCAAACATAAAATTGGAACTTGGGGCCAAAAAGTCACATTTGCTTTGAAGGTGTGTTCTCCATGGAAAGATTATGAGGTTACTTTTGAATTAATGCCACATTTTTTTTAAATTGTAGCCCAAAACTTTTAAGATTCAGTTTCACTGTTTTTTTTTTGTTTTTTGTTTTTCTTTTTTCTTTTCTGGTTTTGGATGATTGTGAGACTGAAAAGAATCTCTTTGTCTTCAGTTAAATGTGCTGTGCGCAAAAATAAAAGTTGAGTGTAAATTCAAGAAAATGTTTAGAGGAAATATAATCAAAAAGTGAATACATGTTGATGCATATGCATCTTTTTATTTCATTTGTATAGCTTATTTTTCTCAGTTCAATTGTGTATATTACACATATGTTTTAAAAGTCTATGTTTATTTGACATCTCGGCATTGGTTTTAACAAGGTTGGTAAACTTTTGAGATTTACTGTAACTTAAACCTTATGGATCGTTCCTCTATACATGAGGAATAAATCAGTTGTGTCAACACTAGAAGGTTAACAATTACACTATAATTATTCAGCATAACCGAGCGACTCAAGGGCGACTATTCCTATATTATAACACATTTGAGTATCTTCAAATTGGCGTTGCAACAGGTCATCACGAAGCGGAACGAAACAGAGCCAGCTAACTGGAGTCCGGACTGTTGTTTCAGACGGAACGCAGAGCAACCGTTGACGCAGAAGAAGCGCCTGGAAGACTTTGGCATTGAACAAAGCCGCTGTCAAAAGGAATCTCTTTGACTGCGGTCGAGTCCCGGACAGTAGTTGTTCTCACTGTAATGTCACCACAGTGACCGTCTAAGATGGAAGGAGGAAGTTCCGAGTTACCCGGTGAGTAAAGACACTAACTGGCAGATTTGTTTAGCTAGGCCGCAGCCCGCGCGCGGGAATAGCATCTTAATAATATGTTAAAACTGACGGTTTTCGTCATAGTGTCCATATTATTTTTATTGAAGTCGGACTAACAATTATCTTAGACGCCGCCAGAGCTGCTTATTTACAAGGCTTGTGGGTCAGGTAGACACAACCGATGCTAAATTTGTTCTGCCACAGTGCCAAACTAGCTAGCAGAGAAGCACTGGAGCTAACTCAGTTAATGCTAGGCTAGGGTTAGCTTCTGAAATGACTCCGGTGGTTTTTACAGTTCACTCTTAATATTTCAGAAACAAAAGTTTCCGAAATTATGCGCTTATATAACTTATTTAAACTGAATATAAATCCTTTACGACACATTAACATAGTCCAGAGAAAGCAAAAACCTTAAATATCCGACTTAATCGGAGTTCAAATGTATATATATTTTTTTCGTTTTGTGAAGAGCAAGTTTTACGCTGTCAAAGATATTTACTTCAAATGTTCAGTTAAAGTGAATGTCTTTGTGACATATTCTAAATAGTTCTGTCAAGTCAGAAGTTTTCATCTGAAAAACATTTCAATAACAAAATGACGTTTATACGTCAAAACACAAGAGGTGTGCAGCATTTAAACAGTGCCCTTGTGGGGCTAATTTGGGTTCACTAAAACACACGAAAAGTTGTCACCAAAGCCCAACTTAAATTTGTTTTTCTTTGGTTGTTTTTTTTTTTTTTTAACTAAAAAGAAAACTAATTAACGTTTTATTCCATTTGAGTGGCTAAAGTGAATGTAGATTACGTGATTTGTAAGAATCTTCATATCCAGCCATTTTTAATCTTTAACAGCTACATCTGTGAATATTGGAAGAATCCTGCTCTTTTTTTCCCCCAATCAATTCTTCAAATATAAAAATATTCTATGCAGACTTTGCCTGGGCCAGACAAGCATCTATTTGCATATCAAGTCACTTTATTTTGTGAAGATTAGACCTATGTGTTGAACACAAATGCAGCAGCTCATTTTAAAAGTCTCATAACGTAGATAAAAGTAAAACTGAAGTATATGGAGGGGTTCAATCAGGATGACATACACAAGAACACTACAAGTAAATCATAAGTAAATCTTTCTGCACTGTATTTCAGCGGCCACATAACATCCTTCTCTAGCACTGTCTCAGTGAGCCCTCAAGTACTGAACCACTTTTGAATCAAGTGTTCAGCCTTGATCAGCCATCAACACATATGTCCATGGTTTTGTAGCTTTTGGAGCTTGTTTATAAGTTTCAGTGAGGGCATTTACATGGCTTAATGGTCTACTAAGTTGACTTTTAAAAAAACTCCTTGTCTTCACTGTTTTGTAGAATTTAAGCTTAACAATGATCCCTTGCTACAGCTGACACCAGATATTTACGTACAATGAGTAAAAACACACGTACACCTATTTTTTTCCTCACCAAACTGCCTGAAGTTAAATCAGACCTTACTTTTCCTGTTTTGGCTGAATTAGGATGACAAAATTCATTTTATTTGTGAAACAATAGAACATTTTTTAGAGATTTTATTTTTTGTAACTTGCTTTGAATTCAGAAATGTTTGGATAGCAACATCGATGACTGTCTTAAACTGTATGACATGGGTCAAACATTTTGTATGCGATTTAAAATTTTTTTTTTTTTTTAATTTAGTGTATGTAAGTATCTGGAAAGAAGAACATGTCTAGTGTAAAAAGGGGTCTGTATTTATTTTTATTCAAAAAAAAACTTCACCTAGATCGCTTGTGTTGGTGCCATATGATTGACCGATTCACTCTTTTTCTTGAACTGTAATTCAACCTTTGGAGGCAGTAGATGAAGCTGAGCCGATATGTTGATATTTTATGAAGGATTATATTGTAAGTCATTTATTAAAGTCTTTCACTAACCTGTTTTTGTGGAAGGCCAAGGGTAAGACATGCAGCTATCGAAAAAAAGAAAGTGTAAACACTCTGATCATTTGCTATGTTCTGATCAGTTTTAGAACATAGAAAATGTTCTAAAATAATTACTTTTATTTTGTAAGTCCTATTCAGACATGGGACAAGTAGACAGTTTAGTTCGCTATCAATCATTTTCGCTGCACCCATGGATTCAAAGAAATCATATTCATTCGGAGTTAACACGCTGTGAAACAGAGAAGTCTTACACTCAGAGAGTACAGACAGCCTAAAGTCATCCTCCAGAGGATAATATCAAAGAATCCTTAGAGAGGCATAGAACTGCTGCCCGGAGCAGCAAGCTAAGAGTTCAACCTTCAGAGCAGCAGCAGCACATCACTTGTCTGAGTCTGAACGGGAAATCCCAAGGACAGGTCTGGAATCATCTGCTGGGGTATATTGATGTTTGACTTTAGGTTTGAATGTCCATCCCAGACTTGCTCTAAAACGTAAACCTTCTTTTTCAAGCAACTGCTGACTGTGTTTCCGTTTTGCAGGTCCCACTCTTCCCCTCTCTGCCCTGCGCCTCCTGGTTTCCCCCATCCGCCTGGTGTCTGCTGCGATCTGGCACACAGTGGAGCAGAAGATTGTGTCCGACTATGGCCTGCTGGAGGAGTTTGTGTTCATGGTCACAGAGATTGTTCCTCAGCTTCTTTCTACAAGGCAGCGAGCCGAACTTATCCTGGGCCTCAGAGCACGAGTGAGTCGGGTTTTGTTTGCTAACATTTGTTTCTGATTGGATATTTTTACATTAATCACGACCTGAAAGAGTCCAGGTCTTGTTGGGGTGTGTGACGTAATGGCACAAGAGGCTTTTCTCAACATTAAGGGTGTATTGTTTGGTGTTTAGAAAGCAGTTTTTTCTGTCACCAAAATAAATGTCAGAATGATGTATTGACAACACAACTGCACTTGTCAACTTAGTGCCTTAACCTCCTAAAGTTAATCATCAAACCGCTGTTTTCTACAGGGACCAACTCTAAAGTAAATCCAAACAAAGCAGAAGGGGAAACTGAGCAGCTTTGTAAACAATTTTGTTATCTTACTGATTATTTATTTTGGCTTTTTAAATTGCAGCTGATCCTGGAACTGTGTCGTTCCGATGACACGGCCGACCTGCAGATTATTCAGCCACACCTCGACCGAATGCAGAGCCTCAGGTCTCTTTGGAAAATAGAGGTAAACTTTCTTACCTCTGTTGCATGCTGGGTTTCTGATGAATGGAGTTATTTTACTTGTCATTTACTATCAGTTTGCAAAAAAAACAAATTGTTTCTGCTTCTGCCTACAGTCTGATGCGGAAGTGTCTGATTCTCATTTCATGGGCCTTGTTCAAAACTTGCTCAGAGATCCAGACGAAAGAATGACCTTTTTTCAGGTAAGCCTACGTAGACAAACGGCTCTGTATCTTCAGCTCTTGTTAAAGTTGTTGGTGGTCACCCACCATATTTACTGGATTTGTTGGTGTTTCAGGATGTTTTTCCTGGAGACTTTGGGCCCACGTACGACAAAGCTATTCAGACTCTGATGTGGCTGTTTCTGTCCAGACTTGAGAAGCTCCTTCCTGCTCAGAGTCTCCAGCAGGTATACACATAATCTCAAGAGGAAAACATCTTGGCTTTTATTTATTTTTTTTTTTTTTGTACACAAAAAATGTATTTGAAGAGAATATAATTTTAAAAACATTTCATTTTTGTCTATCAGGTTGTTTCATTGATGAGTGACACCACCTCTTTCCTGAATGAATCAATGGAGACTTTAGTTCAACCTGAAGATCTAAAAGTATTGTTGGACACACAGAAAAATCTCACCCACCTTGAAGATATTGGTAAGGAGATCCTTCTCCGGTATACAGGTTCATTGCCATTTAGCAGTTCTGTCAGGAAGTTGTTTGCATGTTCTAACTGAACTGATCAATTGTTTCTTTTCAGAGTCTTATGTTGTCGACAGTGGCATCTTATCAGCCCTTTGTCTTCCGCCTGTGGAAAGAGTCGTGATTGTCAACGAGCAGCCAGGCACCGACACAGAGAGTAGCCTCGTGTATACAGTCTGCTCAGAGATGGAGGTGGAATCTGAGAACAAAGAAGTGTATGTCGAAGTACCTGGGAGCACAGCAGAGTGTGCAGAGCCACAGTGGTTTGGCATCAGTGGAGAGGTGAAGGCTGAAATGGACAATGTTGTGGTCTCGGATCCCACTGAAGGCACTGAGGCCAGCGAGGGGGAAATGGTAGATGACCAGCACGATGACCATGCTGGGACTCTGATCATTGGGGAGGACGGCCAAGTGACACTGCTTGATGGTGCGGAGAAGAAGCCAAACAGACGTGGGCGGAGAAGGAAATGCCCAGACGACGACGATAAAGATTATGAAGTGGAAAGTAAAGCAAGGGGCTTTAAGGAAGACTTGGATGCAGACCCCTTGTGGGAAAGACCAGTGAGAAAGAATCGAGGACTGAAGATGAAACGGTACCTGTCGCAGTGGAGAAAATCAGGCAAGACTTTGGGCGGTACCACAGTTTCCCAGAGTTCAGCAAAAAACGACTTGGATGAGAGAACATGCAAAGTGTGTGGCAAAGTGGTGACCCAGGCCAGGTTCCTGCAGAGACATATGAATCAGCACACAGAGGAGCTGCCCATTGCTTGTCCTGTGTGCAAAAAGTTTTATAAGAGTTTACGTTTCCTGCAGCAGCACAAATGTTCGACTTCAACTAAAGTAAATCCAGATAAAGATACTCAAGGACAAGAAACCATGTCAGACGCTGGTGAACAGTCATCCACTGGGGTAATTTGTGAGGCATTTGACGATCATCCTCCAGACAGCACCGCCCAAGATCCTGATTATATCATGTCGGAGAAGTCTTCCGGGGAATTAGGAGAAAGAAGCCCAGACGGAAGTAAGAGTGGCCTGGAAGGTCCGTTCTACTGTCCTCACTGCAGCGTCGAGTTCAAATGCAGACAAACGTTTAGGTTCCACATGAGGAACATTTGCTACACTGAGCAGCAAGTGGATCCCGAGAACCCGGATGATGTGAAACATTGTTTCAGATGTGACGAATGTGACAAGGCTTTTAAATACAAGTCAACGTTGGATTCCCACAAGCAGACCCACAACCCGCTCTACTGCGAGGTCTGCATGAAACTAGTACGTGACTCAGAGGCTCTGGCCATGCACAAAGAATCCCACACGCCGTTCCAGTGCAATCGGTGTGAGGAGCACTTCCCCGTGTTCAAGGCCCTTCATAAGCATTACATCGATGCCCACAACCCCACTGAGCCTTTCACTTGCCCGTACTGTGACACGACCTTTTCCAGCTTGAAGCGTTTCATCAGACACGAGTGGAAACACACCGGTTACCAGCCTTTCCAGTGCACTCACTGTGCTAAAAGGTTCCGCTCATACTCTGATCTTGTGGAGCACCAGAAAAAGCACACAAAGGCGTATCCGTACCTTTGCTGGGAGTGCGGCAAGAAATTCAGGCACGGCGTCACGCTGACGAGGCACGTGGAGCGCGTGCATCACGCCGGAGAACCCGTAGACGAAAAACCTACCACGATCTTCCCTTGTACTCAGTGCGATAAGACCTTCACTTCAAGAAGGTGCCTTCTAAAACATGATAACTTCCACCACAAAGGGATGCGCTTCCCATGTGAGCACTGCGGAAAGGGATTCTTTGGGAAGGACGCGTTGGTGAGGCACACTTTGATCCACACCGGCGAAAGGCCTTTCAAGTGCGACGACTGTGAGAAGTCTTTTAGATCCGCAGCAGAATTGAAGATTCACAGGCGGTACCATACTGGAGAAAGACCCTTCAAGTGCACCATATGTGAAAAGGGTTTTGTCCAATCCTGCTTTCTTACTTTGCACATGCGAACACATACAGGAGAGAGACCATATGTTTGCGCAGTTTGTAACAAGGGCTTTTCAAGTTTGCATGGCCTCAAGCGACACAGGAGACTTGTCCATTCCTAGTTTCTATCAACATTATATTAATCTTAATGCGGACTTTAACTATCAGTTTACTGTGGCCCTTATGAAGGAGGTTAGTTTAGCTTCAGCTTTGTGCCAGAAAATAAAAACTGATTGCTTATGATGTTAAATCTCACCTTGGCTGTCTGGGTGCTGGTTAGATATGGAGACTTGAAACCAAGTTTTCCTCTTCTGACATTGTCCATATATTGCGTGGTTGCCACAGACCTGCATTGTCAGAAATGTATAATTGTACTGAATTCTAAAAATGTATCTTTGTATTTTTTACAGACATGTTTGCTGTAGTTCGACATATAATTTGTATGTATGTGATTTAAAATTTAATTTAGAAATTTGGTTTTTCTTCCTTGAATAAAAATTCAGTCACTTGCTTTGAGTGATGTGATTTGGTGTGGTAATTGTTTTTTGTTAATAGTATTTACCTAAAAGTTTTGAAGAAATACATGGTTTATTTTATATTACCTAGCTGTGTACAAATTTCAAGAAATTTAGAAAGGCTTAATACAGCACCCTCTATTGAAAATAGTTGTGTTGTCACATCAGTAAGATGGTGTAATTCTTCATGGCGTTATCATTGACTGAAAAAGGAACGTTTGAAATGTAAGAAAGTGGTAATATATAATAAAAGGAAAAAACAGTACCACCCCAGATGGGACTCGAACCCACAATCCCTGGCTTAGGAGGCCAGTGCCTTATCCATTAGGCCACTGGGGCTTTTGCGGCGTAGTGGGCAGGTCAAACATCATCAGCCGTGTGTGTGTACACCGTACTGTGTTTTATATTCACAATTTCCTCATTGTGAGATGCAATGTCCGTCGACACTACCTTGCTTTCACAGGGTTACTCCCGCATAAAAACTATCTTTGAAAAAAGGAAAAACAGATTTTAGCTCAAATCAAATGACTGAATTGGGTATAGGATTGTAATTGATCTGCTCTGGAATTGTTGAAACGCGTCTACATTTAACTCAGACTATTTGATGATGACGTGATGTTGACACGCGTTTACGACATCCACTGGAGACGAGTGAATTCCCTCCGATCCCGACAGCGAGAGACAGCCCCGGTTTTGTTTTTTTTTTTTCTTCTTCTTCGCTGTGTCCAGCAAAAGCCCGACTCTGGTGGAGGAATGGTAGCCAGTTAGCTAACGGACATAAACTGTTGAGTTTTTACTCGTTTAACATCGCTGGCTACTTTGTTACAACGATGAATTTACTACCGTCCAATCCACATGGAAACGGGCTTCTTTATGCTGGATTTAACCAGGATCACGGTAAGAATCATAGTCGCAATGATCTTTATTTCAACCCCCCTTGTCTAATACAATTGAGAAACGTCGTAGATTCACGATTCATTGCCTGTTAGTTGTCTCAGTGTGACACGTCAGACACCGTTTCTTAAATCCCGCATTCGTTCTTTTTTTATTTTTTTTTTTACATGAACAAATATGTTTTCCAAAAGCGCTGCGTTACCTTTGAACTGCCAGCTTAAATTACCGATAGAGTTAACATTAGCATTAGCTCCTACGCTTGAATTCAGCCAACTAGAACTGCAGCTGCCACTTATAGTTTATTGCTTAGAAATATTCTGACTGACGAAGTAATGACTCGGGGACCCAGCAATAGAAAATAGATAGAAACACCAGGTGTTTCTATTTATTTGGGTGGAATGGGTGTCGTATGCTAATTTAGCATTGACGCTACTGCTAGCAGAAAGCCCTTCGAACGCAGCGGCTATCGGCTAACAGCGGCTATGTCAACAGTACTAAGGTTAGCTCTGGGCTGCTCTGAATTCCCGCAAGTCATTTGTTTCCACGATGTTTTCCTCGTTCGTACTTTCCAGAATAAGCTGTGTGGTTTACTTGTACCAAGTTCTCCATAAAGTGTCTTTAAATCTCTTCTTTCATACCTCGGCCATCCGTTTTTGTGAAGCCCGAGATATGAAACTTTGATGTACCTGAAACCGAATTGATAAGTGAGCCCAGAACGGACCATTGATAACGGTGGAGGTTTAGTGGTTTTACTTCACTCTGTGGGCAGTGGCTCATCTTCAGCGTTCATTTTTCCACTTCCTGTTACCTTGACTCTGTGAGAATGATTATAAAATGTATGTCTATATATATATATATATATATATATATATATATATATATATATGTCTAGAATTTAGTTGTATTTGTTGGGTCTTTGTGTTCTTGTGCAGGATGCTTTGCTTGTGGAATGGAGAATGGATTTCGTGTCTACAACACAGATCCTCTTAAAGAAAAGGAAAAGCAAGGTAACCGGACCATATCATGTCAATGAGTATAAGTTAAGTGCAAAAATTACACATATATATGTTTGTTTTGTTTTTGTTTGTTTTTTTTGGTTTTTTTTTGCTTATTCTTGGAAATTTACCACACTATTACTGGAATGTAACGGCTTAAATTTGGGTAAGCGTCCTCCATGGAGGCATGTCATTCAGGATGCAAATGTGCACGGTTCCCTGAACAGCATTCTGTTTCTCCTTCTCGCCAGCAAGCAGTGCAGCAGACCGTTCGTGTCGGCGCGCTCTCGCACGCACGGATCTGTTGCAGAGATCGGGAATGTCCCCGTGTTTGTGTTTCAGAGTTCCTGGAGGGAGGCGTCGGCCATGTGGAGATGCTGTTTAGGTGTAACTACCTGGCGCTGGTGGGAGGAGGGAAGAAACCCAAGTACCCGACTAATAAAGGTACGCCTGCCACATTCCTGCTGATGGGGGGGTGGCGAAGGTGAGGAAACGACTGCGGGTTTCCTTTGCAGAAGTATTCAAAGGTTTGGCTTTGCGCTGTGGAGCCACAAACCTCAACAACTTTCAGTGGGATTTTCTGCGAGTGAGCAGCAAACTCCGGAGCTTTCTTAGTTTGTCTTTAAAATTCCCGCCAGATTCATTTTAAGCATCATCATAACTTCTTGCTTCAGTCATGACGTTAAGGATTCCAGCAGTTTATCTCCACCCGCCATTCCTCGTCTGCAGATCTACAAGGTGGAGATGTATGAAGAAGCTCGTCTTATTTTTTGCAGCACTCCATCTTGTACCTTTTTTGTTTTTTTTTCTTTTCTTTTCAGGAAAAACTTGAACTTTTCACAATAGTTGTGTTTCAGTGAAACAGTGTTAGCTTTCCGCTCAGTTTCTAATCTACAGTGAAGTCATAAAACACAATGGAAGAAACTTTTAGCCAGATTCATTTTTTTTTTTTTTTGCATTTCTTTTGAGCTAAAACACTAGAAATAATCGGCAAATAATTAGAAAGCAATTAATAGTTGACTGGAGAAGACAGACTTAAAAAACAAAAAGGCAGACGTAGTTTTCAAAAAAAAAAAAAGTTTTCTTAATCCGATTAATCGTCACAACAGTCGATGACTAAAATAATCGTTAAGCTGTAACCGTCATTTTGAGTCCTTCAGTTGGAAACTGAAGCCTTGTTTGAGAACTCGTTTTTACTTGCGTAATGCTTTTGGATGCTTTCATTTCATCGTGTGATTGGTTGACGTTCCAGTGATGATCTGGGACGACCTCAAGAAGAAGACGGTGATCGAGATCGAGTTCTCCACAGAGGTGAAAGCGGTGAAGCTTCGGCGGGACAGGTACGGACGGACTCCACTTTGCCTCCATTTTCCCTCGGAAACATTAAGACGGCTCCTTCTGGATGTGTGTGGATGTTTTTTTTTTTTGTTTGTTTGTTGTTTTTTTGCAGGATTGTAGTGGTCCTAGACTCCATGATCAAAGTGTTCACCTTCACGCACAACCCGCATCAGCTGCACGTGTTCGAGACCTGCTACAACCCCAAAGGTCGGTGCCGACGCCCGCGGAACCGGCTGAGTCGTTATCAGCCATCACGGCAGGTGTCTGGTTGTTTGTAAGGCGCCGGCGTCTCGTGCGTTCCAGGTCTGTGCGTGCTGTGTCCCAACAGCAACAACTCCCTCCTGGCGTTCCCGGGAACGCATTCGGGCCACGTGCAGATCGTGGACCTGGCCAACACCGAGAAGCCGCCCGTCGACATCCCCGCCCACGAGGGGGCGCTGTGCTGCATCGCACTCAACCTGCAGGGAACCAGGATAGCCACGGCGTCGGAGAAAGTGCGGGGAGGGTTTTTTTGGGTTTTTTTGTAGTTTGGAGGGATTGGCGACCTCTGACCTCCTGCGACTTAATTCCCGTCGCTTTTCCGCAGGGCACTCTGATCAGGATCTTCGACACGTCGGCGGGGCAACTCATCCAGGAGCTGCGGCGAGGCTCGCAGACGGCCAACATCTACTGGTGAGGGAAAGAACCTCAGATAGTTATTTTTTTTACTTTTTAAAAGGAAAAACTCTTAGGAAACTATGATAGGAAATGTGCTTATATTTCTTTTTTTTTTTCTTTTTTTTTTTTCTTTTTTTTTTCTTTTTTTTTTTCAGCATCAACTTCAATCAGGACGCGTCTTTGATCTGCGTGTCCAGCGACCACGGCACCGTGCACATCTTCGCGGCGGAAGACCCCAAAAGGAACAAACAGTCGAGGTCTGTGCTGTCATGGCCGCCGAGGCAGGAGGAAGGACGCAGTCTGAGCCATTTCCACATCTTGTCGCGTTACAAAGTACAAAACGCTCATCGCTTTTATGTGATTAAGACCAGCGCGACTGTAAAGTTGAAGAAAAGCAAAGTTGATAGTATTGGGCAATATAAAAAAAAATCTAAATAAAATCAGATTTTAATTTTTATCAGTTTTTTTTATATCATATTCAACTTCTGATTTCAATCCAAATTTCTTGCGAAAGTGGCTTGTGTTTCAGTCATTCAGTGTAGATGATTGAACTTTTGTTTAATTAGAAGAATATAGTCAAAGTAACAGCAGAACTATACGAATTTTATTAGAAAATGACTTAAAATTATGAGCAAATCATTTTAACGAGGAAAAAAAAATCTTGGCTTAAGTTCATGTTGCTCTTTATTCAAAATGGCTGTTTTCACAATCATTTCAAAATCCTACTAATAATAGTTTGACGTTGACGTAAGTCCTCCAGACCAGTAGGTGGGATCTGGAGCTGTTCTATAATATTGTAAAAGACTGCATGTTTGAAAAACGCCATAAAGTAAATTTGTCTTCCTTCCTCAGTCTTTCTTCTGAACTTCCCATTAAATCATAAAATACAATATCAGGTCTTTACAGACCACCTGGTTATTGACTGACTCCCCCTGGTGGTCTGGAGCACGTCCGTTCTGCTGCCTGCAGTAGAAAGTTCTGGGAACCGTTTATTGTTTTTATTTTCGACTTCACAACCAAAAACAAAAAAGAAGGAAAAAAAAAAAAAAAACCCACATCTCGGTTTGTTCTTTTGTCGTGTGACAAAATGTGGAAGATTCCAGTGCAAGTCAGTCGTTTTGCAGTGACTCTTTTAAGAACCAGTTGTGACTTCGCCTTTCTCCTCTGCAGTTTGGCGTCCGCCAGCTTCCTCCCCAAATACTTCAGCTCCAAGTGGAGCTTCTCCAAGTTCCAGGTGCCGTCGGGCTCCCCCTGCGTGTGTGCCTTCGGAACGGAGCCCAACGCCGTCATAGGTGAGCTGGCGGTGGGAGTGGGGCGCCTGTCACACGTCTTATCAGACTCGGCACCAAAGCGTCCAAGAAATCAGATTCTTCTATCTGCTCCGGCTCACTTCTTCTTCTTCTCCTTCTCCTCTCTTTCTCTCTTCCTGCAGCCATTTGTGCTGACGGCAGCTACTACAAGTTTCTGTTTAACCAAAAGGGGGAGTGTTCCAGAGACGTGTACGCCCAGTTCCTGGAGATGACTGACGAGAAAATATGACCCTCGTGATTTCCTGCTGAGCAGCACGATTTGTTTTTTTTTTTTTTTTTTCTTTTGTTTTTTTTTCCCCTTTCCCCTTTTCTGTTTTGTTTGTTTCTGAGGAATTAGAAGTTCGACTTTGCACTTCCATCTTATCTGCAGAGACTCTGGATCATCAGAGCATCAGATGGAGAGGACAAAGAAAACAACAAAGCACAGATTTGTTTTGTTTTTTTTGGAGGATTATTGGGAGACTTATGACGTGCGCCGCCTTTGCTCCCAAACCAAACCCACGGCGATGAGGGAAAGATTTTTTTTTTGTTTTTGTATTTTTTTTTTTTTCTTCTGAAATACAAACAGTTTTAAGATGTCTTCCGATGGCTATTTTTATTCCCGTCCTGATAGCTGAGACGTCTTGGATAACTAACACCGCCTAACCCCAAACTACAGGCAGAGTGCCTCTGAAACTGAAGAGAGCGTGCGCACACATATCGCAGATAAAAACGCGCGCGCACGCCCAAGAACACAAAGTGTGTAAAATTATTCGGTGTGTGAGGGGATCCCGCTTTGTTAGGCATCACCTTAGATTTTCTTTGCTTGTATATACACCTGACTGAACTAACCACATCGAGCTGTACAGAACAGTAGCTTAAAAAAAAAACTAAAGAAATTAACCTGTATTTTTTTTTTTTTTTTACTTTATTTGTGCAATACTCCGTTTACCAGAACGGTTTGTCTTTAGTCTGAAATTTCCCGAGAAATATATTTTGAGAGAGAAGTTCTTTTCGCAGATTGGCTTCATGGGGGAAGTAATTAACACAGAGAAAAAGTTTGCACCTTGAGTCTTAGTTTAATCGATTTCCAATCAGATTTTTTTTTTTTTTTTTTTTTGTGTGAGAGCCACCTCAGAAAAAAAGAAAAACAAAATCGGTATTTCATGACTGCATTCATGAGTTACATTTTCATTCTGCCTCGTGCTATTGGTCACTTTGCACCTTCCTCGTTGCTCTCGTTTTTGCCATTTGAGCTGATCCCTCAGCAACCTCTGGAGAAGTCTGTCTGCATCCACCACAGTGAAACTAGTGACAATTCTTTTTTTTTGTTTTGCTTCTTTTTCATCTATCACGGCCTTCAGTCGACTTGCTGCAAAACACATTTCATGTTTTTGTGGCTTCTTCTTGCATCCGAGCGTGTGCGTTTGCGGCGCTCGGAAGACCCGGACCACTAGAGGGCGATGCCGAGTAAACTGGGAACTCGGCCAACCGGTTTCTGATACACTTAATGATTGTAAAATGTGCATTTAAATCTGTGAATAAAATTTAACATCTGCTTTTCCAGATAGGTTTGATGAACTCTTGCTGCTTATTGTCGTTGTGAAATTACTGCAATGAGACGGGTGAAGGAAAATGCCTGAAATAGGGCTATGTCGCCAGCAGGGGGCCCCCGAGAGCTTTCGATATCCCGCAACTACAATATAGTTGCAGTCTAGCTTTTATAGGAGCCATTTTGAATTTATCCCATTACAAACCAGACTGTTAATCTTTGGCAACATTCAGACTAAAACTCAACCCCTTCATTTCCACACAAAGAAATAAATATATAGACTTCTGCATTTGCTCAACTGAGAGGGTTTACTCAAAGAAATACAGAGAGAATCTGTGTTTAAATAAATTTATATATATATAAAAAAAAAAAAAAAAAGCATTTTTCCACTGAAGCAGAACGAACACCTATCACTTGTTTTAGCTCATAGAACATAGAATACAAGCTGAAAAGCCTTACTTTGTCGCCTGAAGTTAAAAATAAAAGAAACAAAAAAAAAAAAAAAAAGGAAAGAAAACCAAGCGAATCAACTTCAACACAAAGATAAACACAGCCGGCGATGACGGGGAAAACAAGTGAGCAAATACAAAATTATAATAATTAAAAAAAAAAACTAAGAGGTTAAGTGCAGCACAGGTCAGAATCGTATAGCGTAGAGTCAGTCTTAAGTTTTCTTCAGTTCCATATTCAAATGATCTGCTCTGGTACGTTTTGTTTCTACATCTGTAACATGCAAGCTCAATGACACGTATGCTCAAATACACACGGGAATATACGTTTTCATTTGTAGGATATCTGGAAAATATGACAAAAGATCTGTTGATGTACAGTGAGAACCACGTTTCATTCGCAGAAACAGAAAGAGCATCCACTCCGTAGTGTTTTCTTTAAACGAGAAAAAAAAAACAACTAAAATATATATATATATATATTAATAAAAACAAAACAAAAAAGTAAGACTACATTCATGTCACCGAACAATCCAAAAAAAAAAAAAAAAAAAAAAAAAAAAAAAACAACAGGAAAGACTCCCAGATTTTGAGATGTTGGGATGTTTCTTAAAGAGGCGGCGCTCGTTGCTCCGGATTATTACGGGTGCCTCGGGGAAAAAAAAACAAAAAAAAAACAACAAAATAAAAACGGACTAACTGCTCCGTGGCGCACCGAAGACGCGACGGAATACTGCATTTCTACTCGTGACTCGGTTAGGTAGGTCGACGTGGAGGCTAGCTGCCGAAGATGGGAATGTCCACATGTCCACAGGCCTGCCTACTGGTTGAACGCTTTGATTATTCTGTAATGCTACCAGGAGGAGACGCTCCTGTTTGTCTTTGGGTGGCTGGGGGCGAGGAGGGCGGGGCAAGTTGCATGGATAAATCTTTTTGTTCCTTGCTTTCTGTCTCTGCTTCTTCTTGCTCTCTGGGCCTCCAACTTGAGAGTGACGGGAGTGGAAGGGGGGGGATTCACAGTCATCAGCTACGCTTCTGTTTCATTTTCAGTTTGGTCTCTAGTTTTTTGTTTTTTTTTGCTTTTTTTGTTGTTTTTTTTTTTTGCATCGTGTTTTCTGCTATTAAATACGTGGCAGATAGGGGGCGGACGGGCGGGGTTCGCACAATCGGTAGTGCTTTTCTTTTTGGCACCTTGAGGATGGTGACGGAGGGCTGGGATGGAAGGATGGAGGGGTGGGGATGGAGGTGGGCGGGGCTACTTGTCGTCAGCCTCCCCGGCGCTGTCCGTGGTGCCGTTGTTGTTGTTGTTGTTGCCGACGGCGGCCGGGCCGTTCTCCTCGTTGGTTTTCGCCCTCTTGGCGTCGGGCGGGTCCTGCAGCTCTCCGTTCTGCCTCTTGGTGGGGAGGGAGGCCGAGGCCGAGGCGTGCGTTGCCAGGAGATGGAGAGGGTTTGCTGCGGAGACACGGAGGACAGGGGCGAGTTCGTTAGAACGCCAGAGAGAGAGAGAGGCCGCTTCGCGCACGGCAGGCGGTTGCTGCGGTGACACGCTGACGTGGTGAACGAAACTGGCTCTTTTAATTGGACCTTGTTGCGCAAAGTGTGAAACACAAGGCAACACACGGCATTCTCAGCTTTATTTTATGCCCTTGTAGATGTAGGACACCTATCAAAACAAACATATTTGTTCTGTCTCAGCTTTTAACGATATTAATTGTCTTCTACCACACAAGAGACATTCTGAGTCTGAGGAAACAGAGAAGTGCTCAATTTTTAGATGCTAAAAATTAATGGTCCACATAGGGCCGGGCGATAAATCAAATTTTTTGGAAAAAAAAAAAAATCAGGATTTTCTCCTTGGTTTCCAATGATGTCAGCACGCCTCAAGCCACCGTCTTATTTCACAGGTGTGTTTCATTCATCTTTACTTTGAATTCATGTCAACTCCGTGAGGAAATATAAGGGCCAGGCTGTTTTTTTCCTTTTTCCTTTCCCATTACAAGAATAAAGATATTAATTTCCAAGGTAATCATTTCCACAGATTTATGTTACAACTGCGACGGTTGTTGCAGTTTATTTAATTATTTACAGTTAAATATTGGATAATTGTGACGTACCATGAAGTGACCTAACCATTATTCATCTCCTTCAAAATGCGTCACCTGAACTGGTGGAGGTGCTGATGGGCACCAGGTGAGTCCCGTTCTGCGTGATGGCCTTGATAGGAAGCTGGTGCTGGCCGAGCGGGGCCTGCTGCACTATGGTGACGGTCGTCAAGGGAGCAGCCTGCGAGCTCTGGATGATGCGGCCGACTCCGCCTATCGAGGCAGCCGTGATGGACGGGACCGGCTCCACTTTGACTGCAAAGCACAATGGGAGAAGAGCGCGAGTTGACGAGCGACGTCTCGGCTAACGCCTGACGAGAACGCCTCCTGACGAAGTTCACCTTTGACCTCCTGGTGATCTCCTCCGCCGCCTCCGTTCTCCTGAGGCTCGGGGCTCTCCATCGAGGCGGGCGGCCCGCCGACGGTCGCCATGGTGACCGCCGGGATCTGGTGGACCACGTGCACGGTCTGCATGACGGGAGCGGAGCTCACCGATGTCGTCACCATGGCCGGGGTTGCCATGGCGTAGGTCACAGGCTTCATGGTGGTCTGAGGCATCTGGCGCTGCACGGCAATCAGCACCGGCTGGCTGTTGAGGGGGGAGCCTGGACAGGAAACAGGAAATGATGTCAGCAGCAAACACGCTTTTGGGGACGAAAACGATGAATCGGAATATAATCGCGATGCTTCAGAAGCTAAAAATGACCAACTAAAGGAAAGCCGTCATGTTATTGCATTTCAGGTAATAAATGCTTATTTTATTATTTTAAAAAATGAATTGCATTTTTCAAGTGCATTTCGAATATCGTATTACGAAGATTGAAATGCACAATCTGCAGAAAGGGCCTTTCCCCCCCGCCCCCCAATTTATGAATGAAATTGACAGATTAATCGATCAACCATCAAAATGAACAGACTAAACGATGAGTCAAAATAGTCACCTGATTAATCAGTAAAATGATCTATTACTCATACAAATAGTTAACCGGCTAGTTGGCAAAATAACTGATTAATCATCAAAAATAACAGATCAATCAATCAATAACTGAAATAATCGTTAGTAACAGCCTTAAACGGGCCAAACAGCTGGATCTGTTCTTGATCAACTTGAGGCTCTACCTGGGGAGTTTTGTGCGAAGCGAGCCTCCTGGATGACGGCCAGCTTGGGCTGGACTGCAGATGTCTGGGTGGGTGCTGCTGGGGGGGCCTCCGCCTCCATGGGGACCGGGGATCCCTCTCTGGACAGGCTGTCTGGGGTCTGGACTCCGCTGGAGTGGGCGGACAGCACCCCCATGTGGTTGGGAGACGCAGGGGCGCTCCTGAAACGACGACGAGGAGAATCAGCGGCGTGGGGCGCATCGGGTGAGGCGGCGGGCGGGACGCGAGCCGTACCTGGAGGAGAGCGGCCCCACCGGGGTCCGGAAGCAGGGCACTCCCCGGGGCCGGCGCTTCCTGAAGGCCTGCTCGATGAGCTTGCCCTCCGAGGCGGGGTCGATCCTCCAGAACGAGCCCTTGCCCGGCTCCTCCTGGGACCGCGCCACTTTGATGAAGTAGCGGTTCAGGGACAGGTTGTGGCGGATCGAGTTCTGGACGAAAGGAGAGGAATATTTTATGTTGCCGCATGGGACGGTCTCTATTCGATTTGGGATCGGATTAGCCTCCACGGCAACCAATCTGTGTGATTTTATGCGATTGGAATTTGATTTATTATGGAGTTCACTGAAGTCAATCAGTCATGTTTGTCATTCGGTGTTATAAAAATATGCTGAATTGAATAAGAAACACAATTTCACAAGGCAAAACCAGAATGCAACCAAAATATTGAAAACAGAGCTGCACAGCAACAACACTGCACTTCACCCTTAAACCGTCAGTTAAAACATGGGAATAGCAGCATTACGTTAAATTTAAATAAAACAGCGGAGAAAAGACAAAGTTATTGTAGGTTTTGTTTTTAAAAAATAGGATGTCAGAAAGCCTGCTGCAATAATCAATTAATCAATTAATTACATGACGGAGTAGAATGAGCTCATTGTCACTCAACTTCTAAAGGGCAAGTTAGTTCCCTGTAGACATCATAATCTATGTTATTTGTGGTTTTTGGTTGAAAGTGGTTTTTATTTCCATTTTGTGCTTTGCTTTGAATATTAAAATGTCTTCCAGTTCCACTGTTATTTACAAAACGAATGTTTATTGCTCGTTGAAAGAGCAAACGTGAAAACTTCAAACAGCTAAGGGTTGTTAAATTTCCTCTAATCCTGTAGATGTGACAGGTGTTGGAGATCAGGTGGAGTGGAATCTATTTTCTGATACAGCTAAGCCGCCTCCTAGTCATAACCTGGGATCCAATATTATCAGTATAACAGTTATACAATTATACATACTGGCTTCAACATGAATATAGGAGAACTGGTACTGGTACTTCCTTCTCCACGTACGTTGCAGCTGTTCAGGGTGATGCGTCTTTGGAAGAACTGAGGTTTGTTAAGACTTGCTAATAAAAGTGCTGAGGAACTACAGCTCAATAATCAAGCCCAAGTATTACAGTAACTGGAAATCAGGATGAGGTTTGCCGTAATTGATGCATTAAAAAAAATAATAAAAATAAAACTAAGTTTGGGAAGTTGTTCACACCCACTTCCCAGACGTCCCCTGGCGGATGCGGTGGAGCCACTGACCTGCCAGCCTTTGTCAGCCGTTCTGTAGTAGGGGTAGTTCTTGGTGATGTGGGTGTAAATTCCGTTCAGCGTCAGCTGTTTATCTGGAGCCATGGTGATCGCTTGGACTATTAGTTGTGCGTAGGAATACGGAGGTTTGGAGTCGTCCTGCGGACACGCGCAAGGAGAAATGGAGCAAAATGAACGTGTTTGTAATAAAAGTTTGTTTCTCAGTCTTGTTCGATTAAAAACCTGAAAAAAAGTTCATTACCAGTGTCGAAGTGGAACAGAAACGACGGAAAATCAAACGACATCTTACTAAAGTATTTTACTAAAGACGTAAAATGCAAACTGATAAACAACTGGTGACATATTATTGGTTTTAATGATGAAGAAAAATAGTTCCATAGTTGATGGAAGAACTGAGTACGTCCCATAAAACTCAGAAGACTTTCTGGTCTCACTTGGGAAACTAATTTGCTGAGATATCTACTTCTAGAATGATAATCGACTGTGAAACAATTTAAAGTCATGAATAATCTATATTCTTGTAGAATAATGGACTATGAGTTGTTTGGAATTATTCTTATAAGTCACAGATTGATGAGTGGAAACAGTTTCTTCTCTAGAGGGAGTGTAAATCTCTTTCTTCAGTGGTGTTGCGTGAACAGAGGTAAACTCAAATAGCCATTATAGACGGCGATTAGGGCTGAAACGATTATTTGGATTATTCGATTAATTAAATAATCCCGTCGATTCGTTTCGCGACTGCTGGCTAACTGGCAGAGCAGTAATTAAGCCAAAACATATACAAATTTTACATTTAAGATGAAAACATCTTTATCTGTCAATATGTTTCAGCAAAAACTCCTCAAGTGAGATAATTTTAGCTCCACTTCGAATTCACTAAAGGAATGCCGTGTTATTGCATTTGAGGCAATAAAATGTTTATTTTCTGTTTTAAATAAGTGATTAAATTATTTATTAACGTCTTTTAACATGTCTCTAATATAAAGAGGATTATATATTTTTTTATGTGATTAATAATCATTAGTTGCAGCCCTAATGGTGATGACTGTGAAGAATCTGCTGTAGCAGTCTGTATCACAGCAGATCTGAAGAATCCTCTGACTGAAAGCACTCATGAGGATGACGCTGAGCAGAACAAATACAAAAGGGTTTATCTTCTTCTTATTATTATCATTCAAATACTATTACTGCATGAACATGCTCATACCCATGAGGACAGGCAAAACATTCTGTGTCTCGTCCGATCTACTTCCTGTTCCGTGTCCTCTCACCTTTGGGCTGTCTTCGCCGGAGGCCTCCTTGTCGTTTTCCGATTGCGAGTTGTCTCCTATGATTTCCGAGGTGAGAACGCGGCTCGTTCTGTAGCTGGAGAGTCCTGCTCCCCTCGGACTTGACGGACACGAGTTTGCAGCGCTGTAAAAAAAACAAAACAAAACAAAACAAAAAAAAGAACAGATTTTTTTGGGTCGGTGTCCTCCATGTTTAGAAATGTTGTTGCGACTGCAACTCAAACTCAAACCGCACCCTCGTCGCCTTCCTACCTGATGGTGCCGGTGGGCGAGGGCAGCGGGCTCATGAGGTGGGCGATGTTGTCGGGAATGTTGATGGTCAGCGGTGAGATTTGGGGCTGGACGGGTTTGACCGGTGATTCCGGCACGTTCCTTGGCTCCTTCTTGTCGCTGGACAGGGCGGTGAACGTGATCTTTATACTCGTGCTGGGGAAGCGGAAGCAACACCTGCGGGACGACACGGACCCGAGCGGTGAAACGACACCGCGGGGGCGAGTCACAATGTCAGCATTGCGGACGAGCCCCTCTGCCAGGCAACAAGCATGCCGAGGCGCTCCAAATGAACGCCGGAGAGGAACACAGAGACTTCACAACAATCTAATATGGGCATGAACCAAGACCGTTATATAACAGATCCTGCTTAAAATGTCTAATTTTCTATTAATGGGCTTCGCTATATTTAGACCAGTTCCACACAACTAAACGTGACAATCTCAACAGAACTGTTGTGCAGATAATCTGTCCAATGAAGTTATGGGAAAATATACTGAAAATGGAACAAAGCTAGAGGCAAAATTACGATTTTTGTTTTTGTGTATGCGTATATATCATCATTCCTTCCACACACAGTCTAATTGGCCAAATTAGAACAGGTCCACTTTTCGTTTAACGGCTTTACATTTGACGATGAAAAATCGATCTGGTCTTGACTAGGTTCTTAAAAGTTCCCTTTGGTTTTCTGCACAACGCCGTTATGGACCCACCACAGCGTTTCGGTCAGGCTGAGATCTGGATACTGATTGGGTCATTCACAACACCTCCGATCTTTTTGAATGGTTTGTTTTGGCCATTCTGTTGCGGATTTGTTGCCGTATCCTGTTTTCCTCTCGTTCGACTCTAGAATATGCTCGTATGAGGGGTAGTTAACAGCCGAGCTCATAACTACAACACACCTCGGCCTTGTGTTTGTGAAACAAGCCCAGATTATCACACCTCTGCTGTAGCGCTTGACATCTAGCAGGGTACGTTTGTGCTGTTATATTGTATTTGGCTTTCTCTAAACCCCTCGTTTTGTCTGATGTCTGAAGGAGATTGTTCCATCGCTGTAGATTCAAGCTGGTAAATTCTGCCAAATTCATTTTAGAGAAAAGACTAAATATATCTGTTCAGTCTTCTTCCAATTGAGCTGCAATGAATGTAAACATTTCATGTGATTCTTGGTTAACCAACTTCAATAAAACAATGGTTCATTCATAATATTATTAGTAGTAGTAGTTTGGGGAAAAAATACCTTCATAGATCAGTTGACTGACGTATTGGTGAACCGCTATAATATGAACTCTAAGAAGACTTTATAGGGGAAAACGATGTTTATGGAGGGCATGTAAACATTTAGAAGCAGTTCGGATGTTACCTGTGACAGATAACTCTTTATGTCTTTGCTTAAAATAAACTGTTGAATTCCAAAGGTTAAAGCTATTAGCTTTCCAATGTAAACATGGATTACATTTCCACTGGGTGACATGTCCAGTGAGATTATCTCTATTTTAGATGTTTTACCTGTTCCATTCTCAAAATCTGTTCCAAACATGGAGGTTGTTTGGTTAACACAACCTTCTAACAGTCAACATTTGTCCAAATGTTGACTCTAGTCAAATTAGACTAGAGGGAGCCTAATTTGGATTTAATCAACTTTTGACTCTAGTAATCACGAGTTTGTTTTTAAACTAGGCTCTGATATGTAAGCTCCAAAATCACAATACTTCTCAAAATTGGGTCAATCAGCAGCTAGTTTGAGTGTATTGTATTCAGGCAGGAAAAAGACAACACCTATCTTGGCTCAACAAAGTAACACAGTGGGTTTCACCAACAAGCAGTGGAAAATTAGCTCTTCAAACAGTGCAAGTCCTCGTGTCGGGATGGGATTCATTTTCACGAAGTCTTTCAAAAGATGAGCGCAACCATTCACAGCCACATGTAAAACAACGGAAGCTAATGCCCCCTTTCACGTTACAAGCTAGCTTCCACATGTGGAACATCGTAGAAAACAGGACAAAAAAAACCCGGAGCGGAAGGATAAATGGCATCACAAAGGCTGGGGAAATGTGTGGCCGAAAACATTATTGAGGGGTTATTAATGTAGGTTTTGAGTTTGGGTGGTTTTTTTGGAGGGTCAAGGAGTAATATTGTCACATTAGCGTGTCAGACATGGAGATTTCGTGTGACGTAGCTGCTGTACACACTAAGAGCACGTAACAGGCTCGACACAGCACGTGCGCCACCGCTGCAGGCTAACACAACAATAACAATACGCACAATAAAAAAAAAACACGAGACCATTCATCCACGGGCAACACTTCACGCCGCTCGCCCTCGACACTTACATTCGTGGAAGCTGAAGAGGTGGAGCCCCTCTTCTCTGGAACACACCGTCAACAAACACCCCGTTTTTTCCGAGGCACCGGAGGTAGAATTCCCTCGTGCCCGAGCCATCCTCCCCGGCGGTGAAGATTTCGAGGTGCCGCCGGGATATGAAGCTCGAGTGGCCCATGCTGACGTCCACTGAGCCCTGGGAAGAGTTCCGGCCGATAGTCACCGACCTTTTCTTCATGAGATACTCGAACTCTCGGCCCTCCAGCCGGGCTATAGCCGACCCCAGCATCCCGCTTACCACCGCCATCTTCCAGTCCAAGGTGTCTGGTGCAGATTTTGAGGTGTGGAAGGGAGCAGTAATTTAGTGGCGAATGTGGTCAATTAAAAGGCTTCGTTTTCTGGCCTGGTTTAATGAAAGGGGGGCTCCAATTTGACACAGTGGAGGATTTAGCCAGGAACGTGCCAGACCGGGGACACAACCGCTCAGACTCACCACGGTGAAGAGGAGGGCGGGGCCAGGGCGAGTCGCAGACCAATCAAAAGCCGACAAACGGGCGGAAGTGCCGCAAGAGACAATTGTTTCCGCCAATGAAAAACCGGCTCGCGCACGCAGATGAGTGATGTTTACCAATGACAACAATAATAAAAATAGCCGTGGAAAGGTTAGGTCGGTTGCAGCATGGGTTGCATTGCAGTCTGACACGCAGAGGGAGGAAAGGTGTAAAACCCGGCAAAATTATTTTAAACAGAGGAATTTAACAGGCAAAAAAAAGAAAAATCAAGACAGGAACACGTGACCCGACTCTTTATATTAACCTCAGGGGAGGAGGCATCATCTGCTTATGAACAGTTTTTTATACATTTTAATCTAAGTAGACGTGGAACATTATTATTAAACATCACAAGGGTATCTCCATAAATTAGAATATCATAGAAAACGTCATGTATTTCAGTAATTACATTTTAACAGCAACAGAAAAACGTTTTACGCGCGGCATAAACAGCTTTGGCATGAAGGAAATGCCATGTTTGACTCAGGGAATGCAAGACAAAGGCAAATCCTCACTCCTCCACTACTGTGCTTCACTGTTAACATGAGGGTTTTGTGTTTTGTTTTTCCAAACATTGTGCTGCATGTTATGGTTAAACATCTCTGGCTTGGTCTCCTTTCTGGAGTCTTTTTTTTCTAGCAACTCTTAATGAGAAGCCATGTGTTCAGTAAATTCCCCTATGAAGTTATACGTATAAATTGCTGACAAAGGCAGTGCTTTCCTCTCAGATTTTGTATTTTTAGCTGTTGCAGCCACGCCCATGAAGCTCCAAACCATGTTTTATTTGTGAATATTTGTTTCTCTCTGGGGAGTGATGGCTATATTAAATTGTTTGGAAGTGGCGTCATAGCCCTTCCTGTATTGATAAGCAGCAACAGTTGCTCCTCTACGTTCAATAAATGGTATTTTCCTGTTATGCTTCCCTTATTTGGAACAAGCTACATCTGGACCAGAAGCGGAAGCAACTTACCTGAGCTGAAGCAATTTAAGCATGAAGTGAATTACGAAAAGTATTCAGTCAAACATGCAAATCATTAACTTGATGAGTTTCAGCCACTTCCATGACAACAGTCCCAGCATCAAGGCATGCAGACTGCTTCCACAAATATTCCCAAAAGACTGGGATTCCTTAGGAGCTCTGCGAATTCTGTAAGAGGATGCCACCTGTGCAATGAGCCTAGCTGTGATATGTGGGTGAATGGAACTGATTATGACTCAGACACCAAGCAGTTGGCGAGGTACAACCGCAAAGCAGTGTCAGAGGTCGCTAGGAGACCTGGCGTGCAGGTTGCCAACTTTCTGCAAAGTTTATTGCAGACCTCCAGCATTCAAGTCGCCTGCAGAACAGCGCAAGAACAGCGTGTAGGGGGCGTCGCAGAAGGGATTTCCACTTGCTGAACGCACTCATTCACCACTTAAAACCAGGAAGTGTACAAATCATGCTGTCTGACAGCTGACACGCCGTCAGGCTCAACGAATGAACCTTTTCCCCCAAAAATGTTTTTAACGTGTCCCCTCTGGCAGTTTCCAGGACAACAGCAGGGGCCTGACTGCACTGTGTCAACTAGAGCTTTGTGCAGAGGTGATTATGGTGTGGGAATGTTTCGCTAGCAGTTGTCTTTGGCTCCTCCGTTCCAGTGAAAGGAAATCTGCAGCACACCCGAGACATTTTGGGCCATTCCATTATCACAACTTTGACATAACAGTTTGGGGTCGTCCACTCAGGCAGCAGTGATGATACTCTGCAGTAACATGTCCTAGATAACTCTTTCAGTTGTTGGCAAGTACTTGCAATCTACCTAGAAAGCTGAGCACAGAGATGCTGGAGTTGAGGATATAATCCTTACCCAAGGGTTATTCTCTGGGATTGGGGGATTGTAATTAGGGTGTTATTTGAGCTTTGGGGACACCAGTCAGCTTCTCCCGGTTGTTGCCATGGCTACGCGTTGTAACAGCTGACTAGAGGGAATAACATGCAACACCTCTACAAGAAAAAAAAAAAACAAAAAAAAACTGTGAACGGAAGTCTACCAGGACTAACAAACCCTCAACTTCATGGAGAGACTCAGAAAAAGACCTGAAGGTGTGTGGCTGCAGACATCACGTTAAACCTTGTGGAGAAGAATGGGATGTCGTTCCAAGTTCATTTCTGTTAAAGGAGCAATATTGTGCAAAGTCGTAATTTCCGATCAAAACCATACCTGGAGTGTTGCCCATGGCAACCATCCAGCCGTTTTATTTCATTTTCCGATTCACTTTAGGTTCATTTGTCGCATAGCCTGTACAGACTGCATCTCGTCTTGGTGCAAATGTTTAATGAGTCCCTGCGTCTCAACGAGTTACACCCGGAGAAATAAAGACCGCAAATCTCAAACCGTGCATCCGTGACCTTGCATCTGGCAACCAAGTGCTATGTGTCGTTGCTCTTGTCATACCTCGGCGTTTGGAAAGACGGGGGAAACACCCCCCCCCCCCCCCCCCCAAAAAAAACGCGAAAAGGTTCAAAGAGTCATGGCGAAAGGCGCCGATTAGGAAAGTCAAGCCGGCGAGCCAACAAGAGCTGAAGTTCACGTTGTTTGATGTAGAGCGTTCAGTAAGTCTCATTAAACCAAGTGCTTTGTTATTAATGTCTGTTCTCAACGTACCCACTTTTGGGGCGTTTTATGTTGCGCCAGATGGCTTTAAAAGTCTAGCGTCGTAAAATATTTTGTAGTTTAAAGATTTCTTCTTTTTTTTATTTTATTTTTTATGTTAAAAAACGTTTTTATTTCCATTCATTGGCCACGCACCCCTATTGGCCGCAGCCCAAACTTCGGTTCCATCCAGGAAGCCGGGGTATCCTAGCTGCGGGTTTCTTTCTTTATTTCTAGAGGCACCAGTGGATGTAAGTCGAGCGAAGATGACAACGGAGAGGCTCAAGAGCTCCGCGCAGCCCCTCTAACCATCCTCCTCCTCCTCAGACTGTACACCGTGTTCTCAGACACACGGCTTTAATATTTTAAGTGAACCCGCTATTCGAAGAAAGCCGCGCGCGCACCGTCACGGCTCTGTCGCCGCACGTGCTCCCCCAGGTGACGTAACCCCTGCTGAGGAGAGTTTCTGAAAAGTATGTTCACTTCTATGCGCTCAGTACTTGACTGTGGTTCCTTTTGCGTGATTTATTACTGCATCAATGCGGCGTGACTTGGAAACAGGCATCCTGTGGCACTGCTGAGGTGTAAAGGAAGCCCAGGTTGCTTTGGCAACGGCCTTCACGCCGTTTGCGTTGGCTTTGGTGTCTTTCATCTGCCTCTGGACTACACCTCGTAGGTTTTCTATGAGGTTTACATCGGTCCAGTTTTCTGGTAACACCATGAGTCAGCGTTTGCTACTGTTTGGCAGTGACTTGGCAGGTTCTGCTGGAAAATGAAATCAGCACACCCATAAAACCTGCCAGCCGTGGACGATATGGCCTCCAAATCATCACTACATTTGAAAACTTCCTGCTGGATTTCAAGCAACATGGGTTCTGGGTCTCCTCACTATTCCTTCAAAGACCACTGAGCAACAGTCCAGCTCTTTTTCTCCTTAGCCCAAGGGTTAAAAATGTATTTGAACATAGCTGCAGCATGTTCAGCAACAAAATGATGAGCAATGCAACATACAAAGCTGATTTAACACTTACCTCAAAGTCCCATAGGACTGCTGGACATTTAAAATCTTATTTGCACTCCCCGAGTGCTTATTATTTCATCGCTCCACATTGACTTGTGAACGTCTTCCTTTAGTGCACCGGAACCAACGATTGGCTTTAATTTCTCATGTAGTGGTGTGGTCTTCCACCTTGCCAGTGACGTTGAGCGTTGCGTCATTCCTAGATCCAAACTTCCAGGTTGCATGGGTTGCTCCTTTCATCATTATTGTCAAAGAGTCACAGCTTGGGGTCGATTCGGCCCCTCCTTAACTTTCCCTTTTACCCATGTGTGGCCATTTCGTCTTCTAAACAAACCACTTCCTACCTGCACACTGAAACCATTGACCAGCTGATTCCTTATGGCGTAGCAGATACCTCTTCAAGCATCAATAAACCATATTTGTGTTCAATAGCCAAGTGGCAGGCAGCAAGGACTTGACTTTTTGAGAGAGCCAGTGTTGAAACGATGGTCGAGTGCTGCCCTCTGCTGGTTTTACTCGGTATGTATGGGGAGTCTGTGGATTCAATGATGCACATTTGAAGAGGTGAACAAATGTACCGATTCACACATATACAAGCATGCAATGTGAGAGGATTTACCAGCCTTATATATACATATATATATATAGTCCAAAAATTCTATTTGATTCACCAATCTTCTTTGCTACTCAGGGCACAAATTGATCTATTAATGAAAAATAACCGGGAAACATAAAAAAAAAAAAAAAAAAATTGAAATAAAAAACAAAACAACAAAAAAAACATTCACCCCAGTTACATCGCACTAAAATGAAACGTCAGGCAGCTCTACATGTTCAACTAGTAAACGCTAATAAGCCCGTCGAACTGCTGACGTCGACAAGCATCTTCTCTCTGCCTCGTGCCACAAAGTTCCCCTGCCAGTCTGCTCTGCATCTGGGCCACAGAATCGTCTCCGCCTCGGCTTCCCACTTCTGCTCAGCAGGGAGGGCCGTCTCCAGAAAACGGCAGGTCTCCATGGAAACCGGCCTAATGAAAAGCTTTTAAGCGAGGCAGCGCCTCATTACCGTATTGAGGAACCGGCGTCCGCTCGCTGAAAAGGAAACTTGGGGTATAAATTAGATCCTTAAGCGGGAAGTTAATTTCCAGGAAGTGCGGCCGAACGGCTCCGTAATTAATTTGGAACGTGCGGAGGAAATGGACGTCCATATCAAGCTTTACCGAGTACATCTACTGAGCCGTAATTAGGAAATAAATTACTGCCACCTAGTATTTATTAAAGAATACAATTGTTGAGAAAAAAAAAAAAGGGTTGATCCCGGACATGTAATTGGATTTTCTCCCTGGAACATTCTCGCCTCTGTTTGGACTTTTAAAGCTCGCATTAAACCTACGAACCGTGACAAGCCAATGCAGTTCCTGCCTCACCCGAAGAGTTTAATGGTGTGCTGAAGGAGTGTGTGTGTGTGTGTGTGTGTGTGTGTGTGTGTGTTTTGTGAATCATGGCTGCTTCGCGCAGCAAGGGACAAAAGTAAGTCCTCAAAGCGAAAGCGTGGGGAGGTGGGATTGGTGACGTCACGTCCTCCTGTGTTAGCTGGGAACTGACGTCATACGGCTTCAGTTTTGGAGGAGTTTGGGTTTAGTGACCATGACAATCCACCAAGAAGGAGGTTTGCCTGACCAATCCAGAAATTAGAAATTTTGCACCATTGATAAATTATGTTCTTAAAATAAAAAGCAGCAACCAAAGGTTGGTAATCCAAAGTTGAGAGATCGTAAAAACATCCAAAGCGCGGCGCCGAAACAAACCCATTTCAGAGAGACATCCGGGACAAATTAACCAGCCGTTTGTCCAGCAGCGACCCAACAGGACGGTCAAACTCTCTTCTATTTTGGGCCAAACCCAGACCATGAGTGCCCTCAAAGGAACCGTTGTGCCAGAATGTGTTGATTAAACCTGTTCACAAACTACCAATGAACTCCTAAAATGAATTATTATTACGATCATTGAACATCTTTTCCACCCCTCCAGGAGTTTGTGAGTCTTTTTGTGATTTTTGGCAACAAAAATAAAAGTGTTTGTGGCAATCCAACGTTGACTAACAAAGTCAACGTTGGATTGACTTTAATCAATCCAACGTTAACCTTAAATGCATTTAAAACCTTAAATGCATTTAAATGCATTTAAGGTTTTAAATGCATTTCTAATACTGAGAAAGATACATAAATCTCCTTTGAACACGCTTTACAGATGACTCCATTAAAAAAAAAAAAAAGGACAGATTCACTTCTTCCAAAATGTCTTCCTCAGCATCAGACTGAAAGGTTGATTCCCAAACTCTTAACACGTCTTAGCATTGCCTCCACCAGCCTCCACAGTTGAAGCTCCATCACCCCACATGCCACCACGGTGCTGTTGCTCCCGTGTGAAGTGGTGGCAGCTGTGACAGGAGTCTCGACACCACACCGACTGCCCTCGCGGAACCTAATCTCTGCCGCCTTTGTCGCTAGACGGTGTCGTGTTCGGCCAGGGCCGGGCGTAGGCGCGTTTCGTCGGCCGTCTAGTGGTGTAACAGAGAGACGGAGGGAAGGGTGCGGGGCCGAACCCGAACACCTTGAGACGGGCCGGCCGTGGGGGATTGTGACACCTTCTGGTGCCTCATGACGACCGGTTCAAAGGAACCCTTTCTGGAACCGCTTTGCCGACTGAGGTTTCTGAATTAGTAATGCGGTCTTGACACATTCCCAAACACTCAATCGTGCGAGGATAAATGACCCGTTCTTTGAAACCCAAATGTTTCTCAAAAGAGATCTGAGTATTTACTGGTTGGAGCTAAAAGCAATTACACGAAATTGTTAACTTGAACATAAAATTCCAAGTTAATAATAAACCCATTCATATTCAGTCCTGAGTCTTCCTGTTAGTTTGTTATTGTATCTTCACTGCTGTGCCAAACAATGGACGATCAGGGGATTATTGTGCTGCCGAGCTCAGATATCAGTCGCCCTGTAAATAGGGTGTGTTCGGACTGGTGAAAAACAAGTTGTATGACATACCTGAGATAAAGATAACACCTGAGCAAACGAGTAGCTCAAAAAAAAAAACCACAAAAAAAAAAAAAAAAAAAAAAAAAAAAAATCAGTTTCCATACTCTTATTTTCCGTGAACCATCGCTGCTCGGTGGTCTGCATCTAAAAGGACCCGGTTTGACTGGTTCCTTTTGAACCAGTTTGAGCGACCAATACTCAGATTTCACAGGCCCAAAATCACCACAGAGACTGATCGGGAACAACAGCCTTAAGTACAAAATCAGTAAAACAGACATGAGAAATGAGCACGTGTTGCCAACAGGAGAAACAAAGGAGGGACTTATTTGATGGGGGTGCTACGTAGCGGGGATAAGAGTAAGTAAGTAGAGAACAAGTCACCAGATAGGATGGTAAGCTTTCAGCTAGTCGGTGTTGGATCAAGATCATAGAACATTTCTATCATCTTCGGACTGAACATCTTGGGGAAAAAAAATCATTGGGATTAGATGTTTATTTACACAGAACACAATGACACATGAGAGAAAAGTGAAAAAGTGGAATAGCCTCCTGGATTCGATAAGCTAATTTTTGTCTTACATTGCGTACATTTTCTAACAGTTGGGGTGTGTCCAAATGGCGGGTCCGTGTCCCTCAACGGACCCTGGTTGATGTAGGCTTCGTGGTCGATGAAGCGCCATGCCGTCCTCCTTCGTGGAGGACTGCGTGGACTCCAAAGGTAGAGATGGGTTTCTTCGCACGTCTTTTGACTGCGTCACCTAAATCCAAAAGCTTGTCCATGTCCAAAAGTAGCAGTTTGCCAGCAACTGTGGCAAACTGATACTCTAATCTGATCTGTTTCCATTTGAAAAGCCATGATTCTTTGAAGGTAATTCAGTGCTAGATTAAGTCATTTTTGTAAAAAAAAAAAAGAAATATTTTAGGGGAAATACATTCAGACTGAACGAGAAAACAACAAAAAAAAGAAGTTGTGTAGGAATCACAAAAACTTATTTGACCGCTCACATTTAGATTTGAGAAACACATCAAGTATTTGCACAGACGCAACATTATAGAAATCAGGACAATTTGTGAAATACGTTCGTCACAAAAAGGACGGCAAAGAGCCTCGGCGCAGCAATAGAGATACAAAAGCGCAGCTTAGGGGTTGGAATTTCAGCAAAAATTATGCAAAAGACCCCAAACAAAGGAAACGCAAAGAACGCAAGTTTGAGATAAAAAGCCCAAGGACTAATCAAACAGGGACAATGTGAATTTAAAAAAAAGGACCCAAAAGACGGAATACGAGCACAAAAGAAACCCAAATGGCTCTAATGTAATATTAGTTGGGATAAAAATGACTCAAAAATAACGCTAATTAAAAATAACTACAGCAATTTGCTATTGTTGTGTGTTCCTTTTCATCTTGGCTTTTCTGGGGGGCAAGTTGGAGTAAACATCATCCAGGCCTATTTGTCACGATACAATAGAGTCTTAATGATTGCACCTTTCTTGGCCTGAAGCTCTGCAGAACTTTTCCTTCTCAACAGCCAGACATCTTTTCAGATTACGGCTCCATACGTCTGTCCTTCCGAGACCCGACTCCGAGCACAAAAGCGCCTGAAACCGAACAAAGGAAAGCAGCAAAACTTTTAACAAACACGCCGCTTTCTCCGCATTCGTTTATTTTGCAGCAGAGGCCTTTGAACCTGGAGCTGAGCTGGTTTCCTCAAAAGGCGACGGAACCTTTCGCTGGACGACGAGGAGCCTCAAACTTGACTCAGCTCCTCGGTCGGCACCTCTATGTTCCCCATGTACCACAAAATCCAAAACACCAGGCTGAGGAACACGATCAGTGGCCCAGAAAGGACAAGAAAGTCCCAGCATCTGACGGGCGAGGCGATCCCGGCGACGAAGACGACGAGGCCGACCGCGTCGAGGAGGACGGCCAGGAAGAAAAACCACACGCAGCGGCCGATCCAAGAGCTGTAACCGGTGAAAGTCAGTTTTATTCTTTCCATTCTTTGCTCGGCACCTCACACCCGAGAGGAGTGAGTGGTGTGACAGATGACACGGAAAGAGCTTAAACATTCAGCTTACATTCCTTCTATATCTACATCTTCATTTAAAAAAAAAAAAAAAAAAAAACACCCGCTGACACCAGAGAAATACGTTTCCTTAACGATATTCTGACGCGGCCGATGAATTTGCTCTCCTTCCCTTACAGACCCAGCTGTAGCTCAGCCACAGGCATGTTTTGATAAAGCAGAAAGAAATGATCCACGTGTGTCACGTCCCAAACATTTGTTTGTGATTACGGACATTAGAAAGGTGACACTTTGGTAAGGATTACCTTCTTCCTTCAGTTAAGAAGACAGCATCCACCGCTCAGAGTCACACGACCACATTGAAATGTCTTTGCACTTTATTCCCAAAAATAATTTAGACACAAATGTACATACAGTGACACAGACAGACATGAAAATGAGATGCACATTTTCTTCACGCAAGACGTTCTCATGAACGTGACTCTCGCCCGCAAGTGTTAAAAGTCTGTTGAAATCTCAGGGGAGAAGGAAAAAATAAAAAATAAAAAAATAAAAACAGGAAGTAGCTCATGTCAAGGAGCACCGGCAACGCCATCTGTGAAGGTAACAAAAACATCAATGAAAACATAGTAAAGATTTACTTTTGATGCAAAAACTTGGTACCGGCAAAAAAAAAAAAAAAAAAATTCACGTGATTAAAAAAAAATTAAAATAAAAAGTTACTGCGACAGGTTATGACTTCTCGGCACAAGTTCTTCACACAGGGAAAACAAAAGGAAAAAAAAAAAGAAACGGCTTTCGCGAGCAAACAGGTCAAGAGAAAAACTAACTTCATGCGAGGACTGCACAGATTTGAAATATTTTGCACATTTTAGATGGAGGTTTTAATGTTGGATGTCTTCATGGACAAGCAGTATTACATTACAAATTTCTGCAACCTTTATTTCTAAAAACCAACAACCTCAGTCCTTAATTTTGAGTGATTGACGAGTGCTTTGCATTGTCAAGTAAGGCTTTCGATTTAAAAGAAAACAACAAAAAAAAAAACAAGCACTTTTGGTTTGATATTTAGGCATTTTGCATGTGCCGCCCTTTTGTCAACTGTGTCAAGATTTAGGTTTAACAAGAACAATTTTAGAATATTAAAAAGCAAGACTGAGAAAAATGTGGGCTAATCACAACCACTGTTTATTAGTAATAATGCAATATCAATTTTTTTTGTTTGTTTTTTGTAACTTAGTATAACTGCTCTAGTTTGCTTTCCAGATCTCAAGATGAATACCAAAGAAAACTGCAACATTTTCTAAATCTTTGTTCCGGACAGTCTTGACGTTTACATCCCCAGAACAAGAGGATCAACGTAGCACGGCATGGCTTCACAGAAACATTGAATAATTGATTTCACGCCACCGCACCGGCAGCTCAGAACATGTGAACATGCAAGCATGAAGCAATCAGCATCTAATCCTGACCGATCCCTCTCTCTGCGTTGAGCAATGATAAATTACACATACTGATTAACCAGCTTTGCCAAACGTCTGATATGTTCTCATTCAGAAAAAAAAAACAAAAAAAACAACAGAGGTAAGCTGACGCTACATTAGCCGTGTTTTTCTAAGGCGGGGGACCTGGGTTATGAAAAGAAGTGAGCGCTGATACTCTGCGACAACATGCGACCTAATGGGAGGAAGCAGCCGTCTGCAGTGAAGTGACCCGTCCTGTTTTAGCAACAGTTTTCACTTCTTGCAGTTCATTTGTAAGCTGTTGCGAGGCATGGCGACGAAACATGAAACTGCTGCTGTGCAAGCTACTCAGCGGGTCGCTGCTACGGCAACCAACGAGCGAGCGACTTTCTTGACACCACCAAAGTGGCTTAGCTAGCCGTGAGAAGTTGAGCCACTAGAGCCTTTTCTTCACTTGCGTCTCCCAGAATGCTGTGCAGTCAGTGAAATTACTGAATCAAATGTATCATCTACTGACATTGATAACGCCTCTATTGTGACATACATTGTTTTTTGCATATATTGAAAAAACAATAAAACTACAATGGAGTGCAAACTAATCTGGCTTTTTATGTTGCCTTTGGATTAATGGCTTCTTTCCGACTCTGTGTCATATTAACCCAACATCAGTATAGGAATCATTTCATTCTGGATAATGATACACTCACAGGTTATCCTCCACTTTACTGAAACATTGTGATCAGAGCTTACAAAGTAACGGCGTCACCATCTGGATGATGTCTGGATTTAATAAACCGCACTTTTGGCAGATCCAAATGCGAGGCACTGTTATTTTGTGGATTGGCACTTTTTTTTTCTCCCCCTTTTGTAATAAAAAAAAAAAAAAAAGACCACCCCTATTTGGAGCTAGTGGGATGGCATCAGGGGGCATTAAGCAGAATAAGATAAGATCCCCGCGTTTCTTCGGCGGCTCAGCCGCGGCTAAAACCCAATCGCCGCACCCGCCGATCAATAAGCGCTGCAGAGTTCCATTAAAATGCAATTGCGCCTTTATGTCCAAAGGGTGTCCGTCTGGCCGGCCACTCACAAGCAAACTGACGGCTAAAATACTGCTGAAGTGTGAAGGTGAGCACAAACGGTCAGGCTCATTAATTAAAAACTGCCATGGGTCACTGAAGATCTCCCCTCTCGGGTGGAGGGGGTGCAAAAGGTAGGAAAAAAAAAAAAAAAAGATTATTACAGATATTCATGAGCTTAGAGCTGGGAAGCCGCCTTGGAGAGCTGATGGGGAGGCGGGAGAGGTGCGTGTACCTGTGGGTGGGTGATTACCTCTCAGGACGAGCTTCACTATGAGTTTCATCTAATCCCTGCCAATAATGTGAGATATTTCCCTTATTAAGACCGGGGCGAGCCGGAGGAGGGCTGCCATGACAACCTGCGAGAGGACGAGGATGGCAGCGGTGACAAAGAAGAAGAAGAAGAAGAAGAAGAAAAAAAAGTCCAGTTAGATGTGGCTGAAGAACCCACGACAAGCAAAGCGATGGCAGGCCGCTAACGAGGATTATTTACCACCTTGCAAAGGTATTCACACCCCTTGAACAGTCACACTTTGTCAAGCACCACTTTCTTTCAGTGAGTTTCTTTGGGATTTTATGTGACCGACTCACGAAGGAAGTGGAAAGAAAAACAAAACGCATAGTTTTCCAAATGTTATCCAAAAACAAAAAAAGAAAAAAGAAAACCCCAAAAACCACACCAACTGCTTCCAGAAGGTATTTATGGAAGAGAGGCAAGAAAAATGTTAAATGTAAGCACAGAAATTATTTGGTTGGTGGTGGTAAAGTTATCTTACCTGCATGTTAGGCATTTTGTCAATAACCTACAAGCAGAACAACATTGGGACTTCTGAGCATTTGATTATTAATTTCAAGTAAAATTATCACGTCTAATTGCACGCCTTCCTAAAATTATGCAGCCGTGTGGAAAATGCTGTATTTTCGTCAACAGTGACAAAGAAACTGCTCAGAGTTGATGGAGAATATCAGGGAAGACAAATGTGAGAAATTGAGAAATGCTGCCCTAGACATAAAGTAAGAGGTATGATGAAAGGATTTAGATCAAAGCTCAGTCGTGTCCCAGTCAAAGTTCAAACCTGAGAATCAACAGCAAAAGTTGAGAATGACTGTTTATAGACAACCGCCATCACCTGTCCGAAACTGAGGTATTTTGCAAAGAAGAATGGGTAAAAGTTTTAATTGGTGGGCTTTCTTGTTATGTTTAACAACGTTTAATGGAAAATCGGAATCGGCAGGTCAGACTTTTTAATTGTTTGTTTACTTCGGTAATCGATGCAGTCCTGGTTGGAACCGGACCGTCAGAGGTCCTCACGGCCTTGTTGGCGAGACAAATACGCACCGTGTTGTGTCAGAGGAGCCTCTCTGCTTTAGTGTCCCCCGCCTGCAGAACCGCCACCTTCAGGACCCCCGACTCCAGGTTTTTATCAGCCGGAGACGCGCCCTCGCTCCGTCCGTCGAAGCCCTCGTTATCCTGGCCGCCGCCGGACTCCGATGTCATCCGAGGCGGCGCAGAGAAGCGCACGGTGCCCTTCGCCTCCTGCACCTCTCCACCCGTCTTCTTCCCCTTCATCTCCCCCTCATCCTCCGCCGCTGTCAGGGGCTTCCTGCCGCCGCCCTTGGAGAACCCCTCGGACAACTTCCTGGCCCACTGCGTGAGGCCGGCGTCCAGAGAGTCCCTCCTGCGCCCCGGCGCGTACAGGTGCACGTTCCCCGTGTACCACAGCACCCACCACATCAGGCTGAAGAAGATGATGACGGAGCCCGTGTAGACGAGGAAGTCCCCGTAGAAGCGGCCGCCTGCGGTCGGGTGGCCGAAAATGCCGACGAGGAGCACCGCCAGGCCGCCGGCGTCGAACGCCAGAGCGAGGTAGAAGAAGAGAGAGCACTTCCCCACGCCACTCGGGGCCATAACCGGAGCGCAGCAGGAAGAGAAACAGCGGCTGCCAGATGATGAGCTTGCTGTTTTTCCCCCTTCTTCTTCTTCTTCTTCCACCTGTGCGCCTGGCCACGCCTCGGTTACCTGTGTCAACACACCGGCTTGTCTCCCCGCGACCTCAAACGCAGCGGTGTAACTGTCACGCTCCGACTCTCTAAAGACATTTGCACGCAGGGCACGTAAGAGGCAACAAACCGCACAGCATTTTATTCCGATCACTCCAGATTGAATGAGGTCATAAGCAAAATTGAATTTGGTGCCCACGTGCAGATCGGTCCATCTCAATAATTACACGTATGAGAGAGTCGGAGAAGCCTTGGGCAATGTTTTTTTTTTTTTTTTTAATTATTATTATTTATTATTCCCGAATAGCATTCATTAACCTTACTAATAGTCGTGGCAATGTTTTTTTTTTTTTTTTTTCTAAACAGCCATAGGGCTCTTTGCCATGGGCGTCATTTTCTCTGGGGCGAAAGCATTGACAAAAATAAACTTGTCACTTATTTCTCTATTGCTTTTTGGCATTTGCAGTCTTTTGATTTTTACACTGCAACAAGCTGAAGTCATGTGATTACAGATTAAAGGGCCGGTAACGTTTTATTCGACTGCATTTGATGATCTTTTTTTTTTTTTCTTTTTTTTTTTTTCATTTATTTATTTATTTTTTTTACTTTTTTCGAAATCTACAACTTCGGCCAATCAAAGTAAAACTACAATGAAGATGGGGGTGCGGGGGGGGATCCTCTGGAAAACAATTTGAGCTGAAAACACAAAAAGTGGCGATGAATTGTTAATGTCACAACTTGCTTAGAAGAAATTAAAAAATATGTAGATTGTCATAAATATTAGTTTAGATCAATCACCAGGTCCTGGCTCAAAAAAAAAAAAAAAAAAAAAAATCTTTATGCTGACCAAAACATTGCATAATTTGTTCACCATATTTTGTGCAAAGTTGCACATTTGTAAACCGTTCCTGCGTACGTCGGCCTCACTGAGGCGGTTGTTACGTTTCACTTTGCCTCTGGCCAGATGCGGCAGCTCTCCAATTTGGACTTTTCAGCCAAATAATCGACAGATAAAAGGTCTGTGCTCACTACATTAGCCATTGATTTCCCAGCGCGGCAGTTTAAAAAAAAAAAAAAACCGCTGCTTTCGTCCATAAAGCATTTATACATGATATCAGGAATTTATAACACCGCAGGCCTTTTGGCTATTTTATACTCTTGCCCTGAAGGTAGAGGCAAAATATAATTTTCTCAAACGTGTCCGAGACTGGCCGGGTTTTGTGTGGACTCTAAAAGGCTCAAAGTTTGGTTTAATGGACTTTAAACTTTTGAATAGCTTTATCAAAGCCTTGCTTTTTTTTTTTCTTTTTTTTTTTTTTTTTTTTTTTATTTATGTTTAAAAACCGCCCAGAAATCATCAAATTGAAATTAATTTGACTAATTCGTCTTGGGACTATGACTGAATATTCAGCCAGAATTTTGTGTTCTGTCGCTTCACAAACAATAGTGATTCAGCTGAAACTGTGAGGATAAATCGATCAAATGATCTAAATTGCATAGCAGGATAAATGCCCAAATTACACCCCTTCTTCTAAGGCTGCCCTGGGCGACTGCCCATACATAATTGTCCAAATCATATAAACCTCTTCCCCTGACTCATTTGCCACTCAGTCAATGTGCAACTTTTACATTTCCAACGGCCCTCGAAGGCATCCTCTTCCCCCTTACCATTCTGAAAGGCACACGAGAGTCTCCCCAGCAACCCAGACACCTCGGCTGTTCATCTAGGCAGAGTGCTCATTAAATCTGCAACCCAGTCACACTATGAACGATTTCATGACTTATTAAGTCTCCTGATTAACTGAAAGACGTGGCAGATTACATGGATTTCCTTCAGTAAAGTCCTTCATGGCCCAAAGTGATTTCTTCCCCATATGCAGGGCATCTGCTGCAGAAAATTACAAAGAAATAGGAATGAAGTGGTGGATGATCATGGTGCCCGTCAGCTCAGAGAAAGAGAGAGAGAGAGAGAGGAAATCTCAGTCAGTGGCTAGAGGACAAATCCGAAACTGAACCCGTGAGTTTATCTCTAAGAGTGACAGCTTGTAATGATCTACAGTGTATTCGGGAGGGAAGGTGGTGGGGGAATGGGGAAAAGGCGGCCAAATGTTGCCGCTTATGCGTGCATAGATGCGACTGCCAGAGGGCGCCAGTCATCCACGGAACCGAGCTCAACCCGCCTCTGGCAGTGTGCATTGGATTGCACGCTGCGTTGCCTGAGCAGCAGTGACAACATTTTCACTCGATTATTGGGAGCAGAAACAATGTGGTCTCCTCGGAGAGAGCAGCCAGTGTAAGCTGAAATTCCGAGGCAAGGCTCCATGCGAGGAGCCAACAGTGCACTCGACGTGTCACGGCGAGACCTCCTGGTGCTCACGCACGGACCGTCTCGCGGGATTCTAATTATCGGTTTGATTTTCACATCGTCCGATTTCATCGTGTCTTGAGCGCTTCTCCCCCGGAGCTCAGATGGTGTCGTCAATCCAGACAGCATCCAAACATTCGAATGCTGGTGAGAAAAGAGTGCGCCCCCCTTCACCAGGCGGAAACACCGCTACTCTGTATGAGCAAAGGCACGGCTTGTCTAAGTTTGCTGATTTCATGTATGGACGGATGTGTTGGTCCCCTGATTAGGCTTATCTGGGACGTGTCGTGACTGGAGGCTTGTGATACCCGGAGTGGGGGCTTTGTTTCGGAAGACTGTTATCCCAAGCTGGCAGAGGAAAACCCGCCACCCCCACATCCCCCGTTCTCTAGAAAAAGAGGAGATTAAAACAAAGGAAGGTTGGATGGAAGAGAGGGTAAAAGGGCAGAAAAAAGTTATAAGGATTGTGAGGGTGAGGCAAAAGATAAAAAAAAAAAAAAACCAGATGGGTGGAAGGACCGGGGAGAAAAACCTTGGATGGGAAGACGAGGGAGGAAGGTTGGATTGGTGCACAGATGACAGAGATGGTGGATAGGAAGTTTGAAGTTGAAAATAATGTTTGGATAGGGGGAGGATAAGGAGAAAAAGTCATGAATGGATGGACAGCAAGGGCCATCTTCCCTGTCCGTGCCGGAAAAAAAACAGCAACATGCCGCCACCGCCATGCTTCGACATGGCGTCGTTTCTCACAGGGTCACCGTTTCACGCGCACGTCCGCAAGTTCGGCTTTGGTTTTCTTCTGACCAACATGTCTTCTGTAAAGCCCCGTTGAGGAAACAGGGCTTCTGATTGGCTTTCCTCTCGACATGCTTTTATACAGTTTAAAGATCTGAAAGCGACTTCATAATTTGATTTTACTAACAATAATGAATAGAAATAAATTGGTGAATGTTACAGTTGGTTAAAAAGGAACTTCTCACTGGAATGCTTTCAGCTGATAAAGTTACAACATTTTTGGGCAAACATATTTCTTCGTCACGTCATCCAGATCCAGATTCTGTCAAACCAGTCACTTTTATTTATTTATTTTTTTGAGCACTTGGAAACTTTTGCACTGATATTAAAAGTGCAAACGCATAAAAGGACTGCTTTAAGATGCAACACGATATATTCAGCTGCGAGGTAGTCAAAAAAAAGAAAAAAAAAAAAAAAGGAGAGATGAAAACAAGCCATATATGTGCGTTTTTTAAATGATGCCTGAGAGACATTTGCACTCCAAACAGCCCCAGCTTGTTTTTCTGCAGTTTGCCTGTGAAGACTCTGTGAAGGCATCCCGTGCTTAGCCTCCCCTCCGCCGAGCGGCATTTTGATCGACTGCTTATCGGAGCTGCAGGGTCGCTTCAGAAGTTCACTTAGTTTGGTGGTTAGCCTGCAAACGGTTCAGACCCGTAAATCCCGTCCGGACCTCGAAAGTGCCCATGAACGTCCTTTCTCGAAAGACACAGCAGAACCATTGCCGGGCTTAAATTTGCGGGTACTCGTGGATCAAAAATAATAACAATTTTGTTGATTTTTAAAAAAAAAAAATTTGTAGGGATTTCCAAATGAATCACACTTACATCCAGAAAATGAGCGTGCACAAACAGATCTCGACAATGAAACTGCACGCATGCATGAAACCGAGCGAGTTTTCTTTGTGCAGCCAAAACGAAGCGAATTGAAGTGCAGATGAGGGAGCGATAAATAGTAGCAAATTGGCCTCGTCGCCACATGCTTGAAACCGGGGATCGGAAAGGGAGGAGAAAAGTCTCCAGAAGTTGTTGAATACAAATTGTTGTATTTTGTATGAGGAATCTGATTCGTATGTTATATATCCCTATTTACATGGATTACTTAAACCATACACGGTTTTTCCTCCCAAATCCTAGCTAAGCCCTACGGTGGGGCTGCCAAGGCAGTTGACGAGTTTCCCCAATGTGTTTTTTTGTGTTAAAAAAATGTCATAAGTTGACAGGAAATTCAGCAAATAAAACGTCAAAGAAAAAACTGTACCGGGTTGCATAAAACTAGTCTTTCTGTGGGTCGCATATGCATAATTAAACGGCATTATTTTTTTTAATTGCAAAGTAGTGCAGTCAAGGATCAGCGAGGTGAACAAAAAACAGCATCAGCCACCGGTTCCAGATTCTTCTGATGACTTTCATTTGTTACTGTTGACTCTGACAACAATCCCGCGCTTCTAAGAACTCACTGTTTTTATAGCCAATCGGCAACACAGCTGCACTCAAGTGGACCAGGCCACAATTCAACAGGTCAAAACAAAGAAGATCTGAAGAGAGAAACAAGAATAGGATTATTAATCGAATTTACAAACTCATCCACATCGTGAAATGGTCTGCAAAATAAACCATGTAATACAATTTAACTCCGAAGAATAGCAAACATAGCAATACTCAAAAGAAGCGGTGAACAGAATCTGAACCCCTTTGTCTCAAATTGCCTGCTAAAGATTACTGATGTTTTATTGTATATAAACAACACTTAGCCTGGTGGGGGAACAAGTAAAGCCTGGCGGCCCGCCAGGCTCATCCAGGGGGGAAAAAAATACAGATGAATGCAGGACAACAAAGAGTAAAACTGAAACAAACTTGAAGCCCCGACTAATAATACAAATTTCTGGCACTGTCCTAATGCTTGCCAACGGGATTGATACCAAAATGGGATCTCCCTCTCATCTGTGTGTAAAGGCAAATGAGTGCTTTTATCGTCATGAACGAAATCAGAAACACGTAAATGCCTTACCACTTCATCATACATGTACAAGCTGTTCTCACATCTTCAATGGTTTCCCAGCATAGCCCTCAAAGTGCTGCCAATAAAGCCAACCACTACAGTTGTGTAGCCAAGTCGTTTCCCACAGTCGGCTCCTTGTTGATGTAACTGGATTTTTTGCTTTTTTTTTTTTTTTTTTTTTTTTTTTTTTTTTTTTTTTTTTTTTTTTGTCTGTAGGCATTCCTTCGCAAACGAGGCTCCAGGTCGCCTTAACGAAGAACGGGCCGAGTCAAGGCATGCACTGCTTTGCGAAGCAACACTCTGGGGGGTGTCTGCCCGGTGGTGTAGAGTGAAATTAGCAAAGACGCGCAGAGCTGAGAGCGTTTCTGTGCCGCGGATGAGGCGGGATGGGCGAGTTAACCCTTCTTCCCTTCGAACATGCTTCTGGAAGAAAAGACGCTGGAACTGTATTAAATAATTGAGAGTTGGAAGGTAATTGAGGACATAGATCAATAATATCTGGGGGGTTGTTCTCATTACAGCGATACCCAGACACATCCAAAAGTTATAGCTCAATGATGATGAATCTGGAGAGAATGGCTGCGAGAGAACGGGAGGAGGGAGGAGGAAGAGAGCAGAGAGATCTAAAAATTTAACAAATGAGACCCATTTCCTACCCCTGTCTGTCTCATCAGAACCTCTTATCCAAGCTCGGGATGTGGCAGGTGCTTTGGCCGCCTCACTTTTCAATACGTCAGATCACTGTGCTTAGAAACGGGGATCTTTCCATGGGAGTCTGAAGGCTTCCCGGGCACTGATTTCCCAGCGGATTGGCAGTCTCGACACGCATGGGTGTCTGTGAGCTTTTAAACAGTCGCCCCGCCCGTCTCCCACCACTCACTACCCGTCGTTCCTCCAAAACTGCACCCCGCTCCCTATTAAAGCCTCTTCTATCCTCTATTCGGCGCCTATCCTACTCCATCAGCCACGCTTTGTTTCTGCCTCAATCACCTGCCTGCGACGTAAAAAGGAATTCGCCAGACTTTTTGAGAAAGGCGCGGGATTAAACCGAGTCGTTTTCATTAAATGTTTACGCGTTCCCCGAGCCACGATCGGATGAAGCCGGTGTTTTGAATCAAAGATGGTATCTCTTCGCCACCTGGGGTGAAAATTGGAGGTGCTGCATTAAACCTGATCGAGTGTGTTTCAGGGGAGCGCTTACTTTTCCTGCCTGTTTATCCCTGAGGGGTTCAGGGTGGAGAGATGGGGGCCGCTGCCTCTGTTCATCCACACGTCCACGCTACCGAGCAAACATTTGAAACAACCGATGCTCATTTAAAATACCAATTAAGTTCCTGGTAATGTTGTTAACACGTTATTTGACGGCTTGTGAATACGGCTGTCATGACGCCGTCGTAAACATGGCATAACAGCTGTCGTGAACATGAGCAAGTCTCCATGAATATTTATGACTGTTGTCATGACGCGTCAGTCGGTAAATCATGACACTTTTAATACAAGGCTGACATTATTCAAAATGTCTTTGTTATGACAACTTGACATTAACCAAGATCTGACATAAATTTGTGATAAAAACTATTCCTGATGAAACTTTAATAATTATGTTTCTTTATGTTATTAAAGCTAAAGATACAATGCAAAAACACAAAGCTAAATAGGTCTATGATCCGGATCATAGCACCATAAAGGCGTGCGTTAGCAGAGGCGGGTAAAGAACCCAAAAATTGTGCTCAAGAGTCTCAGATACACCAGTTCTGTCAGGAGGAATGGGCAAAAATCCTGGCAAACTCAATATGTTCAAGCCAAGCTATTTAGTTTACAGGAGAAATCTTGTTTTTCACAGTAACAGTTTTTTTGCCATGTGCTGACCGAAAAGGAAAACACTGCAAATGGTCCCAGAAAACTGTTACAAGTCTGTATGTCTTTATAGCAGGCTTAGTTCTACTAATAAGCATGAGCAGAGAGGAGTATGCCTCAACAAAAACCTTATATAAAAAAAAAATATAATGCAGAACGCTTTTTTGTAAGTGTAGAGACTAACACCACTGGATCTAACGAACTTTGTCACAAAGGAGGACAGGAAAGAAAACAATATTCCAACATTTATAAAAAATTAAAAAAAACCCAGATGGTCAAATCTAAACTAATTTTCTTGTAGATTTTTCCAAGACCCTCAAAGTTGCAGTGAAGTCGGATCTATAACTGGGTCAAAACCACTTGGATGAAAGTAAGTGTCAATTAAATCAATGAGATGAGATCAATGAAATCAGTAAAACGCGAACCAAAACAATGCAGCGTTATGGGCTGAGAGATGCTCAGTCCGACCGCTGTGAAAGCTTACTCCCAATCCTAATTAGGCCCTTATTCATGAACACCAGGAATAACCTTTTTTTTTTTTTTTTTCATTGTAAATTAACACTCCGAGAACGGTCACGAAAGTGAAGCTAGCCGGCGTTTTCTAATCAGGCTTCGTTTGTAACCTGTCAGTCCACCGGAGAATAGTGAAGCTTTGTACAAACACAGGAATCACACTCATAAACTGATCACAGACTTGGCATTTGAGCTGTGTGTGTGTGTGGGTGTGTGTGCGTGTGTGTGTATGGTAAATGCTTGAAATATGGGAAGGGATCTTGGTGCCTAAATGGGGAACAGTGTTTTGCGATGATGGCGCTCAAGCCACAATCCTTCATGCAAACTGCTGTAAAAGCACTGTTGAATCAGCAGCTGTAAATATGCCACTGTGTGAGGGGGACAATGATGTAGGCTTGCTTCGGACGTTTAATTAGCTGGAGCAATCAGGACGTGACAGCAGACATGGTTTATTGTTAAAATAGCTTTTTTTTTTTAGTGTTTGTAAAAGACGTTTTGATACTGGTAAGCGAGTGAAGGCTTTATTTATTTACTTAGGATCAAGGTTAAGACAACTGACTTTATCTCATTCCAGAAACTACGTTAAAACCAGATGAATGTTTTATATATATATATATATATATATATATATGTGTGTGTGTGTGTGTGTGTGTGTAAAGCTAAGCCATAATGCTGAGGCATGTCAAAAACGTTCATCCATCCTTATCAGTACAACCAGAATTCCATTCCTTAATTCATCTGTAATACTTTAAATCAATCTGATGCTGTATCAATCCCTCAAATGCCTGTGCCAAGATATTTTTTCTTGCATTTTGATGGCATTTCTCTTGGAGCTTTTTCTGTACTATTTTCCATTTCAGGCTGTGTTGTGCAGATTAGCAGATGTGTTTGAGGAGCATTGTGCAACCGCATGACCAAATTCCAGCCAAGCTTTAGACGTTAGATGGATTGCAATGTTTTGTTTTGTGTGTGTGTGAAATGTGAGGCGCACTGTAAGAACTCAAAATCTCACCAGGCATTCTGTTTTGGTCGACTTCCCAGTGATACGCTCAAACTAAGACAAAACTAACTTCAAAGAAACTTTTTTGGGAAGAAGCTTGTTGTAAGTGAATAATTCATCTGAGTTTATGAAAAAGTACTAGTTCCACAGAGAGGTCATTTCATTTACAACGCGGGGGAAATGTCTTGTTATAAGTGACATAACATGCAGGCGACCTAGAACGTTTTTTATTCATGTTCACGGATGAAAACAAGGTCCAATATCTTGCTGAAAAGCAATTTGCACACTTGGAATACGACAAACTAACTCGCAAAGATGTTCGTACAAGAAACTTGACCAAAAATGCTTGGTAAGATTTTGTGTTTTTGCAGAGCAGACCTTTGTCTTTTTTCTTTTTTGCGAGCAGTGATTTTCTCCTTAGACCTTTCCCATTTTAATCCAATCTCTTAAATCATAAACTCTGACCTTAAATATGTCATGTGTGTTTTTTTTTGACTCTTTTCCAACCGATAAAAATCAACGACTTTGCTTCAAAATCTTTTGGCAGAAAAAATGCGTTGCTTGTGGAGTTTTTTATTCCTACTTCATCTTGTCAAACCGGTTATATTTAAGATATTTCTTGGTTCTAAATACTTTCTAGTAATTGCGCAGGGGTGTGCAAGTCTTTTATTAATTTCAGTCAATTAATAAATAAATAATTATGGCAATTTCCACATATTTCCCCCCTACTTTATAGGTGAAATCAGCATTTATAAAGTACTTTTATTCACTTTCTTAGTGTTGGCTATTAAAACTGGTTTTGTTCTGAAACAGTTAAGTCAAAAACAGACTTCGTAAATTCTTTTTTACTTTATTCTCACACTCTTTATATTTAAAATTAAGGGTAAAATTACATCTAAAGATTTATTTAAAATATTCCAAAAATGTTCAGTTGAACATTTTTTTTTATTTATGTAAAAAAAAAAAACATAACCTCCCCCCCCCACATATTTAAGAAACCGGCATTTGACTTGTGTCTCGAAGTGCAAAACTTTCGAACAGAAAGGCACTGCTCTGATTTATAACTGCGACTAAATATAGGCATAAACTTAGTCATTCCAAACATTCATTCATCTCCCTGAGGTCAAAGGTCGTCCTCCATCAGCCACTAGTCCTGAGAAATCTGCTCCACAAGGACGGTCGAACCGTGTGTGTGTGTGTGTGTGTGTGTGAGGCTATCGTCCTCTTGCATCCACTCCACTTTTACCACAGCCAAGGCATTTGACATGGAGCAGTGACGCCACTAAAACGTCTCCTCCTCAACTGCCACCCTCCACTTTGAGTGGCTATTGTCTACACCCCGGTCATATAAATCAGACGCTGCTGCCGAGCGAGAGCTGCGGGAGGATTAAAACCCGGAGCAGGGCGGGAGGGAACGGAGGAGGAAAAAAGAGAAATGGGCCTTACGGCCGAAGTGTCCTCCTCAAGGTCGTCACGGTGATTGGATTGTTGCGAGGAGGATGGGACCGAGGGAAATGAGACGGCAGAATGTCTCCTGTCACTTTCACCTAAGTGGATTCTTATTTCCCTGATAGCTCTTAAATGATATAAAAGGAATCGCAACGCATCGGGATTTTTATGGCGAAATCTACATGAGCGAGCGTTTTCTTTTCTTTTTTTTTTAAACGTTCAATCACTTTGAGTGGTTTTGTGCCACATTTACAAGCTGGTAAAGAAAAACTAAGACTTTTACAGCTAAACAAAATTTCTCAAAAGACTTTGTTTTCCACAGCTTTAATGTGCACCACATCCTGTGTACTGTAGGTTTCAGTGTATCGTTCTGTGTAAATGCATGAGCCAGCTTTAAAACAGGCTAACAATGCTGGATATTGTAAATATTACATTGCAGCAAACCAATTTCAGTTTTTGTGTTGCATTTTTTATTTTTTTTTATTTTAAACATACGTCAAAGGAAATAATTTATGAAATATTGATTATAGTAGAAGTTTGTAAATTAAACTGTCTTGGTATTTCATTTAAATATATATATGTGTCATATTTACTCAGTTTTAAAGACTATATCTCACTTTTTTAATAGTTTCATTGGTCCTGCGATATAGCTATATATGTAGTGAGTAAACAGATGTGAATAGTTAAAAATTATGTTGTTTGGCTGGTTTGCACTAAGGTATGTTTTTGTAAAAAAAAAAAAAAAAAAAAAAAATAAGTACCGTGTCAAATAGACTGGGTCATTCTGACATGGGAGCCAGGAAGGAATTCAGATTCGGAGAGATGTGGAATAACAATCGCCGAACTATTGTAAACACCCATCTAGCCAAACGTTGAAACGTTCCATCTGTGGACCATTCCGGGAAACTCTTGATAGCATGTCAGCAACACAAAAGAAGGAACTGGACCGGTTGAGAGTGCCACAAACACGTACGTGAACAGAGTTGGGTATAAATGCGCCCTGCTCTCTGCGAGAGTTTGGGGGTTTCTGTGAGAATATCGAGAATGTTATTTGTGCAATGCAGGAGCGCCCACAAATCTCCAACGTTGGCCCAAGTAAAGTAGACATGAATGGATGACAGTGTGATGATTTCTTTTGTTAATAGCAAGCTTTAACTCTCCAGTAGTTGTGACATATATATGCTTTTTTTTCCCCCTCTGCATGATATATGTTTTGACTGATGCAACCTATACTCTGTAACAACTTATGTTCCAGAACATGCAAAAAGCAATTTCTAACATAATACATAATGAATATAAAATCAATTGGATCTAATCATTTGGTACATCATAAAGTTTCATTTTCACCAGCTGATGTCATAATTGGTCAACATGAAACATGTCAAACTGTCTATTATTGCAGCTTAAAACGAAAGGCGACCATTTTGAATTCGAGGACGGGATGGCCGGGAAAGATTTCAAGGACCATTCCAGATGATTGTTGGAAGTTGGAAATTCTAACTTTACAGGCCCAAATGTAACACAAATATATTTTTTACATCTACAGCCGTGCTTTCTAAAGGTTAGCATAATAACTCGTTTACCTTTATTGCCGAGGACATTTGTTCTTAATATACCGTGTCTCTCGCACAAGGTAGCATTTGGCAGCCTTTGAAATGCGCATTATGCCAGAGGCATCAATGGCTGTTTGTGTCATTACTTTCCAAATCTGAAAGCCTTTGAGATTTCCGTGAGTAAATGCGCCTCGAATGTCAACATTTGCATCCTTGAAGGAGGAAAATGCAGCTAATTGCGTTGAACGCTCAGCTGATTGAAAACACCTCGATTACAGACTCACCTGGGAGTGAGAAACTTGAGCCGCGCGTCATCGTCTCCTTGACATCAAAAACCCGCGTCGCATTTTGACCCCGACCCGCTATCGCTATGGCAACAGCAATGAGCAGCCGGCTCCGGAAAAATAATTCTTTTTTTTTTTTATTTTTTTTTTTTTATCAAATTAATGACATGTGTCTTTGTCCTGGATTTCATTACTGGGGCAGCATGCGCCGAGGTTATCTGAAATTCACTCAGTTGAAAAATTTAATGACTCCTTACAGCTGGGACAATGACATGATTTATGGCGCTTATTTTATTTTATGTTTTTTTTTTTTTTTTTTTTTTTTTTTTTTTGTCCCTAGCAGAATATGCTCGTAGCGTCAGACCAAAAATCAAAAGTTTATTCAGGTCTGTCCGCATCTCAGCCTCCGCCTCCCGACCACTATTCATTTGACTTCTCCCATTTATAATCTAATTTATGGGCTCTGGCTCGTGCCACTTACGTAACTGATAGTTTTCAAATCGGGTTAAGCCTTTCAACTTGTTCGGTCTCTTGTTTCAAATAGCCGACACACACGGTCTCGGGAACAACAGACAAATGACACTTTGGTTAATGAGTTATGAGCAAAAAATCAGAAGCGCGCTCGGCTCCGGCTGCCCGGGCTTCTGGCCTCCTGCTTCCGGGATTCGTCTTCAATCACTCGGCTGCTCTCTGCGAGGCACAGGTGAAGTGCCCCGGAAAGCCGACGCGCTATTGTTTCTGGGCGAAATCGATCGTTAAATACTCGGCTGATTAAGAGCGCCGGCGTTCACGCTCCTTTGCTGCCAGCGTGCCTGGCAGCAAAGGAGGCTCTGACCTCAAATCGGATTCTGCCGTTACATTTCTGTAGGAGCGGAAGTCAATATTCCCACACGTCCCCTGGGCTTCGGAAAAAAAAAGTGGGGGGGGGAATTGTGAGAAATGTTGACAAATAGATAACCGGTGAGAGGCTAGGCGAAGCTAGGCTCGCGCGCGTCTCTCTCTGCCAGCCGAGATAGAAATCAGTAAAGTGTAACTGCAGTGCAAGATAAGGAGGAATATCATCTCTTTCAGATCTTTTTGTCCCACGAACCTGCCACCGGCACCTATTTTTCACTCTTTTCCTGCGTCGGTCTTCATAACTTCCCTTCCGGGCAGGAGCTTTTTCACTCCGCAGCCCACTTTGCAAGTTGCAAGAAATTTTTCAGAGCCGTCACATACCATAGTGTTGATCTAATTATCTTGGGTGATATAAAGCAGGTTGCAAGAACCCTGTCAATTGAAGGAATGCTCCATAACTAACTCTTCTTTCCGTTTGCAAGGCTCCTGTCTCGTTAAATCTCGACCCTTTGGTTGAAACTACGTCTGCAACGAATGGTCAGTTTGGTTGTTGATTATTCTATCAATCTTTTTCATAAATAGTAAATGAACCAGAAGGTATTTTGTATCGGATTGTACTTTCTGTGAGTGCATCTTCTGTTCTTCATATTGGTGTATATTTGACTTCACTGTTCCAGGCTAAGAGTTAGCGCACAGCTGCATTATATTTATGTTTTAGATGCTTATGCATGGTTATTATTTAAGGAGAGCTTTTGCAGATGTTTTTTCTTAACAGAACAGTGCATAAAGGTAACCAATGTGCTGCACAACTATGCAGATGCAATAGATAGCATTGCGAGTTCTTGATGGTATTTCCTAGCGGCCCCAGTGTCAGTGTGCATGACATGGTCGTACAGCCTGGTAGAAACCAATCCCTTGTCCTACGCCATTATCCTCGTCTGGACACTCGGCTATTGAGAGACATTTGCTTCACGGAGGCGTGGACTCTGTTGAAGTCCCCGATTTTACCCAGCCGCCACAATTTGCCGTGGCAGCTCGATGCTACGCGGCTCACCAGAACGTTCCTGTTCTGCAAACAACCGTCCTCCACCTGCAAGAGAGCAGTGCCGAGCCAAGCAAGATGGCTGATTACGTCAATTCGATATCTGGAAGTGTGGCCAACGTGGACCGAACAGGTTCTTTCACTTCCCCCGCTGCCATTGCTAAAACTGCAAGGGGACAACAATTCTGAAAAAAAGCACAGAAAACCAAAGTCACGGTTAACAACTTCTTCCAGCTGGGCCGGGCACTAGTAACTAAGATATTACTCCGTACGACATGATGCGGGACGATGCAGGTGTATTTGCCTTTACAAATAATTGACTTCCATCATTGGACCACCATGCCTATTGACCTTCGTTTATGGGCTCTGACCGCCAGTAACTGCCTGCCTGCAAGACTACTGCTCTTCTTGTGATGCAACCTCTAGAGCAATATGTACAGTTTGTCCTCCATGCAAATCAAATCACTGCTCTACCCACCACCAGTCTGACTCCGAGTCACATCCAATTTCTTACGGGGCTGACTTGCTTACTTAACAACTGATCGCTTAAGACATGTCAAATACTCTGATGGATTTTAGACCTTGCTGGCCCCTGAACAAATGATAAAACTTATGTTTTCTTGATATTTCCCCTAAAACCGTTGTCAGTTGATTTCTTTTACGCCCACTCTGTTGGTATAGGCGATAGCACCTCAGAGAAGGATACAAATTGAAAGCATTGGTATAAAGATAGCCTCTCAAATTCAAAAGCGCAATGCATTAGACGACAACCTTGCCTCTCCTCCATAGTTCTCTAGTGTTTATTATTCTTGGCAGAACCATGTTTTCACAGAGGATCTTGTCAGGGAAAACACAAGCTGCATTAGACAGCAGCTTATGTGTTTGGAGAGTGGATAGAAACTATCCTTCTCCTGAAATGTATTCTCATATCAACTGGGCTATTTGTGCTGGGTTTTTTTTCTTTCCTCCTGTTTTTTTTTTTTTTTTTTTTTTTTTCCTTCTTTGGCCCAGAATGCGAAGAGCCGTCTGCGGTTGCTGCACCCGCGGGCAGCAATAAACTACAGACAAGTTTTCTCAGCTCAGACTCCACCTTCTCTGCCCCTTCTCTGCGACAAAGACCATATCATTATCCTCACAAGCAACAAAAATGCCTCAGCAATTTCAGCGCTGGGGGTATTTTATTCTTTTTCCTTTTTTTTCCTCTCCCATGCCGTCCGTCTGTCTATCAGGGGGGGAGATCTTTGCCGCAGAGGCTTATGCGGGCTGCACAAAAATAACATAGAAAATCCATGTTTCTGGAGCCCAGGGAGGATGAATGGAGGGAGGGACAAGCAGGGATTTACTTGAAGCTGACTGACACCTCAAAGCCGGGTGAGAGTGTTTGCATTGTGACGAATCCTGCCGCCTAATAAGAAGACGCAGCCTAACCTGGTTCTGAGCCCTTCTGTTAAACACGAGTCAAGTGTCACGGGTTGTGTGTGCAGACTCGCGGGGAGGAAACAAGCATTCCTGGCTGCCGTCCCAGAACGCCATTGATCTCCTACGTTCCACGCTACAGGGGTCTGTCTGCCGACTTTCCGCTTTGCTCGTGTGCGACCGTTTGTCTGGCACGGGACCAGATCAGGAAGCGCCGCGGCGAGGACGCTGACCGAGGGCGTTTCTCGTCAAAGGATGATGCAGTTTGCCTCCAAACAACACTAGATGGCGGTGTTTATTTCTGATTGTGGGCCTGGAGTAATTTCTCATCTAAATTCACACCTAAGTGGGGGAAAAAAAAAAAAAATGCTCCCCTCTTTAATTCATATATTGATATTCATATACAATGAAGCACCAAAAAAAAAAAAAAAAAGGAAAAACAGCAAAAAAAAGAAAAACATCCTAAGTTTCCTAACTGCTAGAGTTGAAGTTTTCTCAGGTTGATATTTAATTAGTCTGTGCTGGAACAAACTAGGTAGCTTTATTCAGTTTTTTTTTTTTTTTTTTTTTTTAAATCACCATGGGAACACAAATATCATCTCTTCACCCCCCCCTCAGGAGACAATTCTCAGGGCTGCGCTGACCATCACAAACAACTGAGGTCGTCTCGGAGCGTCCGACCGAGCCGTCTCACGCTGCAGTTGAACCTCCAGTGGAATGCAGACTAGAAAATAAAAAAAAGAAAAAAAATGAATTAATTAAAGCAAAGCATCAATATGCCATTGCCTGGCAACAAAGATTCGCCAAACGTAATGTGAAAATTGGCTGACGGCGATCGTGACGAGTCCCCGCGTTCGTGCTATCGCCGGGGTGTTGCTGAGCGTGTTTACGCTCTCAGCATCCCTACTGCTGGCTGAAGCTATCACGCTAATTTATGCCCGTGCATGTTTGCGTGCCTTTAAATCATCGAGGAAGAAGCTGTTGTGGGAAAAGCTCAATAAGACGCATATGTGCGCGTGCCTGCGTGTGTGCGTGCGTGCGTGTGTGTGTGTGTGTTTGTGCTGGTTTGATTAGCGGGCACCGAGAAGCATTGAGTTCAAGCGGCGGCGGCAGGAATAAAATGCAGTGCAGGACTCTGTATTGACATTCTCTGGACCTCTTGTTTGTCAGTAGAAGGCACTGGACCAGTGTCAGATCACTCTCCTCGTATCGATCAAAGCAAATGGAACGACTTGAGCGGAACGCAGTGCCCAGACCTCATGTGACTCATATATATAAATAGGTGTGTGTGTGTGTGTGTGTGTGTGTGTGTGTGTGCGCGTGTGTAACAACAGGTGTCTGAAAACGCCTCCTTACATTGCACCTCCATTCCCGTGTGTGGTAGAGGCCCGAGCCTCGGAGCCCTTGATGCATTTGTCATATTTTCTAAAAACATGTTAAAAAAAAAAACGACACTTGCGCCTGAGGAATTGGGAAACAAACTCATCAATACTGGAGTTCAAACTGTCATGAGCAGAGCTACGTGTCGTCTTGTCCATTTCGAAGTCGCCATAGAGCAGTTTTGTGACGTGACCGTAAAGTGCTGTGAAAAGGTATTGTCCGTCCTTCTGAATGTCTTTCCTAGGAACCTAGGACTCGGTTCTGTTGAAGTGCACTCTGGCAAGGTTCAAATGCACATGTGGGTGCCAAGTGGACTGGAGACCACTATAGCACAGGGAATTCTGGGTAAAAACAACCAAGACAAACGTGCATGTTTTCGGGAGTTGAAGAAACAGCTCATCGTCTTTTGGCAAAAGCGGCAAATTTCAGTGCTAAAATTTGACGACACTCCATTTTTGATTACATTTAGTGAAGAAGGAAGTTGCGTTCCTCCTCAGGGGTTTTCAGCAAAGTGGGCGGCAAAGGGCTTTTCAAAGGGTTTCGTTCATGTGACACTGTGCGGTGCGAAAGCGAACCCACCCAGCTGGAAATGTAACAAATGTCGCAATTTTGGTTCCCAATCAAACCGAGTCTACCAGGCCGTCAGATGTGAAAACAACCTAACTCTATTTAATTATATTTGCACTTCACTCGGCTTGATCAACCAGGACCGATTACGCTCACACCCATAAAAATCAAGTGATCTCTTAATTGTATTGGAAGTCATTGAGGTCTGTCAGTCTGGAAAAGGCAACAAAGGCATTTCGTAGTCCAGGAAACCACAGAGAGAGCTATTATCCACAAATGAAGAAAACATCGACCACTGATTTACCTCTCCAGGAGTGACCTGCCTGCCGAAATTACTCAAACGACGCATCAACAACTCATCTAGGAGGTCACGAAAGAACCCAGGGTGATCGAAAGCACACCGGTAAGTCCACCTCTGAATGAGTCAAAGAAACCGGAGATCATGGTGAAAGTCAGACCTTTAACAGATGCTCAACCATCACTGGAGGCTGCTTTTTGTATTTCCTCAGGTAGTCAAAATTAGCTTAATGATCTGAAACATTTGAGTGTCTTTGTCTTGGCAGCAGCCTAGACTACGAAGCCTCTCTGTACAGGTGTTGAGTCCGTTTTATTGCCTTGGAGCACACCACTCTTTTCAGACAGCTACTTAAGAGTTTGGATTAATAGGAGAGGAGAGGTGGGGGGCATTTGGGTGGTCAAACAGATGTCAAATGAGCCCAACAGTTAGGCTGGGCAGTGTAAATGAGGGCAGTAGGATAGTAAACTAAAGTAAGTGTGATTAACTACAAGCACCACAGCAAGCCCAGCTGAGAGCAGAGATTTTAGCTTCCCTCCTCTCCACTGGTCAGCAGAGTTCCCTGGGCAACCAAATCTGCCCCTTAGGAAGCCAGATTAGAAAAGCAGAAGATAAACTTGCAGAAAACTTTTACGTTCAGAAGGAATAAAGGATTGTAAAGTTCCACCATTTTCATATTTATACATATAAATCCTGTGCAATGAATCACACCACAGGGCTCTTAGTCAGTAAGGTAAGGATTAGTTTGTGAAGATGCTATCTATATATTAAAACGAAGGGGGGCGGGGGGAAGTTAGTGATAATTCTGTAATTTAGCTTCTTCGGATGATAACGTTTGCCAAAACGCCACACATATATCAAAAGTACAAAATATTGAAAGCATAGATATAATCAGAATAAATTCAACACTCCAAAGTAGCAAAGCTTAGTATCTTTGCCACACATACTGGGAAGTTTTTATTTCCTCACAAACCCTTCATTTCATCTCAGGGCACAGGGACGTTTGTAGCCTCCACATACTTGGCGGCTGCAACCACAATGGAAATAGCCGTCAAAACTCCATCCATCATTGCTGTCGGATGCTTCAATGGCACAGCCAACATCATCACATATCAAGTTTTACATAGCCGTCATCAGTGATTTGGACGTGGACCAGAAATGGACTTGAACTGGATTATTCTTGCTGCAGCCTTAACTGTTTGGTCAAAGTCAAGATGTGCCATGCTAATAGATTGTTGCTAAGGGCAAATGAATGGTGAAATTCAGTCAAAAGGTGCTTAAACAAAGTGCTAGTATGGGTTTCATGATAAACGTTGTATCCTGTTAATGTGGAAAAACACAATTTTGCGATTATTGTGTTTCCATGAAATGAGAAGCACAATTACAATTACATGTGAATAAATCTGTTCACACGATAAGCCGTTAACATGCCGTGCCACGATCCTCCAACTACTTCCTGTTGTCGCCTTCTTCATGGATTGCGCAACATCCGGGTTTTGATCACGTGACTCCTGTGTTTCCATGGCAATTTTGTGAAATAAGAACATTTTGATGCAGCCCAAAATTCTCATCCTAGCGCCAAAACTTTTCATCAAAAAACAAGTTTTTTTTTTTTTTTTCCCCAAAATCAGCATGTTTCCATTAAGCAAATTTATTTTCGAAATGTCAAATTGCAAAATTAGATGGCCAATGAAAACACAGGGTTTCCACCACAGTAATATAAGCCTGGCGGGCCACCAGGCTTTGCTTGTGCCCCCACCAGGCTAAACATTGTTTATTTATTTTAATTTTTTTATGTTTGCGTGTTTTTCCAGGACTTTATAGTATGTGTTGAGGTATTAAGTCTTCCAATCTTCCAATAACACATAATTATCAAGTGATATTTTTCACATTTCCTGACAAATTTAAAGAAATTTTAACAGATGAATTACTGCCCTAGCGCCCCGACCGCTGGGCTCACCAGCAACAACAATCTTTAGCTTCTCATGTTTTACGTCACAGTTTGTTTCTTGTCGTTGGCTCACCGGCCAGTTTCAATCCATTTTCCACTCTAGACCTTTGCTTTGGATTGAACGCATGCGGGATATTTTTCTTACTTTTATAAAATTTTCCTTCAATGAAATTCCTTTTTATTCTTTACCATCTGACTTGTGCCGGCCCATCCTGTATTTTGATCCTCAGAGAGTGATTATCAATTCTAGAAGAGATGCTTAGTGCATTTTTTTTTTTTTTTTTTTTTTTGTTTTTTGTTCCATGTTGCCTTGTGAGATCTTTTAAGAGGCAAATTACAATATCACGTGTGGACAGATTTGGTTAAGTTGGACACCTCACCACTTGATGGCTACATTTCGTATTTACAGGCTACATTATAAACCAAAGCACCGTAGACTTTGGATACTGAACCTCATAATGAGTCCCAGCTTATTGTGAAATATTTTTTACAATAAGCTGGATAACACGTTCGCAATGGCTAATCAAATTGAGTTAGAGAAGCTAGACAAACACGCGCTTTACGAATTGCGTCCAAGTCTCTTTGACGTGGTTCCAAATGTCGCACAGCTAGAAATATATTGATGTGCGTACACATGAATTTGAGCGAACCCCGTTTTATTCCCCTCTTGCTACTGAAACAGGATTGAAGGGAGAGCAGCACATCTCCCACCACGTGCAGCCGTCGCCCCACGCGGCGCGGCGGCTAATCAAGAAGACAGTGATGTGGCCGCGCGCCTCACCTCTGCCACGTGTTATACCGGCAGACTGACACGAGCGCGGCGTCTCATTCTACTCCGTCTGACCCCGAGTCAGCGACGCCAAGGTGGGTGTCACCTCATTCGGAATCCAGGCGTCGCTTTCTCCCCTCTGCTCGGCGGCGTACGCGAGTGATGAATCAAGAGAGGCAGCAAAAAAAATAAATAAAAAAAATAAAATAATAAAAAAAGTGCGGGAAAAAGAGAACGAGCCAAGCAGAGCGAAGAGAAAAGGAGGGGTGGGTGTCACATACGCACACACACACACACACACACGCACACACACGCACACACACACACACACACACACACGCACACACACATAGGAATGACGAGTGGAAGAGGTGAAGGAATGCTCCTTCTGTTTCATCTCGGAGTATATTCTCCACACCCCGAGTTTAACCTCGGCTGGCTGGAAAGAGACGGAGCCATATTTCTGCGCCGACCTGCAGAGGGCGGATGTGAGGCTCCGTGATCCCCGATCCAAGGTCAGATGTGGCTCAGAATGAACCGAGTTCAGAGGTCAGACAGTGAAAAGATGGCGTTCAATCTGCAGTTTCGTACCCAGCTGTTGCCACAAAACCGTGAACAGCCTGTTGAGTCAAAAAGCAGGCGAAAGGACTTGACTCATCAAGAGATTTACCAGTTTCAGGAATTCTTTAACAAACAACTAGTTATTAAGTTAGTTGGTTGTTAGTTAGTAATAGTGACGGAAGGAAAATTCAACTCTTACGAAATAAACAAAAACTGAGTTCAGTATGAGTCATTTGGATTTTATAGTGGGGGAAGGGGGAAGAAAAAAAAAAAAGAATAAAGTACGATGCCATTTTAGAAATTTGGTGATTGATCTCAGAAAATTTCTAGAAAAACAAGTTTTCTGAGCTCCAAAAGTAAAACATTTTCTAGAAAGAAATGAGGAAATTTCTAAATTCAAAAGTTGAGCATGTTCAACTTTTAAAGACAACTTCTTCTTGATAGAAGTGCTGTTGCTGCATTTGTGCTGGCATGGCCCGACCAGCTCACGCTCCTGCTTTTCCATGCGATTTCCATGTGGGTTTTCCTTTCGTTTCATCGTTAAAGAAACGTTGCTCCGCCATACTCTCTGCAACGTGATAAAAGGCTTGACGAAATACCATTAAAAGTTTACCACAAGCCATTGAGGGGACACAATGAATATGGACGAAACGGTAGTCGGAGCCGTGACACGGCGGCGGCGGCGTTGTGCTGTGGGGATTCTGATCTTCAGCAGGGACGGGGAAGCTGGTCCGAGTTAAAGACGGAGCTAAATGCAGGGTAGGTGTGAAAACGTGTGAATGCCTATGAAGGTCTCTGGGTGTGTTGAGTTGGCAGGAAAAAAATAACACTCCAATGTAATACCCAGAAGTTTGTGGTTGAAACACTAGAACGCTGGAAAGTTCAAAGGACATGAACGCTATTTGCAGAAAACACCACAAGAGTAAATCAGATTCTGCTTGGTGGAAAGTTAGCTGGAATATGGAAAGAGATATTTACTCAAGTTTCTGTGCTTTGGGGTTTTACATCTTAGGGTTATGTAAAGTTATGGGCTTGTCTCTTTACCTGTTTACCAAAAATGTTTGGCCAAGCATATAAAGGACAATCAGGGACAGAGGAAGGCGGGTCTCTCCTTGCCTCTGATTGGCTCAAATGTTAAATGCGTTCTAAGTTAGCGAGTGCCGTCGAGTCTAGACCACGGTTTTAATCTGTGATTGCAATAATTACAAGGGGACAAGGCAAAAGGCAGGCTCCACTAATCAGTGCTTCTGAATGCCTCGCTGAATGAATGTTGCTCCATTAAAGATTTACCAACATAAAAGTCTCACGTGAAACAACAAGAGTAAGGAAACTTTATGGGGCTTCTGAGGTGCTAGAAAATGTTCTTGAGTTCTTTATTTTAGCTGTGGGACATTTGCTCCCTGAAAATATTTCAAGACGGAAGAAGGAGGATGAAAAATACGGAGACCTGTGAAGTATTTATAACACAACTAAATGTCTTTTTTTTTTTTATTTGTTTATTGCCTTTGCCATTGCTCTGACCCGCCTTCTATCAAAAATAAGCTTAAAAATCTGATTGACATTTCTAACTGTGACACCTAGTGGCCGTCAGAGCTATGACGGCCACATAACGCTTGTACTTTTATGACTTGAGATGAAATAAAATCGTTACTCTGTGAAAATGGAACAATATAGATCTATATTTATGTTTCGGAGTCGAATGAAACCTAAAGTACATTCATTTTCTTTATTGTAGATTGGTATGACAGTTAATGACAATAGGGACTCAAATAATAATAATAATAATAATAAAAACGAATAAAACACTTCTGGAGAAGAAGGAGCTGCTTAATTCAGGCTCTTGCGTTCTCCTTCTGTGTTGCCATCTTTTGTTTTCTATCCCGTTATAGACACCAATTAAGGAAACAAATTGGGAGTCTGTCAGCTACGTTGGTGAGCGGTTGGGCAGGAAAGAGGGACAAGCGCGGTGGGGGGAACAAACCAATTACAGGCATTGATTTACTTCCAGGCTGCCTTATGGGTGGCTTAGCTTGCCGGTCAGGTCCCAGGTAATTCAACGGATTGCATCCATCGCCATGTACTCCAGTTATCTCTGCAATCCCATCTCGGCCTCTTCGAAGGCACGCGCTGAGACAGGAATATTAATAAGGAGCCCCGTGGCTCACAGTCCGGGCCAGTGGGCTCCTACGTGATTCAGAGTGACGCCTCTTCCTGTTTATTTATTTTGTCAAAGCGTTAGCTCTGCCGTTTTGCGTTTCATATTCTCCACTTAGGAGCAGGCGTTGTGCTGAATGCAAAGGTACGCCATGGCTTGTTTCCATGAGCTCTTCTGCGCATTTTCTTTATGACACGATTTTTTTTGTTTTTTTGTTTTTTTTTTTGCCCTTCCATCATGAAGACATGAGAAAACCTCCAGCGAGCGTTCCTGGTAGGCACCGTTCTGCTGTCGTGGCGATAATTGAAGGACAGCATCTGAAGGACGGCTGAAAACAGAACGGTCTTCGGTGTTCGTGTCTGAGGTCCCCCCCCATAACCCCCCCGACCTCAGACACGTTCAAACACGACGTCCTCAATGTGAACCGGGATCTTTCCTAATAGGGTTCCCTCCTTTCTCAGGCTGCTTCTCACAGCACCTTCCCGCTTTCTGTTCTTCGCTCCGCTCCTCCCGCCGCCCCCGCGACCCTCACGCCTCCTTCCGGCTCCTCCTCAGCCTCAGCTGTTGCTGCCAGCGAGATCAAGCCACCGCGAGATGTATGAGCGCGGAGAAAAATGGATGGCTAATTCAATCAAGTCTATTATTCCCGAGGCAGTGTTGTGTTATCAGTGGCAACCGCAAAGGCCGTTTGATGCATTGCCTCCACGCCCGGCTTCGCCGCCGCCTCCTTCCTGCACAACTCCCAAGCTTCTCCCGTCCAACCAGGGTAAAGGAGAGGATTGGCGGAAGAGGGGAGGGTGAACCTCAAATTTGTCAGTTTGCACAGAGGGCGCATTTTACGCAGCCGTCAGCCGTTTCACCTGCACCTCAGCGAAGGCCGTTATCACTGCAGTGAGGAGTCTGGCGTCGTATGTAACAATTGCATTGGCTGGATTGGACAGATCAATTTGCTAAGTAACATCATACTAATTGAATTCAGTTCAATCCGATTTAATTTCCGCCCTGTTGATATATGTGGTGCCAATTAATAATAATAAGAGCCCTCGCAGCAAATCGGAGAGCAGAAGCAAGTCAAAACTAATGGCGGCGTACGTCTGCTTCCAGTCGGCGCAGAACGACGAGGCACCTTTTGATTATCCGCGTTGCACATCCACAGGTTGACAAACTTAAGGTTCGTCCCGAGCCTGTTCAAAATGCTGCTGCTCCCTTTGACAGGCACACACAGGCAGGAGCACATCTCGCCTGCTCCATCCCCCCTACAGCCGGTTCCTGTGCATCACAGAGGTCATTTCAAAGTCCTAACGTTGGCTTGCAAAACGCTTGAATGCTCTTGCTCCTTTCTGATCTCCTCCAGCCTCCTCAAAGACGAACCAACTGGAAACTCGAAGGAGATCGAGCTTTTTTCCGTTGTGGAACCCAGACGTCGGAAGACGCCGGCTTTTAACAGTGTATCTTTTTTTTTTTTAAATAGCGTTTGGCCCAGAGTGGGTTGGCATGCTCTTTTTATTGTCTGTTCTACTTTATGTGAGCGCTGCAACGTTTGTTTCATGTCTTCATTTTTATTTCCATTCTTTGCCTTGTTTTCGTACAGCACCTTGGGCAAGCTTTCAGTTTTTGAATGTGCTTTATAAATAAATTGGATCCATATTTTTGGAGTTGAGTAGTTGTTCTCTCCAGGACAAGTCCTCCCTGACATAATCAACTCTGTTTAGATCATATTGTATAATCTTTTAGTTTTTGTCACTAGTGGTATTCAAAACACTGTTTATTCATTTGTATTGTGATTATTAGCATTTCTTGTGAAATATGCGAGCTTTTCTTGTCTTCTGATCTTTGTGCACTGGCATTCGTCGGTGATAAGAGCCTTGAATTTAATTTCCCACCTTTCCAACAATAACAACCAAGTTTTCCTTTGAGTAGGCCACTGAAACATGCAATGCCCGACTGTAAGTGAAATGCGTGTGAGATGTGACCTTCACTGACTTTGTCAAAACAACATGTCACTCTCAACGGCTTTCCTTCCACAATAAATACCAAATTACTTATTGTGATGTTACTGCAACCATCCAAGAAGGTGTGTTGGACTGTTTTATGTTTCTTACTGGTCAGCGGTTGTTGCAGCGCATCCAGGTTTTTTTTTTTTCTTTTTTTTTTCTCGGTTCCGGTCAGTTCAGAAACGTCGGCGCTTCTTCCGATAATAGTACTAAAATGCGACTAAGAATGGAGTACTGTACAGTCTGTTCTTTCCCACAATGATTCAGAACGAACCGTTTCAAATTAGTTTGAAAACAACAAGCCACTCCCGGCGCGCGTTCACCTTAACGATCCGTTTTAACATCACTTGTTTCGTGACGGTCTAATTCCAGGCTGGCTGAATCAGGCGAGTTATGGGAAGTTTTGATCTGTTTTTTCTTTTTATCAGGTTTTCACATTTCGGGACATGCAAGTGAACTTTGGTAACTAAATTAATGCTTGGGCTCAAGTGATAGTGGTGGTGAAAAGGCTCGATTGCTAAAACCAAACAATATGGCACCGCTGTTGAGTCTCACCGGTCCTCATTCTTAGCGAGAGGCTTGTCCATGGGTGAGTTAGCGTCATGACAAGGAAAGTCTTTACCTCCAAAGAACAGCACAGGAAGCGAAGGGGAAACAAGAAAACATCAATTATAGCAAGATTACAATAGCAGCAGACACATAAAAACTCATGGTGGTTGAAATGACTGCATGCAATTAATTATTTTGGATACTGAACGTTGTGAGATATCATCTTTTTTTTTTTTTTTTTTTTGTCTTGGACTTTCTCAAGCTATCAGGAATATCTTCTCAGTGCAATTTTAGATACAGTAAATATTCATGAGACAAATTTTGTCAAATCTCCAGAGGCCAAATGATTTAAAAGGCATTCCCATGTTGCTAAAAAAAAAAAAAAAAAAAAAAACATAAATAAATAAAAGTGAATGCAGCATTTTGGAACACATTTCCTATTGCCAGATATTTCCTCAATTTTTGGGGCTCTCGATGGAAGTGGGTTTTGTATTTTTGCTATCCATAAATAAAGTGTGCTGCTTCCGCCCGAGGCGCTGCACTCACCGACTTGTTAATTACTTTCCGAACGGGAAAAAAAAAAAAGAAAACGTGTTTATTTCGTCCCTGTTGTGAGGTTTATGTTTTATTCAACCGGGAAGGTTATATCAAGGCGCAGCGTCTCGGAGAAGAAGAGATATGTGGTTTTAATTTTTCTTGTACGAAAAGGGTGGCAGGCAGTTCTCCACAGATATCATGCCTCGCAATTATGGAGCCTCAGGAGCCACGCAATTAGCTAGCAGAATGGCTCTGCGTAAGATTTCACCAAAAGTACAAATGCGGGTGTTCGACGAAGGCCTCAGAGGTTTGTTAGAGAACATTTAAGAAGAAACGGGAGACTGAGGACGACAGCCAACAGGTCAAGGTTAAAGCTGCGGAGTACTAAGCAGGTTTAGACCTCATCAACTGCAAACCTACCAAGATACGCCGGTCCACTGATCAGACAAGCAGGCCAGAGGTTTACAGTGAATTTACAGGAGCTGTAAAGTGGAAAGAATCTGTCAACAGGGTCCTATTGAGTTCACCCTACAGATCTGGCCCGAACGGAAAAGTGTCGAGAAGAAAACGGTTATCGTAAGGAACACCCCAAGAAGTAAAGTTTCCCTCAGCCGATGAAGGGGGACAAGCCAGACGAGACTTTCATGTGTCACCCTAAGCCCATGTTCATGCGTTAGAGTGGTCCAGTCAAAGTCCAGACCTCCATCTAACTGAGAGTTGGGACAAGGGGGGGGGGGGGAGGAAAAAATTTTTCTATAAAAGATAAATAATTTTTGAAACGGACGTAGAACTTAAATTGTCAAATTAACACATTTAAGCGGACGGGACGTGTGAAAAAGTTCTATGGTAAGGAATCATTTTCCAAAGCACCTCAGTTTCCTTCCAAAGCCTGAAATTCCAAAAACGCACAAGTCATTTATTCCTTTTGCCTAACTCTTTCTTTGTAGAAGTAAAATTTCTGAAACGAGAACGAGAAAGTCCAGATGAAACTTTCGCACAATGGATAACGGCGTGTAAATGTCAGAAGCAGCGGCGGAGGGCGGGGATGGAAGAGATAGGGTTGAACGGTGTTTGTGGAGACATGATAAGGGGGAAGTAAATAGGTTTGGACAGGATGAGAATTGAGAATTCGGATACATACACTGGTGGACCGCCAGAGGTAAAAAAAAGAAAAAAAAAGAAAATGCAGACATTGAGCAAAATATGGATTGATGGACTGAAAGAAAAACAACGGAAACCCCCCCCCCCCCCCCCGAAACAACGAGGCTGATGGGATACGCTTTAAGGCGGAAACACGCCGGCTCATAAACGACGTTGGAAAAAAAGGTGAATGATGAAAGGGTGAGAGGCAGAGAAAGACAAGTAAAGCTGAGAAAGAGTAAACGGGAAATAGATTCTCTGGATTGCAGATGGGCTGTTTGAGAAATCATTTAGCCTCGCGTCCGAACTGTGTTTCATTTAGGCCATTAATCACAGCTATAATGGAGAGCTGAGCCCCATGCTCCTACACACTCCCTCTCTCTTGACATCACACACACGCACACACACACCCCGGTCCATGCTGCACACTGAGTACTAAGCAGCAGCCCTAATGGCCACATGGGAAGCAACCAAAACGCGACGAAAGCAAAAGTAAATTTCACTAAACTCGCAGCCGAGTTGAAGCGGTGCGCCGTAACCCTCCCATGTGATAACAACGTGCTGATGAAAATTTGGCTCGTTTCAAGAAAACAACAACTTTGCTGTAATTTATCCAGAGACTGCACATTAAACAGAGCAGATTTTATAAGTGCGACTGAAGTCAAAAGTTTTGAGTAACGGAAATACCAAAACGATGTGTTTCAGAAAGAAATAAATGTCACTAAAATTGGCAGGCTATCCCGTGCGTTTGGATGCTCGTCTCTGGTTTCTTGGTGCTCATTTGTGTTTAGTCAGCTGTTCACCCGAGCGCTGCGCTAGAATCTGTTGGTAACCGTTTCTCTGTTTTGTATTCCAATAATCACCTCCGTTGCATTTAAGTCCGCGGTTTTCAACCCCTCGTTGTCAGACCTCTCTATTATCTAACAATTTATTACAACGTTAGAAAGACTAACTATCAATCAATCGCACATCTTTCCTCAGCAATTAATGGAGTAGAGTTACTTTTACCTCATAATTAAATGATGCAACTTAATTATGCGTGGCTTGCTACCTGGCAACATTGCCCATAGCAACATACGTAAATGTAGCTCGGAGACAACCTGCCTCACTACAGCTGTGGCTTATGCATAGTCTGAACTGGTTCTGCTGGAGTGGATCCTGATAACTGAATAATCGGCCTCCAGTAGCAACTCTAGGAAACCCAGGAAAATCTTCGGTTTGAGAGAGAAGCGCTCTGTTTGCAAAATCCAGAGCTGTGAGTTCTTCTGGTCATTCAGAGCTTCCTATGATACAATCTGTTCTCTTCTGTCAATGGGGGAAAAAAAAACCCCAAAATATAAAAAAAACATCTATCTGCTTTTCACTAGACTCTCATTGATGTGAGTCGTGGCTCTGTTGGAGTCTTAAATCATTTGGACATGCTGAGGTCAAAGTTGCGTGGTAACTTCCTGTCTAGTCCTCACATAAATATGCTTTCTGCTTGAATTGCAATCAATTCAAGCAACTAAAAGTCAGATTGAAGTCTCTGTTGAATTTTCTGCCACAACGAATATTTCCCCCACAAAAACGATGGGGCCCCAACCACACAGCCCACCTCACCTTTACCTACTGGGATATGTACAAACTCTATTTGAAAATAATAGTAATTACAAAAAACAACAACAAAAAAAAAACAACTTCTCTCAAGCCTAAATTTGAAATTTGTGGTCTGGAGTGCCATTTAACTCAATGAAATTTGAGCCGCTGAAAGGTTATTGAGTTGTTTTAAAATTACGAGCCTAATTACTGTCTTATTCAAGGCTCCTCTTGTGGCTTGTGATTGATCTGCGTGAAGGGGCTCATTTAAAGTCGATAACCTCACTGGCAGGAAGTTATCCTCTGCAGCGCGGCGGAATACCAGCGCCGGCCCCGATGAAGGCAGATCCAGAGTAAAACTTGTCTCATTAGTGGGAGAAAGAAAAAAAAAGAAAAGAAAAAATAATAAAAAGAAAAAAAAGAAAAAAAAAAAGAAAAAAGTAGGAGTTCAGCTGCTATTTTATTTATGTATTATCATTACGCGCAGAGTTCATGTGCTCTCCTCCGTGACTGCTGCTGCATTGCTGCGGTGCATGCCAGCTACTGGTGAGGTAAGAATTAGTACTATTTTGTGTTTTGTACAGCCAGCTAATTATATTTTATTTCCTGTGTTAAAGCCACAAAATTGCTTTGTTGCTTTGTTCGGAACAATCAGTTCTATGTCCTTGTGTTATTTTTTTTTTTCTTTCTTTTTTTTTTTTTTTTTTAACAGAAAGGAGGCTCATTCCAGATTATTGTAGAGTGCACTGGCTTCAAAACCCTTTTGTTGTTCGGTGAGAACTGGAACAATATCTCTAACTAGGCACATTTCGTTGTCAGTTTTTGTGAAATACAATAATTGCTTTCCAACCTATAATTAAGAAAAAAACCAAAAAAACCCCCCCAAAAAAACAAGAAGTCAGTCTAAACAGATGCTCCCGTACATTTCTTCAAAGAGACGTGATTGGCAGCATTTGCTCATATTTGCCTACGGTGTTTTTTTTTCCAAACAGCCTTTCTCATACACAACAACAAGTACGAAAAAAAAAAACAAAACAAAAAAAACATTCAAAGTTTGGTCCTTTTAGAGAGTTGACCAACAGCGTTCAGCGACAGGTCGGGGCGGGTTCAGCGCAACGGGGAAATGGCTGAAAACACTAGAAACGCACACAGAACTGAAATCCACATAGAGCAACATGAGGCATCGTCCACTGCGGATTCCCCGACCACTGCGGGGAATCCGACATTAAAAAAGACTGTTTATTCTGTGGGCTGATGAGGCAACATTTGAACTTTTAGGAATGTATCGATCAAAAAAAAAGAGAAAAAAAAGAAGAAAAACATTATGCCAACAGTCCATCATGGCGGCGTGATGGTCTGAGGCTGCTTCATGGACTCAGTTTGTTGAAACCACAAATTTCTGTGTATAACAGAAACTACGCCATAATAAGTGCTATTACTCGCTGTTTTCAACTCAGGTCTTCTTGATTTAATGGCAACATTTAGTTCTGAAATGCTGGGACGTTAAAAAAAAAAAAACAAACAAAAAAAAACAACAACAACCCGACAAAGCAGTAAGAGAGTCAATACTTTTCCCTCAGCGCTGACACGCAAAACTAACTGGAATCTAAAAGCACAATAAAACACATAAAGTAGACAGACGGCGAGAAAAAGACAAGGTCCCACTAAACACAAAGACGTGAAAGATTCATTCATCTCCTCCATCCAGAGAAAAATGTTCAGTTCTTAATAAAAATGGAAAACGAGACGAATCTCTTCCTTTTGGAACGTGATGAATTGAACGGCACCACGCAGCTATTTCCCACTTGGAGTGAAAAGAAGAAGAAGAAGAAGAAGAAGAAGGAAAAAGAAAGAAAAAAAACAGATGCGTTTGCATTTCCTGTCTTTTGATAGTGCTTCCAGTAAGCAAAACCTGAAGTCTGTCTTTTGCTTGATGATGTCACCTCGCTCTCGCTCCCTAGAACTCCTTCATCAGCAAGGTCAGGAGGCTCTCAGCTTGGGATTCCAGTATGGAGGAGCTAATGCAGTCAGCTGGAGATAATAGGAGGTTTTGGGGCAGCGGACCTTCAGTGTGACCCTGGAGGCGAGGTAGAAAAGCTGACTAAATAATTCATAAGCCGTCACTGATCCCAGTAGTAATATAAAAAAAAAAAAAAAGACGAAAAAGGAAACGCAGACGATCAGTCCCATGCAAATAAAGACTCCGGCGGTTCCTGCACGAGGATCCTGGGTGTAACGCGGCAATAAATCAAGGGATTGCGTGAACGCGGAGCGTGTTAGGCGCAGAAATCAAAGTTGGAAAGTCTTGTCAGTTTGTTCGTTTTACTGCACTGATTCACCTACCGAATACACAATTTGATACTATCTCAGCTTCAAATCAGGCGTGCATTTGCGAGAGCATCGTCTGAGTGCAGCCAGCAGCAGCATCTACAAAACGCCATTAGCAGCACACACACGCACGCGCGCACGCTCGCACACACACGCGCACGCTCGCACACACTTCGACAAGCCAGTGAAACATTGACATTATGCATCACGCTGGCTCAGGAGCACATCACGCGGAATACAACAAAATGTGTTTATCTAGTGCTTCACTGAGGCAGCCTTTCCTACGTTTAGACATAGGACAGAAAAAAAAAAAAACCCAAATTCATTCATTTTCTATATTTTTAGTGCCCTTCATATATTTACACTGTTCGTACCAGCATGATGTTCGTGAGGGGGAAAGTTCACTGCCTATTACAGCGCCGCAAAAAAGGCCACCGGGCGCTTTTCAGTCCTCAGACGGCATTGTTTGAAAGGCCGCTCTGAAAAAGCGGTTTTGTTGGGATCCATTAGCGTGTCTCGCGTCCCGCCGCTTTCAGAGTGAAAACCCTGTAGTTGGTGGGGCCCCCCTTCCCCCCCACCCCCCCAAGCCGACTCGAGGGCTGTCGCGTTTAACTCAAACGCGTGGCCAATGCACGCGGGCGGGCGGGCGGGCGGGCACGCACGGACCCCTGCGACCGTCTCCGGCAGCAGCAAACGTGTTGGCGGCGGGTCGGTGGGGGTTGGAGGTGGGCAGGAAGGAAGTGAAGCTGAAGAAAGGGGACGCGAGGCGATGTTTGTTGCTATGGCGCCCGGTCGTACATTGCTTTCTTGAAAGTTTTACGTGCTGCGTCGAGACATCTAAGTTGGACAAGCCTTTGTATACATGTGTAAGAAATAACATTTCTTTTTAAGGAGAATTTAGAAAATAAGCGAGGGCATTTTCATTTATTGTTTTTTGGTGAAACCTTAATTGCCTCTATTTTCTTCGATATTTGTCTTCCAGTAGAAGAGAGATCATTCATACAGTTCCTTAACAGTGGAGTTGCCTCCAGTCGTGGCACGGTGTGCTCACAGCGCGAAGCCAACTCTATAGAACCAGTGAAGACCTGATGTATGAATGAGCAGCGCTGAATGCCAAACACCCCACATTAATCTGTGTCTGCCGCCTTCCCCTTATACCATTCTTTGCAAAAACAACAAAAGCAACAAAGCTGGGTGTCAGAATCTCCTTCCTGGCCTCCTGAATACCTTTAATGCTTCAAACAAAAGGCAAAGTTTTCGTGGCTCGCAGGAAAATTGCTTTCCAATTTTGCTTCTTCCGCTTCAGATATGCTTCTCTTGCCACAAATCGTAACAGAGATTTTCCGTTGTCGTTGTTGTTGTTGTCGTCGTCGTGGAAGCTCACGTTTCACTGTCTCAGACTGTGGCTGAGAACAATGCCTGAATACTTCTGTGATACGACGTCACCATTTCAATTTCAGCACAAAGTATTGCCAGTAATTGTTTATGATGTGAGCGAAGTGATGCAACCGTCTCTCCTCGTCAACCTGAGAAGGAATTTGGGGCCGTCTCTTTAACGGCTGCAAGTGTGTCACTCACTTCTCAGAAGGGTTTTTGGAAAATGGAAAACATTTAAGACTGCTGCCAGTGTGAAAAAGACGGAACAAGAAGAGTTTTGACCCTCTATATTGGAATGAAATAAATATGATCACCTGACAAAGCAAAAGTGGTGAATCTGGATCAGGAACTGTAGATCACGATGTCTGTTCAGTGAGGTTTTTTGTTTGTGCAGCTCAAGCACGGGCCATTAGCTTTAAGGTAATGTGAGCAGTCATCAATACTAAGTCTTTACAAGGCGATGAGAGTGGAAGAACTCAAAATGTGGATTGTGTTCACACATACACTCTCCTGAGGATAATAGCCAAACCTTGTTCTCCAGGGGAAACATTGTGAGTCTCTTGTATATGAAGCACTGCTTAGGCGAAAGTATTTTTTTTTTTTTTTTTTTTTTTATCAACAATGTTTCTTCTTGCTGAAAAAGAACAAACAAATAATAAAAACACACATTTTTGATTAGTCCGATCTAGAAACCAACACAGAATTGATGGTGGGAGCAAAACGGTCACAACAACAAAGTTTTCTTCCGCAAATTTTGGAAAATGTTCTAAGTTGCGTAAATTTTTTTTAATGAGATATTGCTATTAGAAAACTCTCTTTGTTGTAATTGATCATCTTTTCACATTGTTTAGTCACATTATTTCCAATCAGGAACAAACTTGGCGGTTGATGAAAAACTATTTTTGAGTCAAAATCTGCCTGGGGAGTTATTTTTGGGTACAGCAGTGGTTTGGATCTTTCGGTTGCAGCTGTCAGTCAGCGCAGTCACAGTCTGAGTAGTGTGTGTACACTGGAATGAAAGGTGTTGAAATCACTGCCTGCTGCTGTAAAATAGTTACTGCCTTGATGTCACGATGAAATGGCATTTCTCTTCTGGTTCCTCGCATATCAGATTAGTTTTTAGATGAATAAATCAGACAAATGTCACCAATTTCCCTCTCAAATTCAAGCACCCGGCATGCCGAAGTGAGTGAAGCATCTGCATAATGCACTATGGGAATAAGTAAGTTAGTCTTGGGTCTTTGATGGGGTTCTGTCGCAGTTGTTTCAATTATCCAGTGTACAACATCCTGCACTGGTTTTGCAGTTTTTGGTTTTCCTGCTAATTTCCATTTCGGAATCTTTCACAGGCATGTTCCTTAATTAGACATGTTTGTAGAACTTGCTGGTTAAGGTACACAATTTTTTTTTTTTTTTTTTTTTTTTTGCAGAATTGCGATCTTAATAAGAGCAGAATGCCAAGCACTAATCCGAGAGGTTAAAACAGGTTTTTACTTGTCACGAACAGCAACAGTAAGCTCGGTTTTCTTATTATCTGCTCTCCTACCCGCTGACACGTTCGCTCTTCAGACCAACCGCTAAACACGCGGTTGGACTCCGCGGCCGGCGTAATAAAAACACGAGCTAAATTAAGCTTTAAATGTAAAAGCACTAAACCCTTTCTTTGCAGCTTCGAGATAAAAACAAAAAAAACAAACAATCTCCACAGTAAGGCACGTTGGACAAACAGATCACCAATTATGGGCGACAGAATCTAGAGTGGGACAGCAAGACAGAAATGGAACCACCAACAGAAATACAGCATGAGCTGAATAAATGGGAGGCCACAGCAAAGATACAAGGTTAATTGACCTGCTGTTTACGCATCAGCGAGCACCAGTTTAAAAAGCTGCATCCTGGGACTATAAAGCTTGGGAAATGGTTCATGAGCCCAGAGAATGTTCTTCCCCCACAGCAGCGTCTGGGTGTACAGATGCTAACAGTTTGCTGCAGCTCTGACGGTTTCTTGAAACAGCGCTTCATTTCCCGTGAAAATCGATTGGGTTCAAAGCAATTAACTGACGCACGCTCGCAAATGTAGCTGTGGTTAAACCAATCGGACTGCAAAGACGATTGATTTCCTCATCTTAACTAGATATTCTGAAATAGCGCGGACTAATTCAGCGCCCGGATTTTGGCGTACGACGTAAATGAAGTCTGGTAAAACGGTCGCTGCCGTTGGCAGGAGAGGTTTTTTTTTCCCCTCTTTGGGAAAGTTGAGTCGGGAACAGATTGCCACAAAGCTGGCCGTGGAATGTATTTATTCTTTTCTTTCCGGCTATAATAAGTTTTACAATCATCAGATTGCTGTTATTGTAGGACCAAAAAGAGAAGAAGCACCACACCCCAGATCACAACTTCCAAATGTTCCCAGGAAGAAAAGACTTTCATTTTAGACGTTTGGCACATTCATGCTGTTTTGAATGTTGTGCTGCATCGCAAAGAAAGAACTTCATGTGGAAATGCCGAAGTGTCATCGCAAGACATCAGAGGGGGACGTTAAAGCTTACGCACAGAAGGGTTTTCCAAAAAGATCAGAGACCTTCAGCATGTGCTGACAGAAACACACATGGTGCAAGCATGGAGCAGAGCAGAAGAAATGCAGTTCAAGCTTTGCTGAACAATATCAGGTGATCTGCTGTACTGGACCAAATGTAATTGGATTTAAATTTGGGTCCACCTGCGCTGGATGAATTTAAATGAGGGAACTGGACCCGTTTTCGCTTACGTGCCCTGATTTAACCCAACTGAAATTCTTATATTTTAGCTGCACACATTTAAATTTGTCATGCGATTGCTCTGACCTGCCCATATGTTTTTAGCTTCTTTATTTTTCCAGCTTTTTTTTTTTTTTTTTGTTACTTTTCTTAGTCACTGCCAATTTTGTTTTTGATAAAACTGTGGGATTGTTGCTGGGCAATCTTAGTCATGCCTCTGCCTTCTGTGACTCACCTTCACATGTTGTCTCATTCCTGAGATTTAAATACTCTAATGATCATCAGACTGAATTCATAATCAAGACCTTTGCAGGAGCAGGCCAGATCATGTGAATAATTCTAAGTTTCGTGATGAATAGCGATCGAGTAGAAAACCACAGATATTTTGAATCCAGGCCTTTCTGTGCGTCAAGACAGTCGCGTGAATAAGAGACGCAAACATACGCAGTCGAGCCGCCCTGTTGTCACGACACCCATACTTCGTCACGCGCCGTAGAACCGACACATTGCCATGAAAACGATATTCTTACATGCGCATGTGATAATCAATCAATCAATCAATCAATCAATCAATCAATCAATCAATCAATCAATCAATCAA